>VWZX01003426.1:0-79648 GCA_013399015.1 Galbula dea
AACCCTAAGGATTCTTCAGAGGATTGCAGGATGCTGGAAATACACTGAGTTAATTAATAGCTGCATTTTTTCCTGAATGGCAACTTGACTTTTTTTTTTTTTAACATAAAAAGGGCGGTTTCTGTAGCAGTATCACCCTATTCTACATGATTTCACTGACCTCTGAGATGTGGTGGGTGTACCCCTTTTGTTCTTGCAAATAGCACAGTGTGCCAGCCTCAGAATTGCTTACTACTACTAAGTATTCTGAATAGGAAGGAGTGCTTCTTCCCTGACCCTGCCTATATTGAAGCCATAGCATTTGCTTTGGGAAACCTGGTCACCTTGCTCTGTCCCCAAATGCCAACCACTTAATATTTGAAAGGAGTGAGGTTTTGCCTGCAGTGGTGTCAGTGGCTGCAAAAGATATCTGGTACCTCGTAATTCAAGACTAAGCCTAAACACATCATTTTGCAATTGCTTGTTCGGTGGTAGCAGGTGTGCAAAAATACTGGTGTGTTAGTACTTGTTTATAATCTTTGGTGGTGTTGTGTGGCTAGAACCATGGTATGGAATTGAACATATGGTTTTCTAGAAAGTATGGTTAACTTACATGGTGTAGGTGTAATAATTTAAAATTTATTATGCAGCCATTGTATCTCATTGGACTTGTTATATTGATAATTAGGAACAATAATTCACACTGATCTTTCTGTATGTGTGATTTTAAAATATTAATTGTAGTTGAAGACCAAGTAGAGGTTTCTTACAGAAGCCTGCAGAGATGCAGGTGGTTAGGATGATAGGAAGACCCCATACATTCAGTTTGATTTTGGCAAATTGACATACGATAGTAAACTGCAGAGGTAAGAAGGAAAAAAACCCTGATCTTACAGTATCTGTATTTTGGGAAGACAGTTGTGTAGGATTAGTCATCCTTTCACAGCTGAAGAACCAACATACAAACTAGGGGGTGGAATAAAAAACCCTTTTTTTTTCCTGTCTCTGTTGACCTGTAGAACAAAGACCTTTACATCTTACTCTCTTCTGTTCTGTGTCCCAGCTTTGCTTCCTAAACCAGGAAAATTCAACTCCCCTCATCACCTGCTACCTTTCTTCTTATCTGCTAGGCCCTGACTGGTGGTGTAAGGAAAGGGATTATTAGTTCCATACTACTATCTATGGAGGAAACTCTGCTCCAGTGATGTTTACTTTTTAATAAGTTTAAAAAAAAGTTTATATAAAAAGTTTATAATAAAAAGTTTACTTTTTATGTTCAGCGGAACGTTCTGCTACACATGCACAGACCACAGACTTCAGCTCTGGGTGCCCCACAGTGGTTTACCCTTTGTGTAATAAGTATTGACCTAGAAAGGCGTCACACCTGCATTCTGTAGTGAAGTTGGTAGGTACCTGGTTTAGGAAGCAAAGCTGGGATCTAGGGGGATGGAAGGCCTTCCGGTCTGTATTAGTACTAGCACTAGAACACTGCCCCACTGGTGCAGACCTGTCAACAACCCCATCCCTCTTCAAATCTAGTTTAAAGCTCTATGGATGAGCCTTGCTACTTCTTGTCCTAGGATCCTTTTTCCCCTGGAAATAAGGAATCTCCTTTTCAGATATGACATATCCTCTTCCTGTTCTTCCAAGAATATAGTAGACTTTCTCTTATGGTCAGTTTTAAAGCCATCCTGTTTGGAGTCCTTGGATTCATTAAACATGGGCTGGTGGCTCATCTCTAGCATTGTTTTCTTGCTGTTGTAGCAGAAATGCTTTTTTTTGTCTGTGGTTTGTTATGTGGGGTTGTTTTTTAGTTGGGTTTGGTTTTGTGTATGGTGATGGTTGTTTTTTTATTCCTCTTCCCCTTTTCCCCTCCTAGTGGTTCCACAGCAGAACAGATCTCTTTGCAAGATCATAAAGGCCTTCTCTTCTGGGTACTTGGTTGCTTTCTACCTTGCTGTCATGAGTAGGTGGCTTAGTAAAACAGACTTCTAATAATTGCTTCTCTGTCAGGCAGTCTGCAGCTAATTTGAGACTGTTTTTGTGGACCTCCTCTCCTGATTTGTACGCTCATTTACTTGCTGTGAGCCCATTACAGCTTCCCACCTTTGAACCTCTGGAGTTAAGCAATCACACACCTTACATGATGGCAGTTTTCAGAATGCAGTAGGCAGCACTAATGACAAGCATTAAAGAGAGCAAAGGCTTTGATTTCTTGTGTTTATTTGTTTGTTGTGCTTTTTTTTTCCAGACTTCTTACTAAGAGCAGAACATAAGCATGAAGACCATTACCAGAAGGTTTCATGTTTGTATTTGGGTGGATACAAATCTCATTTGGTTTCCTTTCCAAGACAGACCTATATCTCACAAGCATTCGAGACAGCAAATGGGCTGCCCCCATTTTAAAACAAACATCAGGTTGAACTGCTCTGTGTTGTATATTTTGAGCCCCAAAATGTCTTGCATCATGGCAAAGGTTGGTATCTGTCTTTTAGCCCATATCTGGGGCTAAACTATAGCAGTTTCTCTATCACCCAGTGACCCCTCCCCAGTCAGGATGTGGAGAAGCATTCCTACAAACAAAACAGCTAGTCAGTAATTGTTTCCTAAAGAGTATGAGCTTACCTTGGCAAAAAACATACTGCCACTTCTAGTTGAGTGTATATCCATGTGAGTTCAACAAAAAAGGAGCTTGCCTGTATAGTATCTTGTAGAATGTCACTTGTTGGCTGATGCTGAGAAGCATGCAGTGGTGCCTCCAGTTGTGTAAGCGATTGCTGGGCTGTGCATCCAAGAGAAAAGCAAAACTGTGATACTGTTCTGTTTGTAGTACTTTGACTGTCATATATCCATAGATACTCTGAATTTTCTTTACTTTTAGAGGGGAGAACTAGCGATTCGGGTGATGACAACACATCTCAGAATTTGTTGCATAATCAGTATAAGGTACTTTTCTAAAGGGGCTGATATGTAGGAAATGATGTTTCTGCACCCTCTGAAAACTCAGGGTCTCTTGTGGTGTCTCCTTTTGGTACTAAGTGCTTTTTAAAACTGAGGATATGGTTTGGTTAAACACAGCTTATAATTGTTTTGTGGAAAATCTGTCGTACTTCTACTGACTAAACCAAGCCTTGCAGCTCTTCCGACCTGACAGCCTGAGGAAAGAGAAGGCATGGTAGTGAGAGGCAGATCTGTGTAGTGGCAGCTCCATCCTCCCCTTTGGATGCTCTTTCTGTAGATAGTGCAGGGGAGAGCACAGAGCTCTTTCTGTGCTTTAGTACAGATTTGAGAGCATTGCATTTCTAGTGATTTGATGGACTTGTTAATATAGTAGGAACTTGTTTAGCTGTAATATGGTTCTGTTGCTTAGGATTTGTTGTAGTATAAAAAACATCCAGTAACGTGACCTTACAAGAATGGCTTGAATAACACATTGACTGGCTTGGGGAGATGCAGGCTTTAGCAGATATCTTGGCTGGAGGAGAACAGAGAGAAGTCTGTGAGTTTGCCTGCCACATAAATGTAGCAATATTGAGGTACTTTGCTAAGTGCACGTTGGTGATTTGTGTTCAACTGCTCAGCTAACTACAGTCAGGGTCACAGTTTAAGGAGTCAGATAGATGGCATAGTGGCTTGTGGTATTTTAATGCTTGTTTGGGGCTTGAATTTGAGGATCAATTGTGGGCATTTTCTGAGGAAGAACAAATTCCTACACATTTTGTGATCTGTGGGTCTCATGCTGAGTGAGAGTGTATGTGGTTGGCTGATTTTTAGCAGTTCCAGTTTTCAGGGAGTAGCTTATACACAGATCTTCTGATAAGGAATAAAGATTTTCATATAAATATGATCTTTTCCTGCTGATGTGAACTTGTGGTGTCAGCTTAATGGTACTATTTTGAACTGGATATAGGAAAATGAAAAAAACACAGCTCCTTGTTCCTTGAGCGTGGGTTACTAGCACTGCACTCCATAGCTAGCTGTGAATACAACGTGTCAGGATTGAGTTTTCCATTTGAGCATATATGCAATGTTCTCAAAGAACTGAACATGCCAAAGATGACTTCTAAAAATCACCAGTGCCTTACATAGGGATTTCTGTGTTCTTTCTGACTTCATAATTTCTTCTCTGCACCCAGCTTTAAAGTTAGTTGATCTGGATCAAGGATTTGGGGTCCTGTGTTTTTCTTTGCCATTTCCCACTGCTTTAGCTGACTGCAAATGAACGGAGAGAGCATTGCCAGTAAGAGATAGCCAACACTTTCCTCTGTATGTATGGACCACAGAGGAAACCAATCTGTTTTTTAAATGCAGTGTAGAAGTGGAATTGGCATGTGTTTGTCTTTATGTAGCTGTGAAGGAGCATCACTGGTGCGGTTTCTGTTTAGTGGAGTGAAGGAAATAGGAAGGCCCTTTGCAAGGCAGACTGGCATAAGATCCAAACTTTTGTCTACACAGTGCTAATAGGTCTGGGGGTTTATAAGATTTATTACTTGCTTTGCCATCTGATCTTCTGCTTCCTGGCTATTTCATTTGGTCTACTAGATCTCAAACTTTTACTTCAGCAGTAATATTGTAAAGAGAAAAGAATATAATGCTAACTGTGTGGTGGTGGTATGTTTGGGGGTGTGAAAGGTTTTGTTTGGTTGGGTTTTTTTGAAAGTTCTGTCTCTTTTTTTGGCATAGTTTTTCAGCTGATCTTTAACAGGTGAAAATCCCAATTCACAGCTTTCCTGCATTTGTCCATGTCACTGTAGATGTGAAAAGGTTGTTCCAGGTCTTGATCTGATCCATTAGCATTCACCTTGATTTCGGTGGGAGGAGGTAGAGAATACTTTATTATGAAAGAAAATGTTTGGGCTTCTCAGTAATAAAGAAAACATACCTTGCACTTAAGCAGGAAAAGTGTTGGTAGATAACAATGGCAGAATTATAGTTCAGCTGATTGACTGTAATAATAAACGTTCATGTTTGTCAGTGTGTCTTTTCCATTTAGAAGTGACTGCAAGGATTACATGGCTCGGCAAACCACAGAGGAGGAGAATCAGTCGAGGGAGGTGGAAGCAGTCCTGGGTTGGTGGCAGAGCTGTTTTCCCCTCCTGGCACAAATTGTTGTGAGATGCCAGGGAAGAGCAGGAAGGATTTTTGCACCGAGGACATAAAAGGATAATTTGCACCTCTCAAAAGCAAAACCTTTGGATGATCCCTGACACTTTTGGATTGCATGTGAATGATTTCTCTGCTGAAAAGATCTCAATGAGCATATCAGGAGGTGTAGACTCATAAATAAGGCTATACATAAATGTATAAAACCAAATATATACATGCATGAAGGATGTTTACACTTCCTTTGTCTACATATAAATATGTTACATGTAAATAGATACATGCATAGGAAACTGAAGTCCAATTTCCCTTTCAAGGAAGCAAGATCACTGATTTCAAAATGGGTTTTACTCTAGAGAGAGTAGATAAATACTTTCTATCCTCCTATTTCTAATTGCCCTTTTTTTTAAAAAACATGTTTATAATAACTATCCTGTTGCTGTTGTGTTTCTCTATCACAGAAATCATGCTGCTGAGGCTTTGATAACTGTCTTCTCTCAGTTGGTTGTGAAAGAGAAAATCTTAAATGGTTCAAGTATGTGGGCAGGTAAGGTGAACCATAAGTATTTATCCCAGCAGCCAAGTATTTTGACTTTTGAGCTTTGTGAGGGCTCTGAGAGTATTTCTGAATCCAAGGTTTATAAGTGCTCCAAGAATTTTTTTTTAGGGATAAGAGCAGTGTAGGGCTATTGGTTGGACTAGATGATCTTGAGGGTCCTTTCCAACCGTAATGACTCTGTGGTTCTGTGATTCTGTAATTTTCTATTTTTATGTATCTTTGTTGTTGGTTTTTTTTTTCTTTTTTGATTTTCCTATTCTAAAGTTTATCTGGTTAGAGCTTTTGGTGTGGCATATGTTGGAACAGCTTTTCTATGTATCGTCTGACTACAGTAGAACTTAATGATTCGTATACATTGTTACTTGTAACTTCATGGATTTGCCAATAATTCATTGACGCTTTGACACTGATAATCAGAAGCTGTAAGATGTGTACTAGTAGTATTTGAACCTAGCCTGGAAAAAAAAAAAAAAATCATACCCTAAAGGAGATGAAGAGTATGAGAGGTTACAGAACATCAGCACTGTGAAGACCAGCACAGTATTGTGCGTAGTGAATAAAGCTCCCGAGACCGGCAGAGTAGGCAAGTGTGTGCTCAAGGCAGTTATGCATGATTTCAAGGGGTTCTCAGAGGGATGAAAAAATGACTTTGAACAAGAACTTGGCAGTGAGAAACTGCCTCTCTATGCCTCCATTTTTCCTTCTGTGTGGTGATGGGATCATGCTTCCATTGTGTGTGCTTAGACATGGACACCGTGCCAAAAATAGCCCTAGGGAGGTGAGGGAGAGATGGAGACCCTAGGTAGGTAAAAAAGATGTTTCTGACTCTTACTAGAGTTGGAGGAGTGCTTTATCTCTTTTTTGATGATCTGGGATTATATTTGGCTTTCTGTTGGGTAACAAAAATGTAGAGCTGCTTGCAGAAGAACTGGAAGAAGAATGAATTGATGACTAAAATGCAAGCAGTGGTTGAACTGAGATTGTAGAAGTGCTTTTTCCTGCAGTTAGTAAACCTTCTTCCTCCCCTCTATTTTGTTTTTATTTTTTATGCCTCATGTCTTCTCTGTTCTTTATAAAGTTCAAGAATTGAGCTAAATGGAGTCTTTGATGCTGGGGTAGAGGATCACATTTGCTGGTAAGAACAGATTATTAGCTAGCTCTTTTAAAACAGAGCTATATTAAAATTTCATGAATGCATTTTAACCCAGAAGGTAGTGTTTTTTGAGTTGTAAAGTTATCAGGGATCAAAGTGGATTCTGTTGAACAGTTTATCTCTTAATGAGTGTCACTTGCCTCATCTTTATACCCTCTTAGTGTGTTTATCCTGTATTTTCCTTTCTTAGATGAGGTAGCTGGAAAAGAGTGTGCCTGTGATGCTTGGTTAATTTAAAGATGCTTGCTGAAGCTACTTATTCTTAAATCAGATAGTTTATCTACTGCCCATAAAAGGATCTGTGGCAGAAATCACAGGCTGTAGACTTACTGTAGTTTCTCTTTCTATGAATCAAAACCATATTGTGGTCTGGCCTAAGGCCTCTTTGTAGAGTCTGAACGTGCCATGAAGACTGCTTGTATTTATTTTCTCTTCTGCCTTCCTCCCAGCCCAAACCCACACACTCCTGCCTTATGTCAAGCGCATGAATGGTGAATGTCTGAGGTCTTCTCCATCATGAAGCACAGCAATGCTTCTGAGTCACCATTCTGTTCCTGAGCAGCACATACAGTCGGAGGTTTTTGGGTTTCATTACATTTTTTTTTCCTTCTCTTAAATTAAATATAGAGATGTTTGCCTGCAAGTTAAAAGATTAAAGAGCTTGCCAAGGTCATTTAAAAATCTGTGTGGTTATTACCAAGTTTTTATATAAACTGTAGTTGTGCCCTTCCTCAGTCTGTGTTATTTCTTTCACATGAATGCTAATATCCAAGGACCGAAAGAGTTTTCTATTGACTTGTAGGTCATGTTAAAGTAAACATTACCCCTAATATTAAAGAGCTAGAGTGAGAGTTGTGTTACCTTGGCTGTATTTACCTCCAGATGAGAACAGGGGTTTGTTTTGGTTCTGGTGGCTGCAGGTACTTACAACAGAACTGTTTTTCCTTTAATTCACTAGGAAAGCCAAGAACTTACATTAATATTTTGCAATCATTTGCCTTGTTTCTCCTCCAGTCTATTTTCCTTCCTCCTCTGAGTTTGCTGCACCCCACCCCTAGCTGCACTTGCATTAATCTGTCCTTGATCCTTTTGTACCCTGGATTGTGCCTTATTCTGCACAGGACTAAATGAGGTCTTCTGGATCATTGAAGTGCACAGGCAATTGTGACTCTTTATCCTTTTGATAAGTCTTTTGGTTTCTGTTTTAAAGCACATTCTGATAAGGCTTCCCATTAAGAATACAAAGTGTTAAAAAGTAGTTTTCTGTAATGTTTACAAACCTTTTTCTAATTTCCTGTCTAAATCTGAGCTAGTTGTTCTTGCCTTTATTTTTATAGTTTTCTTATTTCAGTGTTGAGTTTACTATGTTTTGCACTCTTCTCTGTTTGCATGTAAAACTCGAGGAGGAACATTTAACTTGACCTACTCTGGTCTTTAATAGTGTGATGAGTGGTAATAAACCCTTTTTCAAATTAGCTTTGACATCTGCCATTGTAAGTATGCTGAACTGGTTGCTGACACTAAGCACATGTGAGAGGCAGTTATGTGTACAGCTATGGACTTCAGGTGTGTTTTAGTCAGAAGAATTTTGTTTTCCTGTAAAAGTTGGGCCACTGGTTAATTTAAGTCATTTTCATTTTCTTGAAACTGAGGGTCCTAGTTTGTCATGCAGTTTTAACAAGTATACTTGCAATTTTTAGGAGTCCTTGCAACACCTCGCCTGAGGTTGAACAATTCTTTTGAGGCTATTTCTATGAGACTGCTTCTTTCTATTAAGGTTATTGTGTAGAAGTAATGCTTGGTTGTTCGTCCACTGTCTGCATTCAACTAATTTCTGCTGATTTTTAAGTTTCAGTTATTGAAAATCTTCATCTTTGGAAGTTTCTTGGCAGTGATAGTCCACATGGTGTAGAATAACTTTCTGTGCAAGTATTGCCTTTTTGTTTACATAGTTTTGTTCTGTAGCAAATGTTTCTCATGTTACTTGTAAATATGCCTTTTCTTCAGGAACATTGTATGCTGCATGAGAATCAGTTTTAGTTCCCAACTGCACACATCCTGCTGGTTTGACAACTACGGCTTTCTCTCTTTCAGTCACTGTCATGGTCGTGAGCTCCCAACTCAGTGTGTCATGGTCTTGAGGTAGGAGTCCAGTTAGCAAATGATCTTTCAACACAGCTGTCATCTCGCATACACTGATGGTATATTTAATGATTTAAATACCTTCTCTGGAGGTATTCAAAACCCGTCTGGATGCACTTCTGTGTGACTTGGTCTAGGGAATCCTGCTGTGGCAGGGGGGTTGGACTAGATGATCTTTCGAGGTCCCTTCCAACTCCTAATATTCTGTTATTCTGTGATTTTCACAAAAGTGTGTGTTACTGTCCTTATTTCTTTTACCAGAAGCTGGATTTGGATCAGCCAGCAAATTTGCAGTGTAAGAGTGAAGGATCAGTGACATAAGGTCTATTCTTGCATGTGTCGCCAGGGGTTCCCCTTCCTAGCTCTTGGTCAAGCCCAAAAATCAATTTCAGCTCTGTCCCAGACCCATGATTTTGAGGTGGGACTGGCTTTGTGAGAAGGGGCTGATTTGTGCTTACTGCAGATGTAAACATTTTTACTGATCATTCCTTCTCAATACTCACCTGCTGTGCTCATCTATTTCTTAGAAAGTCTTCTATTTCAGCTTTTAGGATCTGCAATCTCTAAAGTTTGAGGGCTGGAGCTGTAGAGGTGATGATGATGAAGTCTTGTCTAAAATACTTAAGTAGCAACTCTAGTCCGGGGTAGAAAAGATAATCCTCAACAGGCTTGTAATAACTGTGTTAAAAAAACCTGTGTAGTTGAGGAAGAAAGTGCTTCTGCTTTTCATTAGAAATGTAGCACAAGATGTTTGAGGTATGGTAAATCATTCATTTTGCACTGCTGTAGCCGGTGCCTTGCAAATCCTGATTGTGTAAATGTGATTGTGTAAATGTGCTGGACTGGTACATTTGTGTTGCAGTGAGCTTTCAAGGCAGTTGCCTGCATCGGTGTGGAAAATAAAATCTCATCCTATTGCCAAATACAAGTCTGTGTAATGTCTGTAGAAGTAAATGTTTGAGCCTAGTGTCCTTCTTTAGATGATAAAGAAGGCTGGTGTTTTCTAGTAGAAAATACTCTTAGTTGAAGAGGTTAATTATGAATACTTGTGCTGAAAGTACACTGCATCTGTTCTCAGCTTCCTGTTGACTTTTGGTTAGGTAGTGGTAGATCAGCCTGATGTAATGCAGATACTGTAAAAAAAGTGTATTATTAAAATGTTTTTTAATATTTATGGTGGATTCCAGCAAGAAGAAATATTTTAACATCATCTTTGAACCATCGTCTGTGTTTTAGGCAAAAATATGCTGGCCCTGAGTGGATGCATACCTGACTAAGGTGTTTGAATCCCATAGTTGAGTAACTGCAAAGAACAAACTTTTAGACTTTGGGAGTAACAGATATTCATTTTTTCCCTCTACCTCCTGTTGTTTTCTTCACACACCAATTCTAGCTAAAAGAGGCAAGAAACCTTACAAGCTGTCAAGGCATACATAGTGGTAGAAGCTTTACAGTCTCCTCTGTGCTATATGTGTTTCCCGTAACTGGCAAGTTCTGTGGCTAAGAAATAGACTAGAATTTTTCACTCCGTTATATCTGCTAACAACACAACTTATGGCATTCAGATGCATCTTGTGTGTTGTACTTTTAAACTTTTGGAATTCTGCATGCAATCCAGAAGGCTTTAGATTTTTCTCTGTTTTGCTTTTAAACAAAGGGAAGAGGAAAGAGATGATGGAGAAGGGTGATTCTCTATCCAATTTCCATTCCCTTGTGCCTTTAGAAGGTTTGTAATAATGTTGCTGTGTACATGCAAATGATGTTAATCAGGAGATTTTCGTATCAGCTTTGTCAACGTTTACATTCACTTTACTCATTGAATTTGCATTTGAAAAGGGCTGTTACAATCAACATTTAAGGGATAACATAGTCAAATTTACATTTGATTGAGTAGAAATGTTAAGTAATTTTAGCTGATCTGTTGCTAGGAAACAAGCCAATGTTTTTTGTAATTTTTTTTTCTTAATCCATACTGCCTTTCCATTGAGTTGGCAATTTATCTGGTAATACAAGAACACCAACACTCAATAGTATAACTAATGTCTTCACTACATTTCTAGATGGCATAGTTTTCCTACTCATCAGAACTTAAGGTGAAATTTTGGAGAAATAAGCTTGTAAGTGGTCTAATAGTTACCCGTGAGTACTTTTTTCTGTGTGTGATCATGGTAGCATCAGCTGTTTGACTTGTTTGAAGAAAACAAATTCGAGATGGTTTTATGATAAGCTGTATTTTTTTAAGTATACTAATGCATTTCTTTTTTGTGGTCAATGTTTATAATGTTAGTCACCATTCAGAGAACATCACACAGCTGCCCAAGAATTAGCTGAGTTTTATGACTCTTCAGGTTTGTGTAGTATGCTCTTTTTCCTGATATCCCTGGTCATCATTTTGGTTAATTGCATTATTTTATTCAAGTGGGAAAAATGGATCGTAGCCACAGAAGGAAATCTTCCAATTTTGAGTATGCTCTGACTGTCGGTTGTGTATCTCTTTGAACTTGCAGGAGGACTCCACAGCTTGGCACTTTGCAGCAGTGTTCATCTGGCAAAAATGCTAATTAAAGGGAAGAATAGTTCCTATTCATATCAGTCCCAAAGCATTTCAAGTGCATTATCTGTGTGGCGCATATAAATGTGGCTATCCTCTGAAACTTTTTACAAGGCAGTTGAAGGAATGTGTCTCCTTACACAGCCAACTTAGAGACTCTTGCCTTTCCACCCTGTGGAACCAGACAATACAGTTTTGCTGTAGATACACTGTCCTTCTTGCTTTGTGTACCCCAAAGCTTTTTACGAGGCAGACAGCCAAAGGCTAGCGGTATGGTGACTCTGTAGGTGAAGATAGCAGTTCTTAGTCACACGTAAGTAGTTCACAAGCATCCCTGGGCACCCAAACTCCTGCAAATCCAGGTAGAGGACTGACCTGTTACGTTATCCCTTTTTATTCCCTTTTGAAAGCAGCAGTAGTTCTTACCTCTCTACCTTCATGGTCAAATGAAGTGTGCAGATGGGCTTCTGCCTTGCATGCAGAACCAAAAGGATTTAAGTCTCGACATGATGTGTAAACTTTGCAGCTTTCTGGTCAGGGCTAGGAGTGCTTTAATCATATTGACAGGAGTTCTGGGGCTACTATTATTGTAACACTGCATAAACAGTACAGGCATTCCAGATCCATGCTCCAGGAAAGACCATGGATTCCTTATATTTTTATGATCTCCCAGTGGTATGGACTGCATTCCTTAGATTCTGAGTAATCTGTGCATGTGCAAAATATGTATTATAAAATCTGATCAGGCAGGGCCTACTGTTGCAGTGGAGCAGATGTGGGTTTCCTTTGGCTTTTAGCACCTGTTTCATTCCTAACTGGAAAATACTGATTAAAATAGCTTTTTCTAACTGCTCATTTTACTTTACTTGTCTACTTTTGGGACATTGGCCACTGATACTGCATCTGTGTTACATAGTGCAAGATCACAGTGTACTTGCTATGTTGTTCCAACGGGAGAATGCCTTACAACTGTTACCCACTTCCTCCCCCCCACAGAATCACAGAATATTAGGAGTTGGAAGGGACCTCGAAAGATCATCTAGTCCAACCCCCCTGCCACAGCAGGATTCCCTAGACCAGGTCACACAGAAGCGCATCCAGATGGGTTTTGAATATCTCCATAGAAGGAGACTCCATAACCTCTCTGGGCAGTCTGTTCCAGTGCTCTGGCACCCTCACTGTGAAAAAATTTCTACGTGTATTCACACGGAATCTCCTATGCTTCAGCTTACAGCCATTGTCTCTTGTCCTGTCACTGGGCTTCACTGAGAAGAGCCTGACCCCATCCTCCTGACGCACACCCTTCACAACAGTGACTGCAATACAGAACAGATGTGTTGTGTTCGTTTTTTGGTATTTTTGTGGGGTTTTTGGTTTTTTTTTCCCTGGACAGTGGGACACTGTCTGATTCTACAGGCATGAAGATGCACAAAAAATGTTATCTGATTAATGTACACTAAACTTTTATTCTGGGTGATGGATTGAATTTTTTGTCATACTTGAATTTGTCTTGTTGCCTACCCCTTTTCTGAGAAGGAGAAGATAACCTAAAGGTGGTTGCACAAAACTAACTTGTCGTATGTTCTTCTTCTTTAGAAAGTTTTATTGATCTAGAAGAGTCTAATTAAGCAAGTGAACTTACTTGTTCACCTCTTAACTTTATTAGTAATAAAGTGTTTGTTTTGTTTGGGTTGTTTTTTTTTTTAATTGATCTCAGTACCATCTCTGAACCTGTTAATACTTCTTTTCCTGGGTATACAGCAGTACTTATTCACTCATGTGTTCACTATATTTTATCTTCATCTTCAGGAAGAAAGCCCAGGACTTATTTCTTAGTTCTTAGGACTTAGTGTTCTTAGTTGTGCTGATCCTTCGGAGGTTTACTGGCTGTATATTATATGCTTGTAGAAGCATTCATTTTATTATTTGCTGCTTTGTTTTAGTTTCAAAGAAGTCCCCTTGTTATTCCTTTGTCTTACCAATAAGCTACTATTGCTGTGGTTATTATTGAGGTTGCTTACTGTCAAGTGATGCTAATGGATTTACTTTCTACCTATGCTTACTGTATAGCTGTTTTCATTGTGTTAAATTTCCAGGTGTTAGTATACACCTCCTTCATGAGAGTTTCTGGTGATGATGCTATTGCTAGCTGTTGACAGGTGAAGTTGACATGATTTCTTTGTGGCTTCCGTCCTGCAAAATAAATAAAAGCAAAGCAGCAGTAGGACTCCTGATACAACTGAAAAACAATTACTGTGAGTCATGAATGTTTGCTGCAGTAGTCAGGTTTGTAAGAGTAATGACCTACTGGATTTATTCTAACAGTGCTTTAAGTGTAGGGGAAGCAATTATTATTTTTTATAAGTATGCAACCTTTGTGCTTCATCAGTGTATTCCTTTGCGTTAAGACCCTTCACAGGAGGTAAGCCTGAGTGTGTAGTTGTAAAAGTGCATATTTGTCCTTCTTGGTGATAGATGAATTAATTGTTAACAGCAATTTAAATCTATCATGGAACTGTGTGCAGCCTGAGATATCCAGCGTATTTTGTTTGGATGGCTGCACCATGAGTAGTCTAACATGAAAGTAAAAGGATTTCCGACTTCCTTCCGCATAAAATGGTGCAGCTTAATGGATATAAAAGTCATGGTCTACCCTTTCTAGCTCTGATGCAGCAACATCAATATTTCTGTTTGAAACAGATGTGTAAAATTCGGCTCCATGAGTACTTCAAAGTGCACAGGAAGAAAAGAAAAAAACTTCAAATCTCAATAAAGGCTGTAGCTGATTCTTGGTCAGAGCTAACCTCTACAAAGCTCTCATGTATACTATTAATACTACAGTCAAGTTGCGTTTGCCTAAGGTCTTCAGTTTACAGAAGAAGGCTGAGTATCAAAGACAGGTATATTTGCTCTGTTTTAATGGTGAAATTCCATGTGTGAATGAGATGAGAAGCAAAATTCTATCAGTGCTAGTGATAAGTGAAAGTATGTCAGCTGCCTCTCCTTTAACCTGTCTCCACTGGGTCATCATAGCTTGTTAAGATTACTCAATCCTTTGTGTTGGAAGGGACTTTGGGAACACGGGTAGTTAAGTCTCCTCAAAGGGAATGCTGAGTTCTTGTGAAGTTTTATTATGGTAGTATCCAAACTTAAGTAGCTGTCTGAATTAGTGGAGGTAATATTTTTACTGTGTTGTACCTCTTGCCTTAAAATGTATCCCTCTGTTCTCCATTTTGACACCTGGGGCTGCCTTTTGCTGCTTATTCTGCGTGCAAAAGCAAATCCCAGACCCAGAGAGTTCCCATGCTTTGAAAGCAACCTTGTCAGTGCTTGTTGTCCTAAGCTACAGTGTTCTTCAAACTGGTGGTGGCCTGGCACAAAATGTACTGTGTGCATACTCTAGCCAGTAAAGTTAATGTAGTACAGCAACACATGCTGTCACCTCAGGATTACTTACTTGCACAGGTTTTACATTTAGACTGGGAGGCTTTTTTCTTACTTTTTTTCTGTTGGTGCTTTCCCATGCCTGGTGTCTGTGTTTTGATTTTTGGGATTGGATTTCAGTTTTGTTGGTGTCCTTTGTAACCACAGTAGTTCCAAAACCAGCCAGAAGCACAGTGCCCTTTCCAGTCCCCATTGCACCTGCAGACTGTTGGGTTATCAAGGTAGAGGCATCTGTGGAAGTCACTGCTTCCTCAGTTAGGCTGCTCATGTATTGAACTGAGTTGCTGTGCTGCTGAGCAGCAAATGTTAGCTGGTAACAGAGGCTTGTCAATAAAACTGCCCTGCAGTGAGGAGTCCTCAGTAATTAAATGTCACAGATAGCAAATGGAGTATACGCTTTTAAATTTTTTATATGAATACAGTCAAAGGACCTCAGTTCTGGGTTACTTCTCTGGTTCATTCAAATGTGCACTAGCACACAGAACTAGCTGGTGGGTCAGTGTTGCTGCTGCCCGTTTAGGGTAGGAACAATGAGAAGAAGTGCAAAGCATCTTAGGTGGGCTAGGGTGAAGTGAACTGCAGGGGATTCATCAGTGCTGTAACTTTGTTGCTGGTTTTATTCTGATCTTTCTGCACTCATCCTGGTTGTCATTGACAAAGGCCACTGCAAATGGCATTGCAAACATGAAAGGCCTGCTCTTCAGTGTGGCTTCCAACAGCATCTAAGTCTTTTTTTTTTTGTTGGGGATGACAGTGGTGTTATCGTTTGGGATTTTTTACTGGTTTTGTTGGTTTGTTTGGTTTTGCACTGATTGCAGATTACTGCCAGTAGAAATTTCTTGGGGGGGGGGGGGGGGAAGAGGGGAAAGGGAACTGTAAAAACAAAACAAAAAACCCCTGAATTTAAAAGTTAGGAGATCCCCCTACCACTTGCTGTGGCTCTCTGACTGCTTGGGTTGATGGTCATGTTGCAGATGCCTAGTAAAGTAAGCATGGGATGCCCACTATAAACCACTTAATGAAGTGGAGCTGCTTTGGCCTTCTCCACAATCATGATGGCACTACTGAAAAGTTGGGAACTTATTCAAATTGCTGTTGGAATCTGAAGACCACTTAGGCAGTTTTCTCCATTCTTTTCTTACCTTCCATTGGGATTTTTTTCTGACCGTCTTGTGGCCAGTGGGTGGCATGGGAAGCCATGAGTCCAGCTGGAAACAACATGTAAGTATAATTGTGGCACTCTTTATTCCTCAGTGTGGAAAAATGCAGGTCCCCTTCTATCTGGAGAGATGAAGAGCCTGCCTTCCTGCTTCTGTACCTACCCTCTATGTCAGTGAGATGTTTCAGGCAGAAACTGGTATTTTGTCTTTCAAATACAGTAGAACATAAACTCTTTCTTCTTTGCATTACTTAGCTTGTACTGCTCCATAACTGCATTCTCTCCCTGCAGCATGTGATGGCAGAGCTGCCACTTAACACTTCATGGGTAGCAGCTGTACTTTTTTGGGGCCGTGGGGATGGGGTAGAGGTGTGGCCTGTTGACAGCAAAACATGCTTAAAACATGATTGTATGGGGAAGAAACTAGCCTGCCAATGTCTGCTGCTGACATAAGTGGTCTGACAGTGTGACTTAGTAAGGCACTGAAGTAAAATATCGTGACAGCAAACTGATGTTTCTGTGGGAATGATCTTCATGTTCAGTTTGTTCTCGAGCAGTATGAAATGGTTTATGTCCCCTCTTAACCCTGCACCTGCTGATGTGCGCTGGTGTGTCCACCTGTCCCTTTCTTTTCAGATATGACATTGGGGTAGTGTTTGATCAGAAGTACTTGGTGCCCGTCTCTTTGATTTGATGCATTATTACTTTTCAGCCTGACTGTAGGGTATTGAACGTTTTTCTGCCCTGTTAAATCTCGCTTGGTGTTTTGAGTACAAGATTCAGAGGCTGGCAGCAAGAGCGTTGCTTTTTACCTTGAAATACGTAGGCATTGCCAGACCACAAGGCCTGTGCTTAACTCTGGAAGCGCTGCTTGTAGCCAACAGCGCTAATAATTGAGAAATTCACGCGTGGCTCTGCACTAACGTACAACAAGATAACGCGCTTTTAAAACCGCACGTCGCGATTACCGCCTGTCCCTCGCCCGCTTACTCTGCTTTGATTGCCTTTCCCGGCTCTTTCCGGGCGCTCCTGGCGCGGGAGGCGCGGCGGTACGCAGGGTGGTGCGAGCGGACGGCGCCCCCACGTGGCGGCCGCGGGCAGCGCCCCTTACTCCGCTGGCGGCTGCACGCCCCCGGACTGGCCCCGGGACAGGCCCCGGCTCCGCGCCGGACGCGGAGGGCTCACCTCCCTCCTGCCCACTGGGGAAGCTGGTAGGCCAGCATTTAGTTGTTGTTGATAATAATCAGGTTTTCGAGTTTTCTCTGTTGGCTTCGTAGTTCATGACAGGGCTGGTGAGGAAAAACATCATTAAACCACAGCGAGATTTATTCCCTTTGCTTTCCAAGCAAACTGGTGTTACAAAGCAGGAGCGTGTTACTTCATTACTTCAGAACAGTCATTATGTTTTGCCTTTGTCTGATTTATTACAGCGCCTGTGCTAGGTATAAATATTAAAACAATTTATCATAAATTGAGTGTGTTATGAAGCCCACATCTGGTTTAGATAATGCTTTTCTGAGGCTAAACTTTCACTGTGTAGTTCATAAACTGCACACAGGTCTTAAATCCCTTTCTTTAAAATCAGGTCTTTCATCTTGTTGTTGAGTGGACCGACACTTGCAATATCTATTAGACTGTGCATGTGCCCTGCTGTAACATTAATGTATATTTTTGGAGCTGAAATGTTAAAATGCATGGGGGTAACGATGAACTTTATAATGAGATTGCTAGCTCACTGCTGCTTTCTGTCTGCTGCGGCTCTGACACTTTCACATGAAGCATTCCTCTCAAGGATACTTGACCAGGAGGCCAAGTACCTGCATTGTGGTAGGGTTTATGTAGCTATGGTACTACCATAAAAACTGACACCACCATCCCTACACCCTCTATTCTGTAGTTACACGGATAACATCCTAAGGAGAAAGACATCATGTAGTTTTCCATTTATATGTTGTGAATCTGTTTAATAGCTTAAAAACAGAAATAAAGGCTCTGCTTTCCTGTGTCTCCTTTACAAGAAGAAATAGGCAGTTGGATTGACAGTTCAGTATACTGTAATGGTTTCTACCCCAGTTTGAACTTCTGTAATAGAACAAGTGTTTCTATGATACACTGTAATCCTGCTGTCTCATGAGAGATCCTGAGAAACCTCAGAAATGGCATATCAAAATTGTAAACCACAAAGCATAACCCCTAATATAGCCTGAGGCAAACCTCTGTCTTCTGAATTGCAGGGCACAACAGAGATCATAGAATAAAAGAATGTTTTGCCTTGGAGGGTTTTTCCCTTCCTTTTTCCAAGCCAGTTCTAGTATTTACAGTATCTCTGTTCTCTGCAGATTTAATTGAGCCAATTAAGATTCTTAGGCTCTATTCCCATAGGTGTAAGTTAAAAGTTTTTTTCTGTCTCTTTCTTCCCCCTTCCCCCCTCCTTCTTACTACCTGAGGAAGTAGCTAGCTGGGATTTTGGTACAATTTGAAAAGTTCCCTCAGTTGCAATGAGGTGATCTACCGTACATACAAGCGTGAATAATGCCTGACTTCATTCTCCTTTATTTCTACTCTTTAGAGTGTTTCAGCTCTTTGAACTGTATCTTCTGAGGGGTTTTTGTCTACATAGAAAACAGTCTCCGTGTCTTTCATTAGTCTTACCACCTTAAACAGTTGCTGATTTCTTATGACTTGCTGCAAGAACTGGCAGAGGCCATGCCTATATTTCAGCTTTTCCCATATTCAGTTCTGTTCCTTTTCAACAGTGTTACCAAAGAGCTAAGTTGGTACATTCATGGAACTGTGGATGACCACTGTTTGAAGCAGCAAACCTTTCTAAAGGTTTGTCTGTATTTTGTAAGCCATTTAGTCCTTTGAGATCTTTCTGTTCCCTGTTAGCAACGTGGTGCATCTCACTTCTTATTCGTCTTCTTGCTTTGCTTTTTGAGCTAACTGAAAATACCCAGGTGCACCCATAAACTGCATTTTCTTGTGCATTCAGGCATGTACCAGGCTCCTGTTGATCACTTAGTTGACATCCATGTCTCATGCATCAGGTGGGAAGCTGCCAATGAGCATTTCCTTGGAAGCTCAGGGTTAGAAGTGTCATGACTGTGGGTACCAGGAACGTTTTGAGTTCAGGCACACAAAAAAGCACTTTCTCCTCTCCAAAATCAGTCGTCTTCATTTCGCACAAAGAACATCATTGTTCTTGGTGTTGTACTTTGCATGTGACTCTTGCATTTGAACATTTATGTCAGTTGTGATATTTTAAATACATAATCTTTAGAAATTCATACTCCCTTGTTTGAGGGGAAAAAAGTAATTCACATGAGATCTTCAATAAAACACTGCTGTAGGTATTGATGCTCATGCAAACTTAGCTAGCAATAATGTAACTTTAAAGAAGTGTTGGTGAGAGTCTGTGTCATGGCTTTAATTCCAAGAAGACTGTCTTAAAGCAAACTGTGGCAGTGGTCTTAGTTTATCCAGTAGGTCCGTGCGATAACAGTCTGTTCTGACCTTGGGGGCCTTGTTTCAGAGGCAAAGCTGGTGCCTCGTTTTCTGTAACCTTGCCTTTGGCTAATGATTTGAGAAAGGCTTGTTCCTCCTAAATTTCTTGCATATGCAAGAATACCAGAGAAATTTGCAACAGGAACAGGGGAACAATCAGTGCCCAGAAGATCCTTGGGTGTTGTTGCAGTCTGTGTAAAGACTTCAGGTTGCCATGTTCTGGCTTGGAGTAGTCTTGTGTTAGCTAAACCTCAAACTTTGCTAGGGATTAGATGCTGCTTTGGGACTTTCTTCCTGTGTGTAACCTGGTATGGAAATCAGCAAGATCCCACTTATGGCTTCTACACTGTTAAATACTATTATAAATGACAGATGTCAAAACAAATGAGCAAAGGTAATCTGTGGTGAACTTCTTTTTAATGATTTGGGTTTCTCACTGTGACAAAACTGAGCTGCTAGTGATTTTCCCCCCACTTAACGAAGATCAGCAAAGCTTTACAGCATATTAAAAAACACATACCTAATTTTGAGCGAATGATAGGCTTGAATGTCTTTATGTTCATGTCAGGCAGAAAAATCTATACCTTCTGTCTAGAGCTTTAATTTCTCTCAAAGGACCAAATTCATGGGAGTGAGATGACTTCTGGGGAAGAGAAAGTGAGGCATAAATATTGCACAGACAGCTTGGGTGTATGTGGGAATGCATAAGTGGAAAGATAAATATTTACAATGGATTTCAGTCCCAATGAAGCATTTGCTTTCTTGTGTGCAGACATTCATGTGTCATCGGCGACATGAGAAGGGTCCAGAAGTGTGGTGAGGTTGGGTGGGTTTTGCCTGCACAGTGTGGGTGAGGAAGAAGTTCATGTGGGTTCTTCAGACTGCTTTGTTGTGGTGTCTCACTTTGAAAGAAAACATTGCATGTTGCAATTGGTAGACAAGTAATACTGAGCTCTGTAGCGGGATTCCTTCGTCTGTCAGGTTTGCCTTAAAATGGAAGAGTCTTTAGTTCTCTCATTTATTTATTGGTTTTGGATTCCTGTTGCACAAGGAAGTCTTAGCTCTTCCAGGCCTGTGACCCCATGCTCCAGAGAAATGAGTTGTGGGGTAAGAATTTCCTGGGCTTATTGTGTTTGAGCAGCAGGAGTTTAGCTCCTTTCGATACGCTTCTGTGGATAATCCTGGCTCAGAGGCACAGATAAAAGTGACTGTACAACTCTGGTTTATGTTTAGGTTTTGAGGCCAAGTATTGGCCAGCTGTCTGTTCTTCCTTTGAGTGCAGTGGCTGTCTCAAATTTGAAATTTTTATTTTCAAAAACCCCAGCAAAGCACTGCTATAAAAATCTGGTTTGCAGACCAGGAAACGTCACTGTCTACTCTGACTCTCTTGGACTTGACTCATTACAGGACTTCTTTACTCTTAATACTTTTCTGAAAGCACATATCCTCTGATCTTGAGCTTAACATTTCTAGTATTCGGTCATCTTAATACTTGGTAAGCTTTTTTCTGTGATTTATTTTCACTGTTAAAAACATGTGCTTTATTACAATTTGGGACTCCTGTGGATTAAAATTTCAGATCTTTCTATTACAACCTTCCCACCACACTGGCCAGTAGCTATCCACCTTGGTTCCCTACTCTTTCCAACGCAATTGTTTCCCTGACAAATACCCACTCTCCACCTTGTTGTTAAGTGTTGCAGGTGTTTCCAAGGTGTCTTCTGACACATAGACCAGTTTTGGTTTCCTTCATTCTCATTCACATCAGCAATGTTCTGCAGTTTCTCTCTATCTCAGGATTTGTATCCTTAGCAAACATGTCAGTAGTAACTTGCGTAATAACCTAAACTTTAAAAAGTTGTATAATAAGAGTCTAAGCAGTAGTGTAGCAATGGTACTGCTAGAAGCTCATCTACTTGTGATGACTTCTCAGCTGTAAGAAACTTTTCAGTCTTTCAACCAGTTTTCAGTTTGTTCAGTTAGTGAACTGGGGATTAAGTTTAAAATGAATTAAAATAAATGAAAATTTATGTAGTAATGTGGTAGGATGTTAGCTGAGTAACTAGCATCCTCAAATGTTAGGGGGGAAGAGAAATATTAAGATTTCATAGATGAGGTCACCCCTTAGCCTCCTCTTCTCCAAGCTAAAGAGACCCAGCTCCCTCAGCCTTTCATCATAAGGAAGATGTTCCACCCCCTTCATCATCTTGGTGGCTCTGTGCTGGACTCTTTCCAGCAGTTCCCTATCCTTACTAAACTGAGAGGCCCAGAACTGTATGCAGTATTCCAGATGCAGCCTCACCAGAGCAGAGTGGAGGGCGAGAAGAACCTCTCTCGACCTACTAACCACACCCCTTTTAATACCCCAGAATACCATTGGCCTTCTTGGCCACAAGAGCACACTGCTGGCTCATGGCCGTCCTTCCATCCACCAGGACCCCCACATCCTTTTCCCCTTCACTGCTCTCCAACAGGTCAGTCCCCAGTCTATACTGATCTGTGGGGCTGGTCTTTCCCAGGTGCAAACCCCAACACTTGGCCTTGTTGAATTTCATTCAGTTTCTCCCTGCCAATTCACCAGCCTGTCTAAGTCACTCTGAATGGCAGCACAACCCTCCGGTGTGTCAGCCACTCCACCCAGTTTAGTGTCATCAGTAACCTTGCTGACAGAGCACCCTATTCCCTCATTCATTACTTGTCCAGTCATTACTTAGGAGAAGAGACTGACCTTCTCTTTGCTACAGCCTTCTTTCAGGGAGTTGGAGTGAGTGATTAGGTCTCCCTTCAGCCTTGTTTTCTCCATGCTAAACCACCCCAGTTCCCTCAGCCATTCCTCATAAGGCTGTGCTCAAGTACCCTCACCAGCTTTCATTGCCCTTCTTTGGACATGCTTCAGTACCTCCATGTCTTTCATATAGTGAGTGGGCCAAAATGTTCCTGACTCATGCCCAGTTTATTGACAGAGGTGGAAAAGTTTCACAACAGCAATCCTGAGCCAAAGCTTTTCTGGCTGGATGTGCTGTCATGAACACTTGGTCTGACTTTATCTCACCTGCAGGATCCGTACAGCTTTGCATCCTCGTGTAGGCAACAATATTGCCCTTAAGGATTGAAGCACCAGTGCTGACTGCTCCAAGTTTGACTGTTAGAAGTTTGTCAGAAAGTGTAGGCAGCTTCACCTGCAGTGGTGCTGAGCTGGTGCCTCCATCCTGCGGAGCTGTGGAAATGGGCACCTAGGGCTGTTGAGGCCTGTCTGGGTTTTTACCTTGAGATGTACTGTATGCCTGTGGAGTGAAAAGGCAAAGCAGACCAAAGTGAGATAGCCCTTGTGTGTGGATGGGGGAAGTGTTCTGCGTATGAAGTGCTTCATCAGATTTTCCAAACTAATCTGAGGGGTGTTCAGGAGAAGGAGCTTTGATGATGTTTTCACTTTTGAGCTAGTGCAGTATGTTACTGTCCCTTCATGTTGTTTAAAAAACATTTGTCATAGTGAGAGTATCATGTTGAAAGCATCCATCGGTCTGTATTGCTCATTTGATTTTCTTAGTTTAAAAAAAAGGTATCCTAGTATGAGTGGCATTGACATGAAGCAATCCTGAATGTCTATGGTTAAGGCTATGTGTGTTATTGATCTTTTAGCTGGCAAGAAGGGGGATTACTTTCTTTGTAGCTTCCAAAAACTCTAAGAAATATGGGACTTGAGAGTTTTGTGAGCAGGTGGAAATAAAATTCTGACCTTCCCTCGCTGTGTATTTTTGTATTTTGGGATAATTTCCTGGATGCTGCTTTTTCAGGGAACAGTTGTGCTGTAGGTTTGTATTTCTGTGTGGGATTCTGTTCCAAGTGATGCCTTGTGGGATTTAGTCCTTTTCCCACAGTTACGCTCTTTACGTTAAATATGCGCATATGCGATTATAGAGGCTGCAGAATTTTCGACAGGGGGTCGACAATGCACCCGTCTTTAATTCTTTTGCTGGGAGCACCGGTGGCGGGTAGCTGTGGATGCCATCAGGAAGCTCAAAGCACAGAGACGTTCCACTTCTGTACGTGCAGCAGCAGAGGGCACTGCAAGGCAGCAGATTGCCCTGCGCTGCCGCTCCCTGCGCGCCAGCAGGCAAAGTGCAGCTCCTCCTTCTCCTTAAATGTCTGCCTTTTGCTACCAGCTTTGTAATTAGCTTTTAAAATGCTGACAGCTACTCTGTTCCTTAGCTATGTTACTTCTCTCTTGGAAGCTTCAAGTCTGTTTTAATGCTGATACTCCTCATACTTCTAGACTTCAAATTTTTGTGAAGCTTCAAAAAGTAATTTGTAATTAATTATTAACACCACTCCCCCCATATATTTGCAGTCCAGTTTTACTCATCACCTTAAAAGATCATCCTGAGGCCTCTGGCAAAAATAGGACTGATAGAAAAAGACAGACTGGATAGCTATGATAATGCTATATTAGAAACCTCCTTTATTTTTATGAACAGAGCAAATGTATGGTGTGTTTGTCTTTAACATTGCTTTTTCTGAGCATTGTAACTGCTTTTGAGGATTTTTATAACTAGAAACCATTTTCCTTCCTGTAATGTTTGACAACACGACTGAATTGGAGATTTAGTTAAGTAATTGAGAAAACTATCTGAAAACTGATGACTTTTATTTATTTATAACAATATTTTAAACTTAATGTATTTTCACAGAATCACACAGACTCACGAATAAGTTTTTGTGACCTTTACAGACCAAGTCTGACTAAGCAAGTGAGTTTTAAAACGTGTAGGGTTTTGGGAGGAGGGTTTTGAGGATCACATGTATTACTGAAGTTATCAAGCTGACCTACCTGAAAACTAAATAAAATTGTTTTAAAATTGCATCCTATTTAAAAATGGATGGGTTTTGCAGGTTTTTATAATTATTCCCACTTTCCTTGTGTAATCAGTATTAGATGATCTGTTTCTTGACCTTTTTGATTCAGTTA
Organism: Galbula dea; assembly: GCA_013399015.1. NCBI lineage: Eukaryota > Metazoa > Chordata > Aves > Piciformes > Galbulidae > Galbula > Galbula dea. Next base: position 24,561 of record VWZX01003426.1, read on the forward strand.
AGCACATTTAAAATTAGACTGACAGTGCTTTAGAGTGAAGACATTCTGAGAGAATCTGTTCCTTTTGATACTGAGGAAAGCAAGGGCTTTGACATTTTTTAGTGAGCTTTGGTTTAATATCCTACTGTCTTTTTACCTACAGTTTTATGTTTGACTGTGCATGTGGTACTTCACTAATCCCTTGAAAGGCTTGGTATTTTCTGCAGAGCATGTGATTCAGAACAGTTTTCTGCAGTTTTCAATACGTGCCTACATGCTGCCCTCCTCTGGGCATTGCTTGTTTCTGGGGAAGCTAAGCAGGTAGTTTTCTTTGAGCTGCCTGTGTGCCCATATCTGCATGCTGCACTTAGTATTTCATTTTGCCTGCAAAGTAATGCCTTCAAAAAAGTAAATGTGTGCCATGTTTAATTTCTGATTTGAGTTATGGGAATTAATGATGGCTTTTTTAGTTAGCACATAGAATTATACTTTAGTTCTGGTTTCAGAAATCCATGATTTGTTTTTTTTTCCCCTAAGCTCAAATCTGTGCAAAAGCTCCAGATCTGTGAGGGGTTGCAGTTTAGTTGTGGCTAAATCTTGTCCGTTTCAGTGATGCCTTCCCATCCCTGCTGTTGGACCTTTGTAGATTTCCCAGGTTAAATTCCTGACTGGGAGGTTTGAAAAGAGTTCAGAATAAAAATCTGTTCATCAGAGAGCCTGTTACGCTGAACTTGTGGCATTGCATGGGAGAAAAATACGCCTCTGCAGTCACCTACCCACTGTTGCAGTATGTTCTCAATATGGCGACTTTTCTGTGAGCTTTCATGCAGAAGTGGCTATAGTCAATCAGACCTAAGGTCCCTGTTGAGCAGCATTTTGGCACAGGCTTTGTTGAGAATACCTTTCTGGGCAATGGGAGTGGGGGACGCTTCTGTTTGTCCTGCTGGAGAATATTCTCCCAACCACCTGCAAATTATGGGTCAAGGCCTTCCTGAGCCAAGGTGTAATCTTTGTGTGATTTACAAGTAGAAAATGAAAATCAACAAATGCTGCTTACTTTTTAAGGTGGGCACTTTAAAAGAATCCATGTCTCTGGTTTCCATTTTCCAGAAGAAAAGCCTCATGTGAGAGAATGATTTTATAATGTAGTGATGAAGCTTGGGGCCATAAAGGGCCTTAGGACTCATCTGTGGGGAACAGAAGAGCTTTTCTGTCTGTGAGCTTCTCAGGTCCCTGGTGATTGTTCTGCCTTCTGAGAAAATTCTGGTGAGAAGTGTTGGAGATTTCCTGATGCCTCTGGCCATATGGTGTGGTGCTCTCCATGTTCATCTTAAGGCTGTGTTGGAGTAAGATTCATACATGAAAACGTGTATGAGGGCAAGAGGGCAGGAGGGTGCCTGTGAGTGTGTATGTGTACACACGTAGAAGACTCATGGGAAAGCCTTCTTCCTATGACCTAACCCACAGGCATTGGCAGCGCTTTGCACATTCTACATACACTTCAGTAAAAATGCAGCTTTTAAAATTGGGATAAATAGCATTAATGCAGCTTGATTAAAAAAATAAGTAATTAAAAAAATTATCATGTTATGAAAAACATTCACAACAGTCTGGACTTTCTGAAGAATGGAGGGAGGAAGGAGAACACGGTTGCATTTCAGTTCTTATTCTGAATTTATGTATAGATGAAGACTTTGAAAAACAACCTAGATTTTCTGTTTTCAGACAAGTTTCCCTCAAGCCCAGCTAACCCTGTGGCTGAATTGAAAATTCTTTCTGCAAACTTGCATAGTAGTTTCATAGCTTTCCTGTCATACTGCTCTGACAAGTTAAAAAATAGACATCGTGTCCTGTGAGTGAGAGTGAGTGTGTGTAACTGGGGAAAAAAAAATCTATGTGGGTTATCAGTCAGTAACAGTCAGACCATGGAACAGCTGAAAACATGGAAACAATTTCCTCCCTAATTTGGGCAGATTGGAATGCATCCCCAAAATCCAAACGGAAATAGTAAAATTAAAAAGCTTTTTATTAGTACCTAACTCAGCTGCACCTGGCCAGCCTAATTGCCTTCAACCTGGTCATTACTCAAAGGCATGAAGTTCAGCCACCAACAGCACTTATTAATGTATAATAGGAATTTACTTGTAAAACAGAATTATTGGAACGGTGTGATATCATAAAGACTGAGGTGCTGACATTTTAGATTGTTTTATATAGGGATGTTGAGTTATAATTTAGGGGTTGGATATTTTTTGGGCAATTAATCATTCTTAGGTATATTTTTAAATGTCTGGTGGATATACATAGAATTAATGATTGTAATGACCAGCTCATGAAGCATACTTATGTGAATAAGGTCACATTTGGTTTCTGGACAATCTAGTTCTCTAGCATTTTGAGAAAGGTTGGTGCAAAACCTAAAAATGCTGAAACAGCAGATTAATGAAATGTTTCAGCAAGACAGCCCCTCACTGTTTTCTGTAAAGATGTCAAAGCCTAAGCCCATAAAAGTGCCTGCAAATTCTCCCCTTCGTATCGATGGTGTGAGAAACTGAATACATTAATTCTACTGGACCTCAAACTTAGAATCTGTCAATATGGTTCCAGTGATTGATGGTTACAGACTTTTACCTACCTCATAAATATAATGTGCCTTGATTGCAGAGGCGCTGCTAGTGCTGCTATGGTTAGTTATGTCAGCACTTCAATTGTAAACCCTGTTTCTTTAAGGGTTTATAACTCCATCCATAAAAATTCACTCTGGGATGAAATTGATACCATAGGCTTCTACACTGTAAGCAAGTCATTTTAAGCACAGATAGAATAAAAAAATAAGTTGAACAAAGGCAAAAACTCCAGACTTGCTTATTTTTTCATCTGTATGCGTTATTTCTGTACCTGAGAAATGACTAGTTTTGAGATGAAAGATTGCTACCTTTTGCTCCCTAGTGGAAATTAGGCTCTGTGTGGGTGTCTATATGTAGGCACATACATACATGTATATACTTCTGTCATAAATATTTTTAAAACATGTGTGCTGTAGCTTTTAAAAAAATTCTTGTAGTATTAATACCTTGAAGTTTTTATCCACAACATAAACCACCACTAAACACCAATTTATAGATAAAATACAGTTGCTGCAATGGAGCATGAAGGCCGGAGGGAAAAGCATTAAAACTATATTCAGTTAAATACAGGGATTTGGGTGTGATCCTCACCTGGACTAAGTTAACTTCAGTAAATGTATATAGACTTCTACTAGCAAATTGTCACTGACCCCATGTTGATCTTTTTTTAAAACCTTTTTGAAAATAGACTTTAATGTGTTATCTTAAAAACACCTTTTTTTGCCTGCTAGAGATTTTACTTCAGTAATGTTTTGTGTTTCTTTTGTCTAATGCAGTAGAGTGGTTCCAGAGAGGTTTATTTGCTGTTGGTGGTAAATAGCATGTGAATTTTCTTAAATTGCAGTAGAGTTCTGAATGCTTTTAAATGATCAGTCTTAGCCATTAATTCACTATTAATTTTTTGTGTGTTTTGGGTTTTTTAGAAATACACATTTCTGGTTTGGGGGGTTTTGCCCGTTTGTTTGTTTTTTTTCCTTTCTTTTATACATTGTAAAGCTAGTTCTTGGATTTATAAAGAAAACTGAAAACAGTATATGTAACATACCAGAATGGTTCCATATTTAAACCTGGTGATGTGGTAAGTAGTGATTGGACCTTAATATGTGAACACATCTCCTTGATGGGGATGTGTTAATGAGAAGGGAAAAACTGCCCCATTACCATATAAGTAGTTAGCGTCCTCAGTTTTATTAATCTTTACTTACTGTCCAGGTAACTGCTTTTCAAAGGCTACTGAAAAAGAGAAGGAAAACTTCATTGCTTTTTTTACCTGTTCTTTCCCATTGCTGGTTAAAACAAAATTAAGATGTCTAGCTAGCTATTGTTTTTATGAAGTATAGCTAGAAATAGCTGAGGAGGAATCCATTAAATATATTTCTTTATCTAAGTACATGAATACCTTTAAAAAAAAGCGGACTCGATGAGTCTGAGGTGATGTTTGTTCCCATTACTAACAGTCCTGCTGCTTTCAAATGCCACAGCTTTGTGATAAAGAATTGAACTTAGCCCCTTTTTGTTTTAAAGATACAAGTTAACCTCAGACAGATACCTTAATTTCTTTTACTGACTTTAGCCCTCCAGTTTGTTCACTAGTTGGGGTTTTGGGCATTTGATTTCTAGCATTACCATGATTTTTAGGAGCCTACAGTTTTTCCATTTGTAATATGAATTGAAGCTACATAGCTTAGAATTCTCTCTTGTTTCTCATTCCCTCCCTTGTCACCCTGCCCCCATCCTATCTGTAAATAAAAAGACCAATCCTCCCAAAAAGCAGCTTGCAAGTATCAAAGAAGGAACCTGGAATCTTAAATAATTTTAAGTATGAAAGAAGAGGGTGGGTGGTGGGACGCTAGCACTAAACCTTTGAGGGTGGGCATCCGGCTCTCACAGTTTACTTGGCTGGTTGGATATCTTTGAAAGCCTTAATTTAAAAGTCATCTTACAATCCTTTTTAATTGGCTCCAAAGTAAGTAGTTGAGCATTTGTTCTGATAAGGAGGTTTTTGGCTCTACATGTACTATAAAATCAGCAAAAAAAGGGATCTGTTTAATACAACAATGATGCTGGGCTTTTTTGTTTCTAGGGTTTTCCCTAAACAGGATTTACCCCTTAAGGCAGCAATAGCACACCATAAAAAGGCCATTCTTTCACTCCACAGCAACAAGGCTTTAATTTTCTGGTTTTCAGATTTCTTTTTTTTAATAGGCAGTAATAACAAGACTTCCATAGGGTGGTTGCTATAAGTACTGTACATGGTGTCTAAGATCAGAATGCTTTGCCTACTATGTTTTATTGCTTTTAGTTTATAAAGGCCTGGGAAAGAGTATCTAACAAACTTCAAGGTTTAGCTTGTGTTTCTGGAAATATTTCTGAGTGGGGAAAGGTTGTAGATGGAATAAAGTGAGTCTGGTTTTCTGACTTAATTATTTCAGAGTTCTCAAATCTATGTACTCCCAAACTCTAATGAATATCCTTAAGTAATTTACATTGTAATAAAACAAAAAGGACCCCAAAAAACCCAAACAAAGAAACCTCACTAAAAGCAAGAACAACCAACAAATCCCCCCCTGAACAGTAAAAGCCAGAAAAATTAATTGAAAATGTGGAATTAAATACTTCCATGCACCATTAACTTTGTTGCTGTAGAAATGTCAGCCTTTCTTTGCTCCCACATATCTATTCATTAAGTAGATGTGTTTTTTGTTTGAGGATTTGTTCCTGCTTACCCAGGAACTTGAAATCTAGTTTACAGCTGTGGAGAGTATTTATTTGGAGAAGCTAGTTACTTTGTACCACCCTCTCAGTTCCTTTTATCATCTGTATTTTCACAAGGTTTTTAAGGTCTCCTCCTGACTAAGCTGTAGGCAATCTGCTTTTGACAGGTAGCATGTGGAGCAGACCCACACCACTGTCTAGTTTGTGTTCAGTGTGTTATGTGAAGTTTCATGTAAGTTCCATGATGTTATAATTTGCTTGTTTGCATAAAAAGATTGTTTTATGTTGCTTGTCCAGAAGATTGGTTGCAATTGTTCATTACCTGTTCATTAGAATTCCCTTGGTAAGTGCTTCACCTAACAGCAGATTAACATTGTGAATTGTATGCCTCTGAGAATTCTGACTTCTCTGAAATTTTGTGTTTTTCTAACACTATTTTAGTATGATGAGCATCCTGTAACATTAGTGGTACTCAGATGAACTGTCTTCAGATGCCACTGAAGCATGTGAAGCTATGCTCCGGAGGACAGGGAATCTTTGTCCTTTCCTGCCATGATCCTCATGGTCTACTAAATAATGCCGATAAAAAGAGCAGTTTCCAAGGGAAAAGAGACATGCATTAGAAAGTGGTTCTGACCTGAAGTCTCCTAGTCTTCCAGTTGCTGAATAGTTCTTAGCACTATTTCAGTTTTCTGGAAGTTACTAGGAACTCCTTTCACTGAAAACTGGTTTTGGCTGTCCCTGTGAAGTTGAAGTTGTATGAGCTCCTATCTTTTGATGGTTATTTGCTCATTCACACACAGTTTCTCATGGGTTTCATTTTTACTGATTGATTCAGAAAATGTGGCAGATTTTTTCTGATGTTTGTTTGAACTGTGTCATCTTATTGCAGTTAAGTTCTTTAGAATTGAGACTAGCAAGTCAGAAGAACTCAGAGTGCTACAGATGAAGCAATGCATCTTTCCCCTTCTCCAATAAAAATGGGTCCCCTGACTCTCCCTCCTGTCTTCCCTAATCCTCTTAAAGTATTAGTGTTTCTGCTTGCTTTGCACCTGGAGGTACAGTGGACTTGCAGGAAGGAGTGGTTATATACATTCTGGTAATGTGAGCCATTTTGGAGCATTATGTGATGTGTACCCTGGTTTTTGCTTGTGTGATGGCATGTAAACTCAGCCTTCTCCTCAGGACAGGAGATTATTTGGTCGTTTGCCTGACTGTGCATGACGTCTGGGAAATTGCTCTGCATTGGTTGAAAGGGGTCTGAGAAAATCTGGCCCAGTTTGGGAACCAACGTGGTACTTAGGACTGGGGAGCTGCCCTCTAATGCAGCCCATGCTGCCTGTTTTATCCAGCTTCCTTCATCTCTTTAAAATGCTCTATGTACTTGAGGTTGCCAGTAGCCTTGAGCTGCTTGGAGTAATCGTCTCTTCTTCCTCCATAAGGGAGGTAGGTACCAGAAGTAATGGTGTGCCTGACTAGGGATCACATGCTTTCTCAGTCCCTCATCCCCAGCATAACATAAATCTGTTGCTGTATCTAGCAACAAAATGGCCTGTCAAAATGTCTTCTGGTGACACTTAACTTCAAAAAATTTTGGTGACATTTGGCATGCAGTGTTAACAGTGAGAATCTGAAAAGCACATCTGAAAGGTCACTTAGATATAGAAGAGCAATGTGTCAGAATCTAATGATCTTTCAGATGATTGTGAGGGTCTCAGACAGTCTGTAGGAAGGTAAATCTGGGTGCTAATGAACTTTACAAACTGTCCAGCTCTGCGAAGGTTGCTTTAATGCCCCAGTTAACCTGTGCATTTCTGCTAATTCTGAAGTATGGATGTCACTTGAATGCTGACAAAATACAGGGGAGAGCTTTGGTGGCTTTTGAGGCTTTTCTTTATTCCTTTTTGTAAAATCGAGGACTTTTTTACAGCAGTAACTCCTTCATCAGCTTGATGGACTATTCTGACATTCTTAACTCAGCAATAACTGTGTCCTTTTCCCCTCTCAAAAACTGTTGAATGTGGTAGATTCGCCATGGCTTTTCAAGGTAAGTATTTTTTTGGAAGGCCTTGGGATGTGGAATTGTTGAGATAGCAAAAGAATTAAATATTGATTGTCTTTTAAAAGGAGTGAGGATGTTTATGCATATATGTATATCTGTGCCTCCTACAGAAAAACTGACTTTCAGATTATTTAGCATACGGAAAATACTTTTTTTGGTGACTGTAAAGCACAATGAAAATTTTGATGCTTCTTCTACAGAATGGCTGGGATTGGAAGGGACCTCTGGAGGTCATCTGGTCCAGAACCCTTGCTGAAGGAGGGTCACCTAGAGCAGGCTACCCAGGACCATGTCTAGACAACTTTTGGGTAGTTTTAAGGATGGAGACTCTACAGTCTCCCTGGGTGATCTGTGCCAGCGCATGGTCGCCCTCACAGTGAAAGAGTGTTTTCCGATGTTCAGACAGAGCCTCATGTGTTTCATTTTTGTGGCATTGTCTCTAGACTTGTCACTGGGCACCACTGAAAAGAGTCTGCCTTCATCCTCTTGGTTACCCCCCATTCAGGTATTGATACACATTGATGAGAACCTCCTAAGTCTTCTCTTCTCCAGGTTGAACAGTCCCAGCTGTCTCAGCCTTTCCTTATAGGAGAGACGTTCCAGTCCATTTATCATCTTAGTGGACCTTTGGACTTTCCCCAGTATGTCCATGTCTTTCTTGTACTGGGGAGCCTGGAACTGGGTGCAGTACTGCATGTGTGGCCTCACCAGTGCTGAGTAGAGGGGAAGGGTCTCTACTCAGCACTGCTGGAAGTACTTTATCTATTGCAGCCCAGAATACCTTTCACATTCTTTGCCACTAGGGCACATTGCTGGTTCCTGTTCAGGTTGGTGTCCACCAAGACCCTTAAGTCCTTCTCTGCTAAGCTGCTTTCCTGCTGAGTTGCCTCCACCATATATTGATGCCTGGGTTTTTTCTTCCTCAGGTGCAGGACTTTGTACTACTCTTTGTTGAACTTCATGAAGTTAAGGATTCTGTGAACAACCTACATAAGATTCATAAACTGAAAATAATTTCTAGGCTTAGCTGTAAAGTATGGTCTATTTGGCTTCATTTTAGTATGTCCAAATGTTAAACCAGTTGAAATTTTTCAGTTTATCTGGGTGATAAAGGGGAGGGTATGAACTTTTAAGCTAGTGCTATTCTAAAAGTTTATAGCAAGCCAGAAATGTATACTGTATTTTTGTTCTCATGGGAGCAATATATACAAAAATAAACCCTGTAGGATCTGACCATGAATGTTTGCTTTTAAGCTGATACAGGTTTTCAAGCAGAGTAAACATGCTATTGTGACTGCTTTACCCTCAGGTTTCAGATTTTTCTGAAAGAGCAGGTAGCTGCTGATAGATTGATTTACCACACTTAGTCACACAGAAGTAAATGAAATATAGTCCTCATCTTTGAAAGTTCTTTATATTGCCTTTATTTTATAACATGGCTACTGGTGTTCTGCAAGTCTCTAGGTTTTCTGAAAGCTGTGGCTAGCAATAGATTGTAGACATAGGTCAGCCTATATGGATCAGAGTAGTCTTTGATTTTTCTTCCCCTGGTATTCCTCCTGAAAAAGGAATAAGGAGTGTCTGTTTGATGGAGATTGCTAGATGCCACAGTAAAATTTGCTGTGTATTCATTCTCAAATGAATAGACAAGAGCTCTAGTGGTTTTGTCATGCAGTGGTGTCAAAGAGGTAGATATGCCAAACAAGAAAAAAAGATAAAGTTGGATAAGTTTTGTTATTACTCCTCTATATTTAGTTGTTTTCCTTTTGAGTGTTGGATTTTTTTTCTGTTGTCATCATTCATAAGACGATGGCAAGAAACTTGCAAGTATCTTGTGGTCCAAAGGACTGCTCAAAACTTAGGCTGCAGGGGATCAGGTGGAACTGATGAAGCTGGAGGTGAAAATGTGGCATTTGTGGGTTTTATCTCAGAAAGATGGTTGCTTTTTAAAAATATAGAAGATAGAACACTTCGTTAAAAACACATCAAACACATAGATACTATATAGCAAGAATTTGTTAATGTGGTTTTTTAAGGTACTGTGGCCCATAAGAATGTTCCTGGCAATTTTGAAGCACATTACTGCTCCTGGCACTTTCAAGAGTCAAACATACTAGCTACTTTAATCGAGGTAATAATTTAGAGTGTCAAAAGGGTAGTGTACCTTCTCAGCAATTCCATATAGTATTATTTTACTCCTTTAATATTCCTTTATAGTTCCCAACCTTACCTCAATTAGCAGTACTGACAGATGCTAGTTCAGCATTTTACCTCGAGCCAGTAGGGCGTTCTTTAGAATAAATGTCAGTTATTTTATGTTGCTAATTTGAGGTGATATACCTACATGTAAAATTACATTTTAACTTTCTTGTTATACTTGCAGTGAGAGATGGCAGCATAAAGAAATGTAAGTGAATGCACCTAAGAGATAGTTCAGGACTAGAAGGTTCATTATGGAACTTTTATCGCTCATTTTGTGGTCTACTGCAGTATTTGTTAACTCTTTCTTCCACTATACATCTATTTCTCCTGGCATATGTTCCCTCCTGCCTCATGAGATTTGGTTTTGTTGGGTTTTTTTTTATTTTTGTTTTTATTTCAAAACCTGTTTATTTCATTAGAGGCTTTGGAGGAAAATGGGATTGAAATTCGAATTTTTAAAGATCTTTAAATGTTGTTACATGCCACTTCTTAATAGCAGTCAGTGTTGTAGTGAAAAGAAGGTATTTGTTAATACACTAAAAATTTATGTATGAAAAATGTTAATATCAGTATTATGTAAGTAACAAAAAAAAAAGAAACATGATGTTTCTTAAAATCAGGCTGTTGAGACAAGACCTTAAGGAAGCTTGTCCCAGTTATTAGGAAGCAAGCAGAAGGAAAATATTTCTGTGAAGAATTCTGCTGATAAAGCACAATAGTCGTGACAATACTAATGATTGGTATCAGCAGATGCAATCAAGTAAAGCCTGTGCTTGGGCATTGTTCTCTCATTCACCATGTAGAATAGAAGGGAAACTGCATGAGAATGCAGAGCTGCAATGTAAGATTACAAGAAATTGCAGTATTAACTATTCCATAAATTACTTGAGATGAATTTTTAAAGATGGTGTATTTTTACCTCTGTAGTCGTATATTTCAGTCTTACTTGAATGAGGTAGGTTTTTGGTCGTTTAGGTTGTACTTAGTCAGTTACTAAATTGTACTTTTACCAGCTTGGTAAAGAAAAATGCCACGTGTGCCTGCTAATAACTTCATATGAGGCGGCAGATCTGGCCCTACAGACTGATAAGAAAGTAAGCCAGTAATTGCCAAGTAGGAGGAATTAGATGCATTCCACTGGGGTACAAAAGCCAGTATACCGATTAAAGAATTTTATTCCTATTTTTCAGTATATTCTTATATCTAAGTGGAGATTTCCAGGGTGTAGAATTCATATCTTTGTTATAAATAGTACAGAATTGCTTAATGTAAAATAATTTTTTGTGACATGCATTTAAAATTTTTCCTAAATGCCATTGTCTATAAAGAGTTAATTGACACTTCCTATGTCATTGCCTAGTTCTGAGTTTTTCTGTAGTCTTTGCTTTACTCTGGGTATGCATAGATTACTGCGAAGCAATTTCAGTATTTCAATTGCTAAAATAAAAGAATAGCTTATTGCACTGTCTTATCTTCAGTCTTTCTGAACATGAGAAATCGTCTATTAATTTACATAATGACTGTAATTTTAGTTTAGTTGTAGCTGCAGAAATAAACTTGGCCTAATTTTGAGTTGAATAAGTGTCATATGCATAAAGGTTCAATTAAAAATAGCAATGGTATTTTTCAAATAAATTGAGAAACATTATTAAAGCCTCTTTAACACTATGATAAATTTCTCAATAATTATGCACTCATCTGTCACTACTAATCTGAAGGCTTTATAATACTGGCCTGTGTGCATCTCGCCCTGCCCTTCCAGTTAATTAGATTTTTAATATTGGGGCAGGAGGAGGGGCACAAACCAGAGAAGTTCACAAAAGAATAGAAATTTTTTTCATTCATATCACTCATTTTGCTAAAACTGAAGTGTACCAGCACTTTTGGGTTGAATGAGTTGGTAACATAAGATGAAATTAAATATGACATTTTAAGTAAACATTCTTTCAAAAAGTTAGATACCCTTTTTTTTTTTTTTTTATTCCAAGCTAGCTACACAGATTTCTTCTTTGCCTTGAACTTTTGGCCTTGCTCTCAAGAATATGGGTGGTATATGTTTTAAAATTGATATATTAATGTTGAATTTTTATTGTCACAGTTTCTGTTCGTGCGCCTTTCAAATCCTTCATTTGTTTGTTTCTGAACTTTGGACGTATCGTAAAAATGTCACCATTGTGGCTGAACATTAAGCACCTTCCCATTTTGCTCTGGGCAGTTGAAATAAATTTGGACCAGGTGCTCCTCTCATAACAGAAGTCCTTGATGTGCCCTGATAGCGAGCGGGAGAGCGGAAGCTGTCAGCTTTCAGCTGGCTTGAAGAATGCAATTAGAGCAGTTTTAATACTGCTGAGGGACCCCATCCAATCAAAGCTGTTTGAGTTAAGCCAAGTCTAGGATCCTAAACATGTACTTTAAGCACATCAACTTTGTCTTCTTAGTCAGAGCAGATCTGTCATTCCCACACAGAATGTGAGGGTGGGTTCTCCCTCCCTTTTTTATTCTTTTAATACTAGGAGAGTTACTCCCATTCCTTACCAACTTACTATTATTTTATCTGTTAGCTTTGTCTTTATGGGATTGTTAATACTCGTGGTTCAAAGCATTTATTGTCAAATTAAGGCTTAAAATGCTTTTTTAAATGTCAAAAGTGCCTATGTCTCTACATAAACCCTAGATTAGGTAAATTCATAAGCAGTTCATCATTAGGTTTTCCAGATTTGGCTGGTGAAAGAAAGGGGAAGATTAATACAAATCAGAACATATGAAGTATGTAGAAAAAAGCCTAGAAAGCAGGCAGTACTACAGCAAGGTACTATTTTTACTGAAGACTTAGCTTGAGTTAATATCTAAAATTGAGTTTGATTCGCTGATTCCAAAAGCAAAGGACTGGAAGGCTTGCAGCCTCATCCTTTTTTAGTTGTTTGGGGTTTTTTTCTTTCCCTCCCTCCTTCGTTTAATTAGGATTTTCAAGTTTGCTTGTTGCTTCCTCCATTGCTTAGCTGTTAGGGTTAACTTCACTGGAATTAATGCTTCCCTGAGGGATACTCCTCAGCTGGATGTTTCTTTTGTTTCCATTTTTTGCCTTTGTTGCTACAGTTGTGGCTCAGTTGCCTGTTTTGAGCCTCACTAGGTTGCAGAGTAGATAGCAAAAGTAGGTAATGAAAAAGAAGTTTTTGGTAAACTCTGAATTAGGGATATTTTGTTTTCATTGGTTGGGTTTGGGGGCAGACAGTATGGTCTTTTGCATAGTCTGACTTTCTAGATCTACCTAAAAGAACAAAAACCAGCAACTATCATGAATTCTAGTTTTTCAGATGAAGGTGGGGAAAGGAGTAGAAAGTGAGCTTAGTTTGTCTGAGATTTGATAGAACAAATTCTGTTTTGATGTATCTTTGATTAAATCAGTGGTATTAGTGCAAATCAATAAACTCCTCTCTGCCTTTAGTTCCTACTGTTGATGGCTAATTCTTGATCCTTTTCAGTGGTGTCTGGCCTTTTCCTCCTCCATCTAAAGTACAGAGCAGAGTCTGTGTTTCACTTCTGTTAGTGGTTCTGGGAAGGCCAGAACTGAAATGGTTGTGTCCAGTTTTGAGTCAGCAAAAGAAGCAGGCCAGCCAAGTGTACTCCCATCTCCCTCCCACAAAAGCCCTCAGTGGGTCAGACCTGATGCTTTGTAAGAATCAGGGAGAAATTTGTGGGTTTTTTGACAGCACCTCCTACCCTTCCACTCCCAAATGCATATTTAGACAAAAACTGACAGCTAGAATTTGCACTAAGAAAGATCTGGGTGTGATGGAAACAATTTCAGACTGTTATCTCTCTTTCTGGAAGTTATTCAAGCAAATTCTGGGAATGCTATAACTGATCTTTTTGACAGATGATTGGACTAGTTAACTACCTGAGGTCCCTTCTCATCTTTTGGCCTGTTGTAACCATGTTCGCCATTGGGATGAAGATGTCAGAGAGGTCATGTTCCTATTAAATTTTCTGGAGAAAGACTCCCTTTCTGCCCTGAGGTGATGGAAAGGCTATGTGGTGACCTGTTGCCTTATTTTGTCATCTGGTACGATGGAGAGGTGAGGAATGCTGTAGGCACAGGGAAGTAATGCTATGTTAAATATCAAAGAATGGACTTCCCAGACAATGTTCCTCCATACTGACCCTCTGGTGTTCATTCATATTTTCATCTCAGTCAAAATTTCTTCTGCTACCAGAGATGAGTTTATGGGAAGTTTTTGATCCTCACTGGAACTTCTGAAGCATGGCTTGTTAGCTTTTCATTGCAGAAAGCCTGTTCTTTGCAAGAACTGTGTGTTAGGCTGTGCCACAGGATTGTCTTGAAACCAGTAGTGTGAGTTTAGCTTGGGCAAGACTGCAAGTGAAGTCAATAGCCCATTTTTTGTTCTACTGGAGAAGGCATTGTTTGGCACAGTGCCTAATGGGGCTGTATTAGCTGGAGAATTGTTGAAGCCAGCACATTGCCCACAAGCACAATACCTAGGTGGAAAAAGTACTACCAGTCTCCCATCTAGGAAAAAAAAAAGTTTATATATCTCCCTAAAGCAATATTTTTTTTAAGTGTAGCAGTCAGATTTTTTTAAAGACTAATGTAATTTAAACAAATATTAAAGAACTGGATGAATTTTAGACAAGAATTACTTGCTGCATTTGACTTGACTTCCTTCACTCCAGTAATTCCTGAGTATTTTAAATATGCAAGAGCTATGTCCTATCTGTAATTACAATTATTTGCTTTCCTGATGTGTGGAGGATGGCGAAGGTAATGATTCTACTACAAATTTAAAACAGGTTCTGCCCATAAATTATTTTCATTCTCTGTTGAAGATCTGTCCTTGCAAGCTGTCTGCTGTTGGAACCTATCTTTCTTATCACCTGCATATGCTTTAATCAGGCCCTAAGTGCTGTCACTTATATTTGCAGTGCAGAAGGGTGCAAAAAGAGGAAAGGAGTTGCAGGGAATATATTTGGAAGTAGCAAAGAAGTAGAAGTAGCTTTGACACGTCAAGTTGTCTGTTCTACACTGCAAAGCAAATAAAGGGTTGGAGATCTGCAGAGAAATACACTTAGATTCTGCTGTCATAACTCTTTCTCATCAGCAGCTGTATAGCAGAGAAGTAAGTGGCTGCCAAACTTCTGCTTGTCTGATGCAGAGGTGGGGTGTTTTCCCGAGTAGCAAAAAGGAGGAGGGTGTCAGAAAAGGCAGCCCTCTGTGCCTTTTAGTGAGTTAAGATAGGAAAACGAGTCCTTTACTTGCTGAATATGATATATGGCTTAGGGTTTGTTTGCCTGGTATCAGTCAGGAGATGATGAATGCTGGTACAGGGTTTTACTCTCATACTAGGGATGGTTCCTGTCTGACACACATGCCCACATATGAAGTGGTTGTCTTCTCTTTAATCCCTTTGCTGAACTTGACAGCAGTTAATGCAGTTTGAGCAATAGCTTTATTTTATGGAGGATATATAGGGAACAGCTTTAGGTAACATTTAACATTGCCTTTTCTGCAGTAGCAGAAAATGTGACTGTGCCTTTCGCTTTATGCACAATAGTGCTTTGTAATTCTGTGCTCCTCCTGTTGTATAGCTTGACTTAACCATCTGCAGAAGCAAAGCACTAGTGATTTAGCATTTGCAGGGGAGCCAGAGCTTGATGAAATGTACAAGCCCTTCTTAATACTACTGTGAGCTGTATCTCTGAAACTGTAATACCTAATGTATTGACCTTCCTCCACACACATGTACACAATGTTTGAATTGCAAGTTCAGTTTTATGATACCTCTACAAAAACTGGAAGTTACTGAACTACAAAATATAGAACAGTCTGTATTTTCTAAGGTTCCACATTTACATTATGCCCTTTGTTCAGCTCTCCATGCCACAGTAATGATAATTGTCAGTGCCTAAAATGCCTTCTTGGTTCCTATAATTCTCTTAATGGTATCCTGAAAACGTGGGGCTTATGAAGTGGTTATTTACCTATGAATGAATGTGTGCATGCACATGTAGATGTATCTAAATATATCTGTATATCTTGCCTGTACATGTGTGCATACAGAAATCTAGTGCACATATATGTGCATATATATCTTCACACACAGAATTTGCTACGTAGTCAAGAGATGATATTCAGTGTCTATATCTACCTGTATATTTAAGCACTGAGAGAATACAGCCAGCATAGGATATAAGAATATGATAATGTGAGATCACACTAGAAGCCTTTCTGCTTGTTGGCTGGATAAGCAAGGAGTTTACTTCATTCATCCATGCAAGCTAAGTGGAACACAATGGCCATAGGCTTAATTTGTTGTCTTGAAAATGAGATTTATATCCTTCAGCTAAGATATACCATGCACAACAAACCCAAAAAACTTGTGTTCAGCAAGCCTGGATATAGACTGTGCCATCACATGTTGAAGACAACTGCTGGTGAATGTTAAGATATTAATTTCTATGTTGTTTTTTTTTTCCCTCTACCTCAGATCAATAATAATTGGCAACTTGTTAGCCACCTGAACATCAAATAAGTTTTCACTTCCTCGATTTCTGAGGTAACCTCTTCAGAAACCTCTTTAAATGACATGAATTCAAGACCGAGAGAGTCTTGCTCCAGTGGATGAGAGTTGACCTTTTTAGGTGGAAAATGCTCCTTTGTACTGAAAGAGAAGCAGTCTGACTATGAGGCAGGCAGAGAAGCTTGAAAATTACAGGGCAGAGGAAGCAGGAAAGATAGTAGCAGAGATCTGAATAGGAGAGACATGCTGATAGTACAAGCAAAACCCATATCCAAGTCAAACACCTGACTGTTATTTATGTGTAGAATGCCAGGGATAAAAACCAAGGTATCAAGGAACAGGATCAGTTAATAAACTAATTAAAATAATAAAGCTTAAAGTCAGATAAGTTTAGGTGTATAATGTTGGGTTGTTGGTTTTTTTACCCAGCATCTCCAGTTGGTAGGAAGGCTGTTAGCAAGAAGATGAGATTATACATTTTTTATTTTGATATGAGTAAACAAGGTTTTTGCTGCTGCTAATGCAAGCAAGAACTGAAAGCCTTATATAAACAAAGAGCAAGGAGGCCTTGGTACAAGATAAGGAGCAAGCTGGATGAGATTAGTTTTGCAGTTAACAGCAGAGAACAATTCAGCAGTTTTGGCCAGAGGTTAAAAGTACAGAAGCCAATTCAGCAAAAGGTTATGAGGACGACTTTGAGTCTCCCACCAAAGACCCCTGTCCACGACCACCAGGAGGCAGTGCATATGCACCAAGGGGAAGGAACACATGTTAATGAATTAGAGGAACTGATTGTAATAATCCAGCCCTTTCTCAGAAAACTAATGAATATGTGTAGCTCTATACAATAAATGTCTGTTTAACTCCCTTAACGGTGTGCAAGTTAGGTGGAGCTATCCCCCTTGCACCCAGCGCTGTAAATAAACATGCCTGCTTTATAACCTTTGTGGGTTGTAAAGTTTGTTTCCACACGTCGATTTACTTAGTTGTTGTGTTCCATGCTAGAGAAGAATTACCACTACTATAAGTAAACTGGACAGGCTCAGATAGCATAAGTAGTAATTGAGAAGCTGCCTCACTGCAAACAGTGTTTGATAGCTGAGATGGGTCAAAGACTTTCTGGAAAATGTTTGTGGTTTTTTGGCAGCTCTTTCTAGCATTTCAAGAGGAACTCGGATAATGATATCAAATAAGAGCTTTTCTGCAGAAAGGTACCAAAACATTAGCAGTCTCCTGTTTGAAAAACCAGAGGGTTTCAAGGTAAACTTCAAGTTGGAATAAAGAATGAAAATATTAAAAGAAATATATACAGTAGGCAGGTTCAAAAAAGACATGTTGGGATATTTGCAGTGTATTTATGTTAAGGAGATGTGTGGTATTGGTAGACATCACTCAAAGTTTAAGGCATTAATTATGGGAAAACCCTTGTGAAGCCAGTTTGAAAATTAGAATGCGAAGCAGTGTATTATTCATAATGAAGTGTACTTCAGTTACCAAAAGACAGATAAATATTAATTAAAGAAATACTCCTTTTTTAGCTGTTATAAAAATCTCTCAACTTAAAAGTCTTCAAAGTCCAAAGTTACTTCAAAATATCAGGAAGCATCAGGCTTGCCAAGATGCATTGAAGTGATAAAGGCACTTGAAAGAAATTCAGAAGGAAAGATAACCTTCAAGGGAATAAAAAGCATACACATTACTGTAACTCCAAAAAATAGATTGTATTGCAGATAAATATGTGTAAGGTCTTTCACAAACCTGTGTGGACCTGTGGTTTTGTGGAAGAGCATGGCTGTGTGATCTGTAAGAGAATACTCCAAATTGCTGCAAAATGTGATTAGCCCTTTATGAGAACTTTTGTTAAACATACTGGCAGAAAATGAAATGAAAAAAGGAAACAGAATAAGTACTGTCATCTCTTGTGCAGAAATTAATGGTGTTTTTGAGTTGGAGAAGAAGTTCTCTGATGGTAAAGATGTCTTTAAATTGTGAAACCTTCTCTGAAAAAATGATACTTGCTGTCTTAGTTGTCTGTATTGAAAAAAACATTTATTTAAATATGAATCTGAAAAATAGTCCTGGGAGGATAAATAGGTCATTAGGTGCTTGGTGGTTTTTTTCTTGAGTGAATACAGCATCTTGAACATTACACTTCCCTTTGCTTATAAGCAACCTACTATTGAACTGCTTGATTGTTACTTCACTGCTTCATGTCTCTTTTAGACAAAGGCTATGATAGCCACTTTTTAATTTGATATTTAAATAGTAACAATATGTATACGAGCTGCCTTTGCCTTGGAATAGCTAGCTTCTTCCTTGGTTTCATCCATCCATTTTCATGTCTTTAGATAGGAAGAAAGATACAATGGTGGATATAGACAGGAGGTTTCTGCTTAAGTAGGTATATTATTCAGGTGAAATTATAAGACTGCTTAGAATTTTGCATTAAATTTTGTGTGGATGAGCATGGTGTTAATTGGTTTTAATATTTTGCAGCTGGATAGCACTTTAACATTGCCAACATTGTATTGCAGTACTTGAATCTATTGTTCTGTCTGGTAGTACTACTGAAAACTACTGGTTCTTCTAAGGGAGCCATCTTTTACCCTTAAACTACAGCTACAGTTTCAAAGCTGTGACATTGCTTTGAAGTTTCCTGTTCATATATTATCATGGGGGAAGCTGCCATGCTGTTTGACAGGGACTGTGGGGTAAAGGACTCGAGGTCGAGGAGCTGCTTTTTCTCTGGACACAGTTTTGTGCCTCAAATGAACATTCTTTTCCTGATTACTTTTGGGGCATTTCTTCAAGAGCAATTCTTAGTAGGCATAAAATTTTAACACAGGTTATTTAAATGCTTTTATTCTTGCCTGTTAACTCTCACAATTGAAACCCTAAGGAATATTTGAAAAGCTCTGGTCACAGTTTTGCAGGTAATAGGATCATAAATAAACATCTCTATGCAGATAAGTACTTAACAGAAATCCATCCCTTGAAGGAAAGCCTACTCTGCAGCTCTAAATTGCTGGATTTATCTCAGTAACATGCAAAGTACTACAAAGTATACATGCACAACACCCCCTGAACAATTGGAGACATCTATCCTGTTGTAGGATTTAGGATTGGAAATCTGAGGTTACATTGAGTGGTTACTGTGGGGGAGAGGAAATCTTAAGAATGTGTTGGGGTGATTTTTTTTTTCTTGGGGTGGTAAGCACCTGCAGTTCCCATTGAATTTCCCTCTAAGAATTGCTCTGCCCCAAATATGACTTGTCTTACACCCCTCCAAAAAAAAAACCCCCAAAACCCCCAAACAAACAAAAAAAGAAAACAAAAACCCCAAACCAAACCATTAAATTTTTACATAAATTTTAACTCTGGTCTAGTTCAAGCATACTATTGTGTAGGTAAGTATAAACTTTCATAGACATACATGGACAAGTAGATAGAAAAAAATGGTAACATTTTATTCTAAACTGTATATTGACTACAAAGATAAAAAAAAGCTGCCTGAGTGGGCTGTGAGAAACAGGAGACAATAGAGGTTCATTTAGACCCATGGAAGAAAGATGGCTAATGGGAGAAATAAACGTACAGTGCTTTTTTTGTTGTTGTTGTTTTTTGTGTTTTTTTCCCAAAATTTGCTTGGCTCAGCTCTGACAAAATGAGCACCAAAATATGGATCCAAAAGTAATCTGACAAGTACCAATGTGCTAGTTATTTTGTGCAGAGGGAATTAATTGCTTTTAACCAGAAAAAAAAAAAATAAAAATCAAGGAAGAGCAGGTCAAAGTAGCTCTGCTTGACAGTCTATTCTTAAAGACAAGGAGCAGGGGTGGTGTTTTTTCTGCCTAAGAACTTCAAAAAGATCATAAAAAGCTAAAGAAGTTAGAAGATGAAGGGGAGAAGGTCCTGGGTTTTTACTGTTGTTCTATTTTACTTAAAAATACTGCTCATTTGTGTATTGCTTCCTGTCTGCTGAGGAGTATTTTATGATTTTTTATCTTTTCCTGACAAAATCACCATGCTAAAGACTAAATATTAGTCACTGAGTGCATAAGTTGATAGTGATAGTGGACTTATTAATGAAATCTCAGAGAGCAGTAATGTTTTCAAAAATATGCAAATGGAATTTCAAGGCCATCCTTCTGTTACAGGTATTTTTTGGTAAGTGTTTTTTATTTTATATCTCAACAGTGCTTGGTGGTGTAAATGCTGGGTTAATGTAACACCCATAAAAAAGAAGGTGCTCATTTAGTGAAAATAAATCAAATGTAGATTTAACAAGTGCCACTAAAAAGAAAGTTGTGATCTGAATTTGTAGAGACCTAAAATAGGCTGCTGTAAAATCTGTCTTTGGTTGTTCACACAGAAGTAATAGCAGAAATTACTGTTGCTCAGATTTTTTGCTAAATATTTAGAAACTATTTGCATAGCTGAAATTCCAGATGTATTTTCCTAGAGTTTTTAAAAATGTATTTTAGATGGATATAGTGTTTAGAAAATGTAGGCTTTTTTGGTTTTATTTTTTTCCTGCTAACTGATAGATGAATGGATATACTTCTATTTATATATATAGCCAGCAGACCAGAAATAAATGTACTTTAAATAGATAAAACAGATAAATAATTGTTCAAGTTTTCCATGGCATTATTTGGTGAAGAGATTTTTGTTATTCTTCTTTCTCTGTTTGCATGCTTGTGTTGTGCCTGTTATTTCATATGCCTCCAAACTGAATCCTATTACTATTTTAAGTATGAATCTTTTTCCACTTGTAGTGTACTTCTGCTTGTGCTGTATTGAGAAGAGGAACTGTCTTCTCTCATTCTGTTCACCTGAAAGCCAAAAATTTAGCAGCATTTGTAACCCTTTTTGCATTAATGTTTTCAAATGACCCCCATGTGTTTTTTTTCATTCCCATTAATAGAGTGAATGGGCAGGAGGTCATATTTGAGGACCTTAGTAATTTCATCACATTATTTTAGTATGGTTTACAACTGCAATGATTTTGAAGACCTCTGCAATTTATAGGCTGTGGGGTTTTTTCCATTTTTGCTTTTTTTTTTAAATATTACAGCTTCTTTTGTAACTTGTCTAATCCAGTTGTGATTTATGCATACACTAGACACCTAGTGTTAGAGCTGTAATGTTTGTGGTAATCTCTGGTACCTCTAATGTTTCTCTGTAACATAAATATTTACTTGAAATACACGTACCTTTAATTTTAAATTTAACAATGCAAGTACAAAGTGAGTTCTTTCAGGTTTCTTCTTTTATGCTGCAACTGCACCTGAGCCTTGCAAAATACTGCTTTTATTCTTTTGGTTTGGCTCTCTTCTGAGTAGAGACTGCAAAATAGTTCAAATTCCTCCTCCATTTGACCGTGTCTGTAAATGTGGTGTAACTGCTTCTAGCTTTCCGTGCTCCAGTCCTAGAAGGAAATTCCCTCCCTTCCTGCCCTCTTCTGGATACTATCAGTACACCGATAACAGTAATATTTGAAATGCCAAGCAAATCCATCCCCTGTTACAGGCTGGAGTCATGGGACCTGTGATGTTCTTCCAAGACAGGATATCCTATGCCCTTCTTTACTAGCTGATCTGTGTTTTAAGAGGTAAAAACAGTGAGCCCTTACATGAATCCTGAGAAGATCCACCTTCCAACTGTAGTTAATTAATAGCTATTTGAGGTCTGTAGACAGTTAATACTAGTACTAACATCTGCAGTAGAGCGGGGCGTGGAATCCTATATTACAGTAGTACCTCATTAAAAATTTCTTAGGTATGCTTTGTAGCTTTGTAGTATGCAGTATTAAAGCGAGAGGAGCAGAAGCACTAAACATGTCTATACTTGTGATTCAGGGCGAGTTTTGCCCAAAATAAATGAAGTATGCATGTCTTGGGATAATTCTCCTACTCACAAGAAGCAGCATATTCTCACCTTGTAGAACACATCCTTCGGTGATATGATGCTGTTTTCAACTGAATCCTGTGGTCTGGCTAGTCGGAATCGCCCTACTTAATGCTTTGAAGGAAAATTAGACCTGGAATCAGAAAAAAATGCTCTTTAATACTTCACAATGCATGCTATATTGTTGTGCTTGTAGGTATTTAGGACTATTTTGAGGCATTGATAAAATGATCAGAGTGAAGAGAAAAAATTTAAAATCTGAACTGCCACATCAGTAGGAGAGTTCCCAGAAGAGCAGCCCATCTTTTTGACCTAACAAAGTTAATATACGGGGGGGTGTGAATTTCTACTTGCTGAAGACGTCACAGCTTTACTAGGAAAATGTTTTCAGATGTATTGCCTAAAATACAACTTTTTTCTAATTGCTGTTTCTGGTATACCATATGTGACCCCAGATTAAATAAGTATTAATTCTTTCATTTTTAAGATACTCTCCTTTGCTCTGTAATCATTAACAATGTTTTAACAAAGCAATAGCATTTATTAGATCTTTTTAACAGTAAGTATATAGGTATATTACTCATGCTGTTTTCTGTATTCAAAGCAGCGTGAGCGTCTTTCCATAGAATATTTTATTCTGAAAGTATGTTTATAAGTTGTGAAATCTTCCTTTTTCCATAGGAACTGTAAAACTCCTGATCTTAAAGGTCTTTTGCAACTTAGATGATTCTATAATTCTTTATATAATTGGAGTCAGCGTATGTTTGACATCAACAGTTGTTGGCTGTTTTCATATTATTACAGCTGCTTCAACTTTAGATGCCTTTTTTTTTTCAATTCACTTTTAAAATAAAATTAATAATGATAAAATATTGCCTTTTGGTTTCAAGGAGTGTCCCTATTCTGTCCTGGTGAGGGGGGGGTGTGTTTGTAGGAACATATGTTTAACTTCTGTAATTCCTTATGTCCTCATCTCCTCAGTTTCTTTGTTTGACCCTCTCTGTATATTGCATAGTAAAAAAAATTACACAATTACATTACAAATGGCACTAAATTCTTTTTTACTTGTGGAAGTTTTAGTATATGGAAAGTCAAATTGGCAGCAGAAGTTCTAAGGCTTTGAACTGCTACAGTAGAAAAATACCTTTCTGAGATCAATATATTGAAGTTGTTAGGGCATTTCCATTGAGTCTTTAGTCTATGATTTTTTTGTAATTTGCTGTCTAACTAAGCTCATTAAATGTACTTGCTAAAAAGCTATCTTTGAATCTTTAGTAAATGAACCTTTTAATTTTTTTTTACCTTATGAAGACTGTGCAAAATATAAAAATTAGTTGTTTATAATATTTAATTTATGGTGAATAACATTGGTAAGTAATTAATGCACTATTAAATTGGTGGTGCTACGTCTTGGGAAGTTCCAAGTTGACTCTGTGATGATGACAGTTTTTGAGATATATATATATAGTAGCTAAATGTCAATTCCTGTTGATTTTATTGGGTCTTTGAAATTTGATGAGTGTTGTGCCCTTGAAAATGTCCATATTAAACATTACCATTCTGTACATGTTTTGGAAAGGAAATTATGGTAGCACTTATGTGCAGTATGGTAATGTCACGTATGAGAATGGGGCACATTTAATACCAATGTGTGGATTCCTTTTTAAATTCAGCAACCTTGTTCAGGATCTGCATTTTGCCATTGTTGATACTGGAATTGGAATGATTGTCAAATGATCCACATTTTTTACAGTACTGGAAGAGTGAAGTCCACTTTGTACTAAAATATAATGTTTCTGGAAATAACAGACAAGTCTTCCCAGGATTGCCTGCCCAACAAAGCTTTTATGATTATTGCAGGGTTGTAGTAAAGTCAGTGTGTTGGGATTTGCATACATTTTTAAGAAGTTAGGGACTTTTCTCTGTGGGAGATAAAATTGTCATGTTTGTTCAGCAGTGACTTCTAGCATTAAGTCTAACCAGTTAGATTCTATATATAAATAACATCTTGGTTTTGTCTTTGGAGTTACTGCTGGGGAAAAATGGTTGTTTTCTGTCAGGTCAGATTCCCTACACAGCTACCCATACGCCTGCTTGAGTATGTAAGGCAGGCATGTCCATGAGAGAGGAGGAGGTGGTGTAAGTTACCTAGGTACTATAATTCAGTTATAATGATGTGATGGCTTGGAAGGGCTCAAGACTATCTTGTATTTCCGTGGGAACAATCACAGATTCTCTTCAGGAATTGGTTAAGACCTTAGACTTCCTAACCATTAAGGAAATGCATTGTTGGTATTCTACTAACAGAAGCTCCTTGTTTAGGGCTGAAGTGATTGTGGGTGCTATTATTTAACATCACAGTTTCTGATTTGGTTTTGGTTGGTTGTTTTTTGGGGTGTTTTTTTTTATTGTTGGTTGTTCATTTGTTTTATGAGAAGAACTAAAGAGTGCAGCATTAGATGAAGTCTTGAGGTTTGATGGAACTAACCTGAGTGTGAATTTGGAATAAATTTCCAAGGCTTTTAATATGTAACTATTGTTAATCATGCTAGCAAGCTCGCTGGCTTTCAGTGTTGACATGATTTGTACCATTGGTATTAAGCTTTGCACTATACCAAAGGTAAAGGTGATTTAACAGCTTCTAGTTAGGATGTTTCTTCTGATTATGCAGTAAATACTTCATATTCTGTGACAGACTGGGGTGAATCATGTTTATCATTAGGAAATATTTCTCTCTTAAAAGAAAGAGGAGACTAATAGTACCAGGAAATAAACCCTGGCAAAACAATGTAAGTGGAAAATGGGATATGAACCGAGATTCAAGGGAAATACTGGTAATTTAGAGATTGATGTAAATCACTGTATCCAAATACATGTTCCTTATCCATAAACCATATTGGTGCTCTGAACTAGATTAAAGCAGTCTAATAATGAAATTACCATTTTAGCAAGCTTTTTTTCAATAATAAATTACTCTTCCCTTTCTCTTCACTTCTTCTGAAGGTAAAATTTAAGAAGGTTAAACATTTTCATTTAGGAACAGCTAAATTACCATAGATTACTATTAGGGTTAGATACCAGGCCAAGATTCGTTTTTACTTGATGTCTAGTGTTTAAGAACAAGAGATGTCTGATGGAGTACCCACTCTTTCCTGAGTGCCTGCCAAATTTTGTATGTCAGCATTCCCTCTGATCTTTTAATGGGGGTTAAAAGGAGAAAACCGAGATTTTTATGGCAAGTGGAAAGTAGCTTGCAATAGAGAGATTTAGTTTTCTTTTAGTTATTATAATGATGGTACTGCATCAAATACCATTTTATTTTCATAGGATCTTTTTTGTCTTTTTTTAGACCTCTGAAATGTGGTAGAGAGTAGGAAGAGAGAATTCTATCTCAGAATTTTTGAAAAGTAATTAAATGATTTAAAAATATTCTTTGAAGTTTACAGATGAATGTTGGGCTAAACTTCACAGTTGTTTTGGACTATCATGAAAGGTAACAGTTTGGCACCTTTTTAAAATACCTTTGTTAGTGCTGGGGATTTGTTGTGTGGCATCTGTACCCACAGTGGTCACAGGAGCTGTTTCACCTCTTCAGTGGAATGTGCTGAGAAGCAGCCAGTGAACTGCATTGCAGATCTCTGTGGCTTTTTCCTCTGTGCTTCCTGTTATGGCAAAGTCTTGGACAAATTGACAGCCCATAGGTGTACTTACTGAAAAAATGTGCTATCTCTTTCTACAGTAATTAATTGATTTACTATCTGTTTTAATCTATTAATACTATTTTCCATTCTGTTACATTCTGCTTCTGAATAATATTACTGTTTTATCCAAATTAAATCCTTCAGGTTTTGGTGGTTTTTGTTGCTTTCCCTCTGCCTAACTATGAGAACTCAGATCTATCCTCCCTTGTACAATCCTGTCTGTCTGCTGTTTCCTTTATAGCTGCGTCAATGGTAGCACTCACAGTGCAAGCCTGCAGCTCTTCCTGGGAGCTGTGGAAATCCATGATCTCTTTCTCTGACTGACTGACCTGAAATGTGAGAGAACTGAAGTTGCTTCTGCAGCCATGTGTTCTGTGTAATATTTTTTTTTTGCCAATTCAAAATCTGCCCTTTCAGGCAAAACTGTGGGATTTTTCAGACTACTAGTGAATAGTGGATGAGTTCACTACATGCTCTTGGGAAACAGTTGCTCACAGCATCAAACTTTATGCAGAGTATGTCAAACAGCACTTGTTGTCAAAATCACAATTAAAACCCCCCAGACCATACCTGTGTTTAACCTCAGGAAAATAATTTAGTCTCCTGTAGGTGGGTGAATCATAGAATCATAGAATGTTAGGGGTCGGAAGGGACCTAGAAAGATCATCAAGTCCAACCCCTCTGGCAAAGCAGGACACCTAGGTAAGGTCTCACAGGAATGAGTCCAGGTGGGCCTTGAATGTCTCCAGGGTAGGAGACTCCACAACCCCCCTGTGGAATCACCCACACAGATTCCATCCACAGGGTTTTTTTCCCCTTTTTCTTTTCTTTTCAGTTGAGGTAGGAAAACCAGATAACCTGGAAATGACTTTGTTTCCTAAAACTACATATGTATATTCCCCGTTCTAGTCCATTTATCCTGAGAATAAGCATGGCAGGTTTCAGAGAATTCTTGTGAGCATTTTGCTCTACCATATTGATCAAACCACGAACCCTGTAGTAAATGGTTCGGTTTATGGTGTCTCTGGTTAAGCAGTCCAAACTATCCTTTCCATAAAATCTGTGTGCTTAAGAGGACTGTACCCTTCATAAGGAGCCTCCTCGAAAATCCGTTAATCCTACTAATGACTTTGCTGAACCTTGTCGGTTCATGGGATTTTAATATACACATGCCAAAATAATTCTGCCTAAATCTCACAACTCTTATTTATTCCAAGAAATGTACAGTGTAATTTGTAGTAAAAAAAAGAACTTGGAATGCTCCTGCTGCTGCTACTGTTTGATTTCAAGGTGTAGAGTAATGGCAGGAAGTTTAAGTAGGAAGCAAACCTAAAACTTTGGAAATACCTGTGGGTTGCAGCTGTTACTCAGTTCAGGAATGGGGTGATAATTCTCCTGAGGACTACCTTTGTGTCTAGCCAGAGCTTACAGAAAGCAGGTTAATTTAAAATAAATAGCTGAACGAAGAACAGAGAAACACTGCGATGGTTTGGCTCTTGGGAAACCTTGTCTTTTCTCTTGGGCTCCCTAGATGCTGCTGTGTGCTGGCCTGAGGAAGCAGGACTTGGGCAACTTTTGCATTTACCTCCAAGAAGCAGCTGGAATAGCTGGTATGCTGCCCTTCCTGCACAGAGTGGTTTTATTTTTCAATGGCAGCTGGATTGGTTGAATGTTTTCTGCCGTCATTGAGCTTCTATGTCTCCCTTTGTCGGTGGACAGCCAGACAAGAGTAATTTGTGTGGATGGAGGAAAAGACAGAAGCTGTATGAAGTGTGCAGATGATGTAATGTGGGTCAAGCCCCTAAAGAAAGAGGTGTCAGAGATGTAATGTTGATCTTACGTGCCATAGTTGGGGGTTTTTTTTGGAGGCAGTTCCTATTGTCCAGAGTTGGGAGGAGGAGCTGCCTAATTTTTAATATGAGCAGTTTACAACCATTCGCAGTTAAGCAGTTTATAGGATTTTTGGTAACAAAAGCTAGTCTAATTCTAGAGAAAAGGAAAACAATATAGTGAGGATATTTACAATGTGTGACCTATTTGAATTATGATCTTGTTAGCTATGCAAAAATGAGAAAACCCAGAACCATCCCAGTGAATTAAACTTTTAGCCTTTCATTATGAACCTTTTTAATATAGAAGATACAGAGGAGGTTAATTTTTTCCTTTAACATCAAAAGAAGCTTGCACTTTGAGTGAACCTGTACTTTCTTGAAATTTAGCACATTAAGACTTCAAACTGGAAAAAAAAAATGACAATATTTTTTCTTTACCACTAGCCCACACTAAAGTGTTTAGTTTCTGCCAGTAAATCAGATGCCAGAGTTTCTACTGCCCTTTTAAATCAATTGAAGGTGTGATTCCTTTCCCTGTGATTTTTGTTTGACTTCCTTTTTGTAGTTGATCTTAATTGTTCTTATTTGCAGGCTTTAAATGTTGATGGACTGTGTCATTTATAACCCTTTTTCATTGCACAGTGACCTTCTTAGGGAAATTTCATACATGTTTTCTCTGGGCTTTGGTGGCATTTTTGGTTTATGCATGTAAGTAAAACTGGCAATAAAAATCAGTACACAGAAGTATGGCTTTCTGATTAAAGCAATGTCATAAAAAATCTGTTTGCACTATAGATAGAAACATTTAAAAATGTTTTGCAAACTTACACTGGCACTGTGCTAACACAGATTGCCATATGTATTGTTCCCAGTGAGCATTTTTTTTTCCTAGACAAAAGCAAACAACTGTGAATGTTGCCTCTAGACTAAAGCTTCAGGTAATCTCAGTTGCAGTACTTTTACCTATTGCATCTTCTTATTGTTGTGCTTGGCAAGAAGAGTTGTATCATGTAAAAACTGAGATGCAAAGAAGCCCCACATCCCCTATTAGAGGATTTATTTGTCATCCTGTGAAGATAAATGAGTTTGACACAAGATAATCCAGTTGCTCAACTAACAAGTCAGCAGGGGTGTGAAGAGGTGATAGAGAGAGGGGAATGGAGTTTGCTTCAGTGTATTGATAGTAGTGTGTCATAAGGCAGCTCTAGGTATGCTTAGCTCACGTGTAGTAACAGCAGTCTACCCATGTCAGCATGTGGGTGGGCACATGCTGCAGAAACACAGAAGCAAAGTAAATTAGATTTAGTCTCCAGGGTAGTCAAAACCATCTTCACGTTGGCTCTTAGATTAAATTAGACGTGGGAGTCCAGAACTGATGTTTTGGTCTGATTATTTTCGGTAGCAGTCATCAAAAAAGGACTTGTGTATGTCCTTGCTTATTTGCCTTAGTCAAAGTTGATCTGCCATTTTGAAAGGATTTGGGATAGGTAAACATAACAGTCCTCCTTTTATTTTGGCTCCATCTACTCCATGCAACTTTTGAATCCCAGACTTCCTGGCATATAAGGCAGATCACATGAAAGCTGTAGCACTTGGACTGTGATGTTGTAACTAGTACAAATTTGCCCTCCTTGTTGAAGATTGATAACATCACCAACTCATCTCTGGAAACAAGATGACCCTCTTCCCCTCTTGGAAAGATGGAGCTCAACAGTTTGAAGTTAGAAAAGCATGAGCTAATTTGGGTTTAGCTGATTTATGCCTATGCAAGACAGAACTTTCTCATATTAGTTCTTCCTTGCCGTATTTCTCAGAAGCCTGTTCCAACCTTTTTTTCCCCTTATTTTGTCCAGGATGACATTAGCTGACTGTGTTCTCTTGGTTTATTTCCAGTTTTTTTAGGAAGCAAGGCAATTCACATGCTTTATCATTCCTTTTCTTTTTTTCCTTCCACTTCCAACTTCTAAATATATTGGCTGATTTCAAGCAACTCTGATTCATGAGCAGAAATATCAGAGATGTATCATTCCCTTAAGTTGCCTTTTAAAATTTAAATTAAAAAAAAAGGGGGGGGGCATAAAATAAAGCAAGGAGATGCTGGGTTTTTGGATGCAGAGACTGTAGGAGAAAGGAAAAGATAGTGGCATATGCCTAATTGCATACCAGCGAATCTGAGGGCAGAAAAGGCCCTGTGGTGCAAAGGAATTGGGGATTTTTCTTTTACTTCTACTATTCACAAAAGTCCTTGAACTTAGTATTTGTATTTTCCTCATGTTACAGCTCTAGTATGAACAACATCTTCTAGGTGGCTGCTCTAAATAAAATCCTCAACAGTTTCTCTTTGAAAAAGTGCTACGATTGTAAAGATTATGCTTTTGATACTGGGTTTTAGGTGGAAGTATCATTGGTAGCAGAAGTCCAGTACAAAAAAGCAGAAATGTGATATTTTGCCTGCACATTTTAAGTGTTTCTGTCTTGATACTTAAAGGGATGGTTGATTTCTCATGTACTGAACGGAGTCACTTCTGACAGTAATTTGGAAGAATGTGATAGAGATGTGTTCTTCAGTGGTGTGTGAGCTAAGTGGTAAAGGGGCTGCAGTGTTTTCTCTCGGGTATGAACGCTGTCAGTAGTGCTGAGAAAGAGCACTTTTTTAGATAGCAAAATACTCTTCCGGTGCCTGTTATACAGCATGACATGCAGAGTTAGTCTATTGTATTGCATTGGTAAACAGAGCTTTGTCCTTCTATTGCTGTTGGTGCTGTGCTTCTAAACTTAATCAGAAGCTACCCTTTAGGGCTGAAGGGGAAATAAAGGATTTGGGTGCTGCTGCTTAAACTGCTATTGCATTTCCTGTTGAATAATCTCCAGATTTATCTCTGTTAAAAAGGAAAAAAGCTAGACTGCTGTTCTGTCACAGAGCAGGTTAGAAGGCATTATGAAGGACCTCCGTTTGATCTCTCTGCTTCCCCCTTTTCTCATTATTCACAGCTCCACTGTGTCCTGTTGCTCTACCTTTTTCTGAGGGAAAATGTGAGCGTCTTAGATGTGAAAACCTATGCTCTGAGGAGTAGTGCCAACGGGCCAGCAAAGTTGAACTAACCTGTTTGCCTGTTAACAGCATTTTCTTCAATAATATGGTCTCACTCCATCCACTGTCTCCTGAACTAAGATCATTTTGGATGTGATGGCTATCGTTTACAACCTTTCTGTGATGGCTATCGTTTACAACCTTTCTGAGGCAGGGCAAATACAAGAAGTTTGTTGTAGCTGTTTAGAATGGGCAAATTGAGGTTAAACCATGGTCTTCTAATTTCCACACTAGTGCTATCTCACTGGATCATCTTTTCTTGCCTTCCCGGTACTGTTATACTTTATTTCATCTGACATCTTTATTTTGCATTCTGCTGAAAGAAGGTAATAATGCAGATTGCATCATATGATTTATAAAAGGTCATTTCACTCCAGCTAAGAGACTTTACTGTCTGTGTGTTGTTGTTTCCAGACTCAGGAGAATGACTTAATTGACTAGACATGGAAGTGGCCATTAGTCTTTGTCCTAAACACACTTACCTAGACCACAAGCTGGATATTGCTTGACAGTAGCCAAAAACAAAGGTTTACGCTAGTGGAGTGAGGTTGTTAGAAGAAGCTGAAACATCTCTGATGAACTAACTAACTCAAAGCTTCAGTGCTTGACAAACAACTACTCAGCAGTAGTTCTGACCAGAAAAGTCCTGTGTAGGAATGTAATAAATCGTCAGAATTAAACATGTTTTAAGTGGATTTCTAATGAAACCAATAGTGTCCATTCATGTATGTTGCACATGGTTCTCTGTAGTGATCTTAAAAGCACTTCACTATTGAACAACGTAGCAGAAGTCACAAATCCTGATTTGTTCTGGATAGTTCATTTTAAAATCACTTAAAGCTGTAGTACATGTTGTAGATCTTGAAGTATTACGTGTTAAGAAGCAATTGAACATAGTTTTAATTGTTCTCTGCCTTGAGTTCTTAAGTCAGAAGATAAAGGAGTTTGCCTTAAGAGTTAGGTGGAATAAATAGTCTTCTAGGTAATTTTATTTTAATTAAATTGCTATAGCTGTCTCATGGTGCTGGTGGTATGATATTAGGTAGAGTCCTAAGGGAGAGCCTTTAATGGGACTCAAAAATTTAACTGTGAGGTCTTGTACTTAACCTCAGGGTTTGAATTGCTGGACCATTAACACAGATTGCTTTCCCAAAATGTTGATTAGGTATTATACTTGGAAGAAAGCAGCAAGCAGTGAAATAGAACTTAATTCTAATTCATTCTGCTGCTTCTTGGTATTGCAGTTTCATTGTTTTGCTAATTCTTTGTCACTGTGGTCTACTAGAACAGACAGAACCTGAATTTTAAAACTTGAGTCATGATCCCTCTTCTCCAGCTTTCATCATTTATTTAAGGGTATGAAAAAGAGGTTGGTATTTTCTCCTTGCTCCTAAATCTGGAGTGTTAAGCATGGGAAGCAAGATGGAAAAACCTGCTATGTCTTGTAGCATAAATACCCTATAACCTTTCACACAGTCTAGGTGTTCAGCTTCCCCTCTTTTCCCAAGTCTGTTTTGAAATAGTTCTGTGTTTGGTGTCTTGGTAACAATCCAGTGGCTTCCCATGTCGTCCTGTAACCTAACACAGCTGGAAGCCTGTCAGGGCTATTAGCAATCATATGCAGCTTCATAACCTTGGCATATGTCATGACTATTTGTCCCCCATCAGCAGCTTCACATTCCAGCACTGAAAGGCTGAATTATTACAAGTGATTTGCAGCAATTAGCAGTTTTGTCTTCAGGTATTTGTTCTATAATTACCAGATGTGGATTGAGTGTATGAGGACAGTGAGACAGAGTGACTGAAAACAGGTGATAGCTGGAACAATTTCTCAATTTTAGTGTGGCTGAACATTCTGTTCTGTTTGCCTTTAAAACCAGGAGGAGTTGTCTTGCTGTATTTGCACCATGCTAAGGAATGAAACGCGACTCTTGTGTGCATGCTGCTAGCAATGGTGCCTTCCATAGCACAGCAAACGTATGAAAAACCATTCCCAGGATGGCAGTCAGGTTACTGCAAAGATGCCTAGGAAAAAAGGGGCTGACAGAGCAGGCTATTGGTGATATTAAGGTGTTGAATCTTGCTTCTTTTGTTTTTATAGTTATGCTGCAGTAGGCCATGAGGGAGTAGAGGAGGGGAAGCCATGTCAAGGTCAAATTGCTTCTACATTATCTAATAAACTTATGGCTAAAGGAATTAATGAACCATGGAGGTGGTAACATGCTAAACAATTTCTTTTTTTTCCCTCCTGTCTTTTTTTCTTTCTTTTTTCTTCTTTTTTTTTTTAATGAAGAGTCTGCATACATTTAATGCTAGTAAATCTTACTCAGCCCTTGCTGGAAGGTGACAGTAGTTGGTTGCTTTCTTAGATTCACTAGGAACAAAATTTAAATACCACTGTATCTCCTTCTAACAGCTTTTGAAGGTGTATTCTACAGTTCAGCTGCAGGGTTGAAATCTCAAAGATAGTTAAGTTTCCAGAAATTTATGCAGACTTTGGAGAACAGGGGAGATTATTACCTCTTCAAAGTTGGTGACCAGGAGAACTGTTGAATTTCTCTTTATTTGGGAGTCAGTTGATGTGCATGGAGCTCAAACAGGGCTGTTCGTGCCTGACCAGTAACAGGTGTAGGGTTACATACTTAAAGCAGTGGGATGTCCCTGGGATGTGTGTGGAAGCTGAAGATAGCATGCTTGGGATTTAGAGTGCATTGACTGACATTGGCAGGGAAGAGTCTGAGGACAGTAGAAGTTGGACTCTGGAAGGTAGAATGACCACTGAAGTGGAGACAGAAGTGACATACAACGATCGCAGTGGAAACTAGTTTGGCTTTTCCTCATGTTTATAAACCAGGTGATTCTAAGCTGGGGTTTGGGATAAAGACACATGGGTTCAGGTCAGAGAAATTTTATTCTAGAAAGACAAGTCTAGAATAGCTGTGATGAAAAAGGTGCTTTGAGAGGTAATGATAAATGAATGTATAATTTGGTCTCTGAATCAAGAAGCAGAGGATATTTACTGGATTTAAAGTGCTATAAAATTCTGCTATTGAGGGATATAACTGTGCTGCTCAGATTTGACACGGTACTGGGAAACAAATCATGGTGCTCTTCCCATATAATTGCTGGAGGTCTGCAAAGTGAGATTACTGGTCGCAGTCTTTCTTAAATTAGTAATAGAGCTACCACTTTTTTATTTACAGTTCTGTGGTTCAAATTTATATAGAATCTAGATTAGTAGTAACTTGCTAGGTTGATGTTAATTAATTTTGTATAAGGGAATTTGCCAAACATTCTCGAGAACTGCTAGGATATAGTTACCAAAGAGCTGAATCCATTAGATCTTGCCCAAGTTTATGAGAGTTCATGAGGGTAAGGAGCAGTTGTTACTATGAATGCATTTGTCATCTTCATAAAGTTTGTAACTACAACTGGCATTTCTTAGCCTGTTGGTATGTGAAAAGAAGTATTATCTGTGACACTTGTAGTTGGAGAGTTCAGGGTACAGGAATGTAAACCACTTGATTAAAACCTGCTGTGCTAATTGTTTTACTCTTGGGGGAAATACATTAATGTTTTATTTGAAAATATTTCCTTTAAAAATGTTAACTTTCAGAGGAATGTTGGATGACCTTAAATAAATAAATAAAACAGATGTGGTAATTACATCTGTTTGGCTCTTGAGTGCATGTGTTTCGGTTTAAAACAGCTACAAATTGAATCTGAGCAACTTTTGGCTTTGCATATGGTAATAACTATATCTTATTCCTGGAGAACTTGTATGCAGCTGGCTTAAATAAAATAAATGCAGATTTCCTTTAATAGCCTTCCAATGTATTTAACTACTATTAGACTTTTCTGAGGCTTCTTGATGTGGAGTTCCTTTGCACTGTCATTAATATAATTGCAACAGGGAATTACTGCATTTAGTGCTCCCTAAATTGTTTTAATAGGTTTGGAATATGTGTTTGTTCTTCTTGAAACTTCATTTGAATTTCTCACTTCCTTGGGTACCCAAAGAGAGACTTAATAACTATGTAAGTTTCCTAAGGAATGATCACAAGCTGATAAAAAAGCACTTGCTGACTTTGAATTTCAAACCAGATTGCCTATGGGGGAGTTTATTTTTTAGCTGATAGTTTTGTTACCACTTTTATGTGTGTCATGGTAACAGGTATGAGATTACTTAGAAACAGACACCTTACTCACCTGTTATCATAGCTTTACTTGTGTTACATCTTTTCTGGGAGAAATGTTTGTATTATTCTATCCTATGTCACATAATGCACCAGAATAAAATACACAGGTTTTCTTCAGTAGTATAATGGTTGTCTTGAGTCTGTTACAACTCAACCTGAAAACATGAGGAGTTGTAATGCTACTGGATGAGGAGAGGGGAGTGAACAAAGGGATCTGGGAGTGAAGGACAGAAGCTGTTGTTGTTGTTGTCGTCTCTTTCTGTGGCTTTTACAGCAGATGTATAATTTAATTTCTCCTTTTTTGATAATTTTCTGCCCTGATTCAATTTGCAGTCTTGAGCTCTGATGTAAAGCAATGGTTTTGAAGGAATTCTGGCAAAAAGGTTACAACTCTCTGAGAATGTGGCTTCTTTGGAAACTGAGATAGTTGAAGACACTTTGTATCAGTTGGATTCATACTGATTCTTAGCACCATCAAGTTAGTATGCATTTTTAAATGTAAAAAAAATCATTGAAATACGTTACTACTATGTCCCTATCCTGATGGTGTATTTATCTTCATTGTTCTTCTAAAATACTATGCAGTCATCATGTTTAACACCTTTAAAACATGCTGTGACCATGAAGACATCCTTGCTAGTGGTCTCCAGTCTTCCAAACAATGTCTAGTACAAATATAGATTGACTATGTGGAAATCATGCCTATGTCACGTGGATGTGGAGTGGGACCTACATATCAAGATGTCTAATGGAAATTAGATCAGTGTCCCTATAGTGGAAATTCCAGTAATGAACTTTTCTGAAAAAAAACAACATAAGCAGCCACAGTGAAAATACTTTATTCATGTAGGTTGTGTGGTTTTGCAACTTCCACAGCTGCTTGTTTTCTGAGCTACTGTAAAGCAATGCAAAGTGGGACCGCTCCAGATACATCTGTCCTCTGGTTTTATGTGGAACAGTTGCAGTCTGACTTTGTTGACAGCAGGTATTTCCATCTTTGTAATGATTCATGAAACCCTGCAGTTCTCTAATTTGAACTCAAAAATGCTTTGCTGAAAGATGTCATAATCCTGTACAGAAAGGTCAAAGGCCATGGCAGGAGTTTAGGCAGCTGTGGCATGCTATTGTGAACCACATGGAGGGGCTGAATATATGGACTTTCTCACTTCCACAGAAGTTGTTCTGTTGAATGCTTAGGAAGCAGAAAATAAGCAGAAAGTATGAAAATGAGAGGAAGATCTGCACTGTGGAAAAATCAAGGTCATAGTAGCTCATGAACTCAAAAAATATATGGATATACTCAGTGCATGTATTAGCCTGCTGTTGTCCCTGATGATAATTTCCTTGACATTATTTTTTGGGCTGCTTGTTTCTTGTTCCTTAATAATGACATGCTCTCATTTTCTTGGAGGTTCTCATCTGCATCACCTTTCATTGTGCAATCACTTAGCACAAATGTAAGCAGATGTAAAAAAATTAACTTTCATCTTAGTTGAAACTTTGAGTGAATTCTGAATCAGAATTGGTCTCAAGAGGCACGGCCACCCTTGTCCTCTCTTAGCCACAATGTGTTCTGTATCAGAGGTCTCGGCTTTGCCTCATGAACTTTTCAAAAAGCAAATTGTCATTTATCCGAGGCTTTGTAGGGTACAGTTCCTGCATGCTTCATTTTATTCTGGCTGGTAAACCCAGTAATGACAAATTAATTGCTTCCATTTTTGACTGCTTCACTGGAGAGGCCTGACCCCAGAGTCCCGTTGCATGACAGCAGTAATGTTTTGAAAAGTAAAATCTCTGTTCCATTTCTGTAGCTGTGGCCCAAGGCAGTCTACCTATTTTCTGGTAGGGCAGCTATTTCAAGAGTTGAACTTTCACTGCACTGTTACTAATATGCTGCCGTGCTGCCTGGCTTACAGTTCGTAGAAAGCAGTACGCGATTTCACAAGGCAGACCTACATCTGTCTGCCGCTACTGCCATGATTATTGTGGAGTGGGAGCATGTGATAAGAGTGTTCTCTAACTTCAATTTCTTTGTTCTGCTGCCAGTGCTGTTATTGTGGCCTGACAGCCCAAAACATGAATGTAATGCATCACAAGAATTCTAAAAACAAATGTCTTCAGTCCTTTTCGCACCTAGTTCTTAACCAGTTAGACTCAGTTCTTCTAATACTATTTTCACTTTGGAATTTGTCTGAGTTATTTGATCTCATAGCCTCCATTGTTTACCTCCTTACCATGTAAGTTACTCCTCAAAGGCAGTAAGCTTAAGCTGTGTGAAGAAGAGTGGCAGAATAAAGCCATTTGTTCTTCTAAATTTATGCCAGAGACTATAGCATGTTAAACAAATCAGTCTTAATAGCTGTCTAAAATACTTGGAAAATTGTTTTATAAATGCCTCTTCCTTTCTTATATCTCTCTTTTGTGAGTTCATTTTGATTTTGAGTGGTGTTGCTTACTCCCTCACATCCTAGGCAGGTAGCAGCAACAAAGATGGAGACAGTTTACAATGTGACATGAAAAAATTTATCCCTGTCTGTAGCATGCTTTAAACTGAATTTGCATAGCTACATTCTTTCCAAACTCATGATGGGAAAGGTTTCAAAGTATGTTTTTTCCATTATTTGCTTTGCAGTTTTGAGTTGGTATGATGTACTCTCTGACTCCTAGAAGTTGCAAGGAATGAAGGATATAATCTTATACTTAGCTTCAAATAACTTACTTTTATAAGATAAATTTGGTTTTGCAAAATTATATTCGTAATATAATTCAGAAAGCCTCCTCTCTCCACACCTCCCCACTTCCCTGTTTATTTTATTATCCTAGGCTCCAGCTCTTTCAG
Source organism: Galbula dea (assembly GCA_013399015.1). NCBI lineage: Eukaryota > Metazoa > Chordata > Aves > Piciformes > Galbulidae > Galbula > Galbula dea. The sequence continues at coordinate 62,254 of VWZX01003426.1, forward strand.
ACTCCTACTTACTGTCCAGAATTAAGTCTGGTTTATCTCTGAGGTCTCAAAGGACTGGTTGCTTGTCTGAACAGATGAGCTGCTCTCTGTCCTGGCAGTATCTTGAGAGTTCGGATGTCTAGGTTGTCTTTGGTGAAAGTACTTTTTCATTTGGCAGCTCAAATACAGACCTGAATTTTGTATTGGAGATAATTTTTTGTAGATCTTACATTGTTTCTCTGAAGTTAAATTGCTGCATAGCTGCTATAAGCAGGTTGGAGTGGGGAGAGAGACACACAGAGAGAGAACACATGAGAAAGTGTAGAATAAACAAGAGTTATAGCATTTCTCACATACAGCAGTATTTTCTGGTTGAGCTCAGAGCTAAATGTCAGTAGCTTGTTGTGACTGCAGCAGTCATGCTGAATGTACCAATTCCTGAAACTGGGACTTCTCCCAGGAACAGCTGTGAGATGTGGCTGGAGGCAAGGGGGAAGAAATGCTGCTGCTTATCCAATGGAGTGGATAGTTCCCTATGGCCTTCTGTTGCTGAGAACATGGGAAAACCTCCATCTTATTCAACATGATGAGAGTTAAAGGAGTTACTGGAAGATGCAACAGTCTTCTGGAGCTGTTGTTTTCAGGAGTTCTGTTTGTTTCATTAGGGTGGCATTCCTAGCTTAAAATTTCATGATGCTCTTGAGCCAGTTTTAGTATTGTATGCGTTTTTAGGACTTTTTTAAAGGTTTTTGTATGTGTGTGGCCAAAATAAACAAACTGCTAAAATATGCAACTAAAGTAACTTTTAAAAGCATTCTTTTTTAACTGAAGAAATTATTTTTGCAAAAAACCCTTTTGTTTGCTACTGGTGTCTGACTGGCTGACTTACATGTATTGAAGTTGAGTACTTCTCTGAAGAATGTGACATCATTTTGGAATTACAGATATAATGTAGTTTCTAGCTGAATCTCTTAATGCAGCCAAAAATGATATTCAAAATACTACTTCCATATTAGTATGATTTTTTTTTTCTGCACATTTTCTTTCATTACTTTCATTTTGGCCATAATTCCGGTGTATATAGGTGCATGGTGGTAAATTCTGTTCTGTGGCAAATTATTTGACAAATGCATTAAAATTTTAAAAACAGCAGAACTTCTATGAAAAGGAGTTCGTTTGATCCTGATATTGTGGAAGGAGCAGTGCAGCTCATTGTGATGCCAAATCAGATGAGATCAGAAAACACATCTAAGAACCTGCCCTCCTTTTTGGTCTGATCTGATTCCCTTTGTCAACTGTATTTCGAAGAATGTTTCAGATGGTGTATGTGAATGTAGCTGAAATTATGGGTCTTGCAAAAAACAAACTCAGGGAGCAGTCAAAAATTTAAAGGACATTTGGAAAAATAGAACAAGAAATAAACACAAATGGTGCCAGAAGCTGGCACAATCGAAGCTGGGAAATTCTGAACCTGGAAGGGTTTAATTTTCCCTTTCAGAGATTAGCTTCTGTTGAATAGATAAGGTGCAGAGTTATTTGGCAGGTTATTCTTTCCACTCTTGTTTCAAAGCAAAGGAGAGGGATTAAAGGAATACTTAGAAGAGCAGAAGAAAGGTTCTCCTAGATAGTATCACCTTCTGTGTTTGTGTTGTCCAGAGCCTCTTGTTTTGTCAGTAAGTCTTTTTCTTTATTATAGTTCCTTCTTCTATACTTGTTCAGTAAGTAGATAACTTTTAAAATATCAAGCCACCTGAGATATGTAAAAAAAAAAAATTGTGGTAAGACCTCTCAATGAACTTCCATTTTGTATTTTAAAAGTGTTTTTAATTATATCCTTTCCACATCTAAACCATTTGACTGGCCTTTCTCTACTGCATGTCTGCTCTGGGGCATGTTCTTTGTTTGTAAATTTTTAATTAAAAATTCCATGTGATTTTAAAGAAAATTAGGAAAAAATGTATTTTCCTGATGTTAAAGGACTTTCATTCAGATGAAATTTCATTCAGATGATCCATATCTGTTTTGGAGAAAATTTTAGATTTTTTTTAGATTTTAATAGAGGGCAAAGAGGACTTTTTTTTAATGAAAACTGTTCAAATTTGGCCAAGTTACAGGTCTCTGAAAATGGTTCATTGTTTTAGCCTAGTAGATGTTAAGAGCTTGTAAAGAAGATAGGTACAAAAAGGCTTAGAACACAGGGTCTCTCTTATTAGTAAGTACGAGTTTTCTTACTCAAATTACAATTTACTTTAAAAAACCCAACACAACCAACAACAAACACACCCACAAACCAACCAAAGAAAGCGAAAAAACCAAGCCCACACACCTGGTTTCAGATGTATATCTTGCATTACCAGATATTAATACCGATTCTGATTGAGTTGTGTGTGATAGTTGATTCTTCCATTCCTTAGAGTCTTTCCTCCTATATTTTATGCATACAAAGGAAAATGTGTAGAATATGATGGTATTTCTAGCTTGTCTGTGCCTCCTAAGGTAACTGTGAGGTCATCAATGATAGTTGTGGGGTGGTTTTCACACTATAGCATCTGTCACCAGAGAAACAGCTCTTAGCGTAAGAGGTCAGTTAACACAAGGAACACAGATGAGATGTGTATCTGTTCTGTCTTGAAAGCTATTCACATTTGGTTGTGTGTACTCAGTGAGAAACAGCTTATATTCGTTGATTATTAAGGAATTGTTCTTAAACTTCTGAGCAATACACAAGCTGACTAGAATAACAATCAGTGGAGCATTTTTCAGTCTTCTAAATGCCATCATATTTGATTCCTCTGGGTTTATGTTGAACTAATCACTTGAAGGTATTTTTCAGTCTTACAGTGTAAGAACACTTCAGGATTTTATGGCAGAAGAAAGCTCCTAACATCAAACATAAACCTCTACGCATGCACCCACACCCTCCAGTACAAAATAAATAAAACCTGAAGGGTAGATGCAATAACACCCATTACTTATGCAGACATAGCCATAACAACTAGTACTTACCTCAGTGCTTTCTGCTCAAGGATGATGAGCCTATATATACACTGGTTTTTCTCATCAAGGTGAACTGTATCCCTTGTGTTTTCATAAAGCAATGTAATTGGAAATAGTCTGACAGAAGCCTTCTAAGTCTTCATCTTGGCAATGAATCTGGCTGCGAAGTGATTCTAGTTGTATGAAACATTTGAAACTGTTTATCCCTCACTGCTGGTATTCATTGATTTGTTTGTATTTCTTCAGTGTCTCTTCTAGGCCTATAAAATTCTCTGCAATGTTTCAGCAGACATTTTGCCAAGAACATGACAGTGAACTCAAACTGAGTGCTTGATTTTCAGGGTGGTAGTGGTGGTTTTAGGTGTCATACTCCCCACCCACCCCGATCACTCTTTTTTGGAGGCTCCAGGCACTTGCAGATGGTGGAATGTTTGGGTGAAGACACTGACTTGTGTTATATACAGTGACAGGATAGAATCTCTTGCATTGTTGTACCTTGCAACTTGAGTTCTTTGTGCCTTACTTTGCAATGTGCCACTGTAAATAGTGACTGTCATATTACTACTGATAGTGCAGGAAATGGCATTTTGTTTTTGTTAGAACTGTGAAAATAAGTGTGTTTATGACAAGATATTTTAAGTACATTTATGCTCACATCTCACTGTTTGTAGCTGTTTCATTGTGCCAACAAGTACAATGTAGCACAAGGAATCTCATTTAATTTTATCTACAGCAAACAGAAGAAGAGTTGAGGCATTAAAAAAAAAAGTGAGAGTTGCACAAAGAAATGAGTTTGTTAGGGCTGTTAATCCCTGTGGCAGAGCTGGAAATGGAACTGGTAGCCTTTGATCCTAACCAGTGCAGAACGTTCGCTGTGTTATTTAAAATTTGGACAAAATTAACTTAGGTACTAAATCATTTTCTTTGAGATGATCTTTACCAGTAGTGATGGTGGGCTAAAACAATAGTTCATGTGCAGTGTTTTTTCATTTGCCTCATGGCAATGCTTTTTCATCTTTGCTTTAAACCTGGAGGAATTAAGCTGCTCCTTGTTACAGAAAACAAGAGATCAGGATCATTTTGTTTATGCTGGAGACCAGGACTGTGTCTGGACTTGCTGTAAGAAGCACAATATGCTATGTCATCTTCTAATCTGTTCAACAGAGTACACGAAACTCTCACATCTGCTTTAGTTCTTAGGGGTCCTTTCTTAGAGATAATGTGGCCTAGCTTTTTACTGTCTCCATGTCCGCTGTTCCAGACAATGTGCTAGCTAGTAGGCTTCCTTCTTGCTTCATGTTGAGCATGACTTAGAGAAAAGTAACTATGGTTCTTTTACTGATGGCATCCATTCAGATTTCGTAACATGCTGCTCTTCTCACATTCAGAGCCCACATCTCAGTGAAAGCACTGAGCAATAATTGCAGCTACTGATCATCCTTAGCCAGAGAATTCAAGAATCCTTTAATGGTCGTGGCAGATACTATGATGTTCCTTTCTCAATCCACACCAAACCTGCTCTTAACCAGTTCTAGTGAACACCAGAGATGGAATTTGCTTAGGTAACACATAAGGAGAAGTACAACTGCTGTGGAGTTGTAGAAAAAAGTAGTCTGCTTTCCTGTTTGGTAAACCAAGTGCTCAGGTGGAGATTGAGAGTCATTTGAGTTCACATGAGAAAAGAAACTGATTAGCAACAACACTTTTCATGCCTGTGTAAAGAAGAGTGCAGTGTGTGGATTCCTCAGAGTTCTAGTTAGCATGCTGATCCTTTTGACAAATACCTCAAACTGTATCCCCACTGTTAACCTGGCATGCATTAATAGCAATGGGGAGATGAGATCTGAAGATGTTCTGCAGCCCAGGTGTTTGTCTTAATTAATTTCAAAACCATCATATAGAATATAAAATGTAATCCTTGTAAGAAAAACAGCTAAAACATTTTAGTAAGAACTCAGTTTTTAACTCATGGGTCTTACTGGCTTGATCTGTTAATAAAATCGTTCATACAGGTCTTTCCCATCTGCTATAATAGAAACTAAATTTGAAGTAGCTATTTTACAGCTGTCTAACATTTTAAGGAAAACCTCACTAGTGCCTGATGCTGTGCATTGAAAAGAATTTATGATCTTGGTTCCTTTGCAGCTGGACTGGCTTTTAATATTGCAAAACATGCTGATTTATAATCTTAGTTGGTAGCTGCAGAGAGAAGGGCATTTGTTGCATGGACATGGAGAATGGGCTATTGTCTTTCTAGCAGACACTACCTCAGGCTGCATCATGACTGCAGTGCAGTCTGCCTCCTGTCATCCACCTCTGTTCAGTCCACTGATGATTTAGACTGAGGGATGTTAAAGCATGTTGTACCTTCCTGTGCCTTCCTTCCACAGCCTACTCTGCCAGATTTCCTTCTGTTGAAGTCAGATTGCAATTTTTTTTGAGTACTTGGGTCTTACCCTGTACTGAATTTCTATGCTAGTATATGTCTTCAGACTTGGAAGCTGAGGATTGTTTACCCCAGTGATATAACCATAGAAAAAATTATATTTTGGCTATTCATATTGAAATTCTGCTTACCAAGACAATATAAAGGGCATTTTTTTGAAAGCTGTCAGTCTGGTACATTTCATTGTTACTAACTTTAGTAAATTGCTTTCCAAATATGCAAAGAAGAAATAATTATAATTAGGAAAAGATATGAGCAAAGCTAATTACTGTATCAAATTGGCAAGCTTGGCTTCTGAGCTGGTGCAGTGGAAAGCGTCTGCTAAGGAGTGTCTGAAGCTTTTTACAGTTCAGCCAGATTGTAGGACTCTGTTACCCGTTTCCAAACAAAAGCAGTGTTGTGGTTTGGATTAGAACAGAATTAATTCTGTTCAGTAACTGTATTTTCTAAAAGGATATTCCACCACCACGTACATAATACCATTATTAGTTCCCCCCAACACACACACCTTGCCTGGACTGTCCCTTTAAGAAACCTGAAATTCCTGGGTCGAGGCAACAAACCTTCACCCCTAGCATTTTACATGAGTGCTTGGAATGGACAAAATTCAACTAGCAGGACAAGCAGTCTTCTTTAGATATGTTTGTTTTCATTTCAACTCCTTTCTCCTCCCCAGAAAGAAGAAAAGCAAAAGAAAAGTTATTGATGTTTCTGGCTTTAGGGGTGGTGCTGACATGGGAACCTTTGAACAATATGCAGCTTTTCCTTTGTTACTGGGCTTTGCTAAGCATCTTGTCTGCAGTTCATTGGCAGGCAGACAATGTCAGTCTCCCACTGAGGTGGTTTGTTTAAGGAGTATGGAAATAAACACCTTAATTCATGCCACTTTCCTCACAGTTTTCTGTCAAAGAAGATGTTTGTCTTCATTTTGACTAGGCTGTTTGGTAGTCTACTGAATGCAGTGAAGAGCTTTAGAGCTAGAATAAATTATGGAGGAGTTACTAGGCATTACTGTGCTTCTCACTGCAAATCAATACCACTCAGTAGAGCAGGGGGTGAGCACACTGTCACTGCATTAAGGAATGAATAAAAAGCTGCTAAAAACCAAACTGAACGGAGAGGGAGGTATTTCACTTAGCTGTAGCAGATGTATTTAAAAATAGTTGTAGGGAGGGACAGGGAAGATGCTTTGGAGGAGGCAGGGGAGTATTCTTGCTGGTATTCTTACCAACCACCACACTTACTTACTCCATATTAATCCTGAATACAAAGAGTGTTCAAAGCAACTTGAATTAAATATTGTGAACTAATCCTGGCAGGAATGCAGTTATGCATTGTTATGTTTGCTCAGCTCTGTGGAAAAAGACGTGGGAGTCCTGGTGGACAACAGGATGACTGAGCCGGTAATGTGCCCTTGTGGCCAAGAAGGCCAATGGCATCCTGGGGTGCATCAAGAATAGTGTGGCAAGCAGGTTGAGGGAGGTTATCGTTACTCTGCCCTGTTAAGGCCACATCTGGAGTACTTTGTTCAGTTCTGATCTCCTCCCCTCAAGGAGGACAGGGAACTTCTGGAGAGGGTACAAAAGACAGCTGCAAAAATGATTAGAGGACTTGAGCATCTCTCTTACGGGGAAACGCTAGAGAGCTGGATCTGTTTAGTCAAGAGAAAATTGGGAGGGGGGGATCTTACCAATGCTTGCAAATACTTAATGGGTAGGTGTCAGAAGGATGGGGCAAGTATTTTTTCAGTGGTGGCCAATGACAGGGCAAGAGGTAATAGGCACAAACTGGAACATAGGAAGTTCCATGTAAACATAAGGAAGAGCTTCTTTCAGAGTGATGGAGCAGTGGCACAGGCTGCCTAGGGAGGTGGTGGAGTCAGCCTCTGGAGACATTCAAAACCCACCTGAACAAGATCCTGTGCAACCTGCTCTTGGTGAACCTGCTTTGACAGGGTAGTTGGACTAGACCTCCAGAGGTCCTTTCCAATCCCTAATAGTCCGTGATGTTGTCGTGATGCTGATATGCAGGTGCCAGTTGAACCTGGAGAAAGATTTTGTTGCTAGTCGGATTCTTTTGTTTAGAAACAGCAAACCAAACAAATACCCTCTTAATAGCCCATACCTTTTCTACTAAGTGTTCAGTGGAAACCTTTGGTGAAACTTTTAAAGCTATTTCTTGAGAACAGAGAAGCTTTACAAATGGGAAGCCATCCGCTGTTGCATGTAGTAACATACTTAGAAAGGTGGTGTTTTTCTAATGTTATGTGCAATTACAGTTTTAAAGATGATAATTGAAATATGTTTTGAGAAAGAACTATTACTTTTAAAGTTTAAAATGTCTTTCTGTAGACTGGTAGTCTTTTTGGGCCCAGTTATTCGATGTTCTTTAGAGTTTTTTTTAAAATCATGTTTAAAAATAATTGCAATAGAGTAAGTTACAACATAGCTGAATAAACATTGAGCCATATTCATCAGTTTAAATTGTCTTTAAATTTGGCATCAGAATTTGTATCTGCTAAATGTCCCAATTTTATCATATCATTTAAATCATTGTTATGAATGTATGCTGTGCTGTGCTTTTTATTTCATAATTGGCTGTTGATCAGAGGAGGAATGGTACAGAATAAATAATATTAAGATTTATTGCTGTAATAATGGATAATCCTATCAACTCTTCAGAGTTAATTGCTGTTTAATAGTAACAATAGTAGAATTTAGAAGGTACTAAGCCATCACTTTAGGAAGTAATATTTTTTTTGGCAGCAATTAAATGTAAAATTAGCAGCTGGACTGTTTAGAGGAATGTGTGTCTTCTTTGAAATATCATGGAAGGTGCATATATACTATAGATACATTTATGTCTCATGATCTAAGAAGGCCTTGCTTGAGTTTTCAGAATCACTTGGTGTCCTCCTTTCCTCCCTACCTGTTTCCAAGTTCTTGTTCCTTTCTAATTCCATATAATACACAAGAGTAGCAAAGTAACTGATGTTTTGGTGATTCTCAATAACCCATTTTTCAGATGGCTATAGACTTGTAAATACTGTGAATTTAACACTGTTTTGAAACAGAGCTGTGCTACCTTTTGAAGTTTTACTGAGCTAGGAGTGGGGTACTGGTTGTCTACATTCTCACAGGACATCAGAAATAGACAACATTTCAAACTCACATACAAAAATGAGTGAAGGGATTTTCTTTGTACACAATTCAATGCAAGGAGAATTACTGTTTGTAGGAAATCTTCTCTTTTGTGTCTTCTATCTTACCCTAACTTAAATTAAAACAGATTTTTGACTTAGCAGTGCATTTATTAGATTGCTTTATCTTCTGAGGTGTTCCTAAGTAGAATGAGCTTTCTCTGCTGAGAAGCCTCGCTGAGCTTGACTGGGTACGAACCTGGAGCACCAAAAGTGCTCCTGCACTTTTCACCTGCAAAAGTGCAGTGCCCTTCTATTGCTTTCTACTACATAAAACATTAAGAAAGTACAGACAGTTTAGCTTACATGGGTGTCAGGCAAAACTGTGGAAGCTGAAGAATTGTATGTAATGTTTTGCGAGTGTTTTAGTGAATAGTCTTCCTGTTGTCATAATTGTAAATACTTTTTCTTATTATGGTAAGCTAACTTTGTATTCATTGGTGTATTTAATAATTCTGTGTTCATATTCTATGTGAGGGCAAAGAGAGTCATAGAATTTTAAAGGAATTGCTAACTTATTGCATTTCCTTTGCATTCACACTGGGAAATTGGTTTTCATTTGTTGAACAGAATGTTTTTGATAGGGATAATAAAGTAAAAATAGAATGTGTAAGAATATTCTTGATCTTAAAACATCTTGGATTATTAAGCTTACTGATTTCCTTAAGTCTCTACTTAATCTCAACATTTTTAGGCTTATCTGAATTTATTTTATTCTGATGTTTCACTCCCCCCGCCTTAAGTTTTGTCTCTCAAAGACGCTGAGGCTTAGCTTAATTCAATCTGATTTGGGTTTTCTCTACAGTAGAGCTATTGGAAGTTGAAAAAGTATCTCAATGTCTTTCGAAGAAATTACTGGAAAGAAATAGCTGAAGAGGAGTGACAGACAGGTTGTGTAAGCAGTGGATAATATTTTAAGTTCTGACAGGAGTATTCAAGTGGTACAGAGTGGCCAGGCCATGGCTGCTGCCCACCCTTCTCTGCTCAGAAGGTGACCCAGCACATCTGCCACGATCCTCAGGGAAGGTTTTCCTCTCAGCTGCTTGTCCTGACTGGCTGCTCTGGATTCCCCTGATAGGAATAAAGGTGGTTTATTGTTATTGTTGTTATTGAATGTGGTTATCTCCCAATCATCCTTCTGGAAACTCTCTTGTGTTGCGGGAGGTAGTCTAACTGCTGTCCGACGGCAGCCGCTCCGCGCCGTGGGGAAGGGAAATAGCGCCGGGCGAGCGGCGCCGCCACGAGGGGGCGCGTAGGGCTGGCTTTCCTCGGCGCTGCGGCCTCGGCCCTCAGCGGCGCTGGGCGGGTGAGTGAGGCCTGATGGTGCGCTGCTGCCTGCTTGTCCCTGCGTGGCAGCGCGCGGGGGTTCGCAGTCTGAGGTAAATCCCGTACAAACTGATCCTAGTCGCCTTAACTGCCAGCTGCCCGTGGTGTGTCTCGTCGCATTACAGCTGAGTGTCTCCTTTCTCTTTAAAAGGACTCGTCTTGAGCGTTTCTTTGTGCTTGCGTCTCACCGTGAGGGAGTGGCTGCCACTGCCCATGAGGGAAGGGTGTTTCGCCTCCCTGGGTGGTGAGGTAAGGGGTTAAAAGAGATTTTGTCTCCATGAATTAGAGCGTTCCTTACTTCCCGCGCCAGCCTATGTAGTTGGCACAGGGTGAGTCAGCATGTGGAAATCTGCGCTGGGCTTAATGATGAGGAAAACGTTTGGCTGTGCTTAAAACGTGGAAGTTCCCTGGGACAGAAAATGTCTCCTCATACTTCTTCCAACCTCAGTTCATGAGTGGTGGGGTGAGGGTGAAACCTCAGTTTTATCTTTGTGTTGTATCAGTTCAGATCATTGTGGTGATGGTAGCAGGATCTGGTTTTGATCAAGCTGCAAGACTTCACCTCTTTCTGTTCTGCAAACTCTTGTGCTCTAGGAGCTGGAATGAGGTGGCTAGGTGTCCTCAGAGGAGAGCACCAAATCGCCTGCCAAACCTGGCTTCTAGTGGCTGGAGATACTGAAAGTGAAGTGGTATGTTAGTATGTGAAACAGATTGTTTCACCTTACTAGTTCTCAGGAGAAATTGATTTGAAATTCTCTTTCAAGAAGAGATAGCAAAGGTACAAAAGTGCAGAGGATCTGCTCCACTGATAGTACTTAAGGGAAAGGAAAATAGTCTTATTACTCAAGGTTGATGGGTAACAGCAGTGTAAAAATGTCTTCTGTGCCGGTCCTTGTTATCCTAGTTACTGAGTGTTAGACTTTAAAAGGTTCAGTTTGGGATAATTTTTTTTTTTAGGTTTACTGTCAGTTTGTTTGCAGAGAAGTAGATTTTTTTATCTCATAGTATTAGGTTCACATTTGTGCACTATTTTAAGTGATGATCCTCTTCTCTTAGAGAGAGGGACACTCCCACACCTCACCCCATCTCCTGCTCCCGCCAAAAAATGTACTTATATAAGATATGTGTATGTGTGTGTTTGTTGTTCACTGCAGGGTGGGCTTGTTGCTGGATGTTTCGTGCGTAGCACTGGTGGCAAATGTGAAGTTGTTCATAGTCTTGGATAAGTTACATTGGTGAAACTGTTTACAGTGAAATAGAATAATAAAATTGTGTAAAACACAGTGTGTCCAAATGAATTTTGGAAAACACACGTAAGGAAGTAAAGGTTGTCTGAGCACCTGGTATTCTTAAACTGATGGTTCTCATTGCCTCTGGCTCCACTGGGCATTGTTGCAATCGTATCTGAAGGGAGCTTCTCTTGATTAATGCTAAGTAGTGATGCCATTTCCTTCTTCCTTACAAGAAATTGCTTAGTTGTATGTACTCACTGTTCCTGTCAGCAGGAAGTGAAGATGAGGAATGTTGTCTCTCCTACAAGACCATGCAAAGCAGTAGCCCAGAAGATAAGCTGCTTAATGTAATTTCAGTGACTCAAAGGAAAAAATATTTATTGTTCCCTTCTAGTACAACCCTCCCTCAAAATAAACCAAAAAATCCTACAACCACTATTTGCAGACATGGCAAATAACTTCAGAGTAAAATCCTTTCCCTTTAGAATCCTGGTAAAGATGAAGAGATTTAACTTATTAAATATTAGCAGCACTGCCTATAGTGGTTTATTTTAGTGTTTCCAGCCAAAATTAGAAGAAGCCTGTTTTCAGTGACATTTGAAAATTTAGTGCTATGTTGATAGTCTGAAATGGAGATCTTCTGACATTTCAAGTGAAATATGTGCCACTGCAGTTTAGTTGTGGTTTGGCTGGCCATGGAGTTGGGGTATAATCATATTATTTTAACTCCTGGAGATCATTACTACTTCGGAAAATAAAACCCTCAAGTATCAGAACTGTTGAGATACATATTTTGAACTTTCATTTAGAAAGTAATACTATGTTTTATTTATTTTGGAATGTTTAGCTCAGTTCTCATTATTAAAACTATGAGAACAAGGGTTTGAGTATTTGAGTAATAATAATAAAAAGGCAAAACACAAACCTATAAATTTTCAAGTTTTTTAACAGGAAAACTAGCTGTTTTGAAATAACTGCTTGTTTTATGCAAAACTGTATATCCTAGAATATGGATGCAAGCATGTAATCATCTCACATGCTTGATTTGAAAAAGCACAGACTTATGGTTTATGTAAAGATTGCTCTTCTGCTACTAGTTACAAAGTATTGTCAAAAAAAGGCCAAACCTCCCAATGGACTTGCCTTCTCAATCAGCACATTGCCAACTCCAAAAATTGTTTGCTTGTAATTCTGGCAAAATGCTGAATGCAAGATGAATGCCCCTTGTTCCTCCCTTTTGTCAGCGTCCAAATGCAATGAGTAATGATGTGTATGACCTTAGAGAGTGGACAGATGTGTGAATTTTGGAAATGGAGGTTTTTTGACTGAACACCTAAAAAAACCTCCTTGCAGGGCTGGGTCTGCATTGGAAAGCACCCTCCAGCTATTTTCCTCCTTTCTCTCCAGTCTGTCAGCACAGGGAGTGGAAAACGCTTTCTCCGACAGGCACCCCCATACCGTCTTGCCTCTGGGCAGGTCATGGCTATAAAGGAGGAGTGTTTTTATTGGCTTTGTCTGTCACCTGTGGACAACTATATCAGCAAGAGAAGTCCTTTTGATGTGCTCTTGCTGTGTCCTCGTTATACTGCTCTGCCAGCATAGCTGTGGTGTTACTGCTGGTGCAGAGGGCACCAAGTGTAGCCGAGGCCTACAAAAGTCATAAAAAAAACCCACTGTGCTGGTGTATGTGTTTGAAGGCAGTGCTGCATCCCATGAAGGTGTTCTGTCATTGTTTCATTATAGAATAATGCCCCTGAATTTGGAATTTCTGTTAATTAATTTTGTGGACCTTCCCCAGGTTGTGTGAATTAAAGGTGAATGCCTTTCCACAGTATATGAGTTTTTAAAGTCTCAGACAAAAGAAACGTGGTAAAGAAGAAAATACTTATTATTGAAATGGGATCATTTTAGAGATTGCTACTAATATACATTATGTCCTGTGTGCTTTACTGTTAAGTGCAAATGGACCTTTTATTTTAACAGTCTCCAGTGGTGTCTCATGAGATTATTTGACTTGAATTAAATGTTGGGTAGCTCTGTAAAATGGCATTATAATTTTTCTCTATTTCAAGCTTCATTAATTATATTTGCACTTAGAAGTTGCAAGCAAGATGTTAACATTTCAAGTGCTTAAATATTAAATACATCTCAAAATTTAAAAAGTAAAATAAAATATGTAGCATCAGAGTATTTTTTTGTTCTCTAGGGGACCTTTCCAGCACAGCTGATCTCCTGTTGGTTTGATTAATGAGTATTTTACCTATTAAAAGTAACCATTAGTTATTGCATTTGGCTGCAGCAATAATTGCGTGTTTCAAATAAGAACTAATTAACATAATAAGTGGAAAAGCATCATGACACATGAAGCATGATTGCAGTTCACTACATCTGAAAGATCACAAGATGCCTTTTTGACATTTCTAGCTGTGCAGCTAGTTACTGGCAATTACATTCCATTTAAATAGAAATTAAGCATCTGATTTACAGCCTTACTTCTTATATTTGGAGTCATGATCTACTGAGGATATTATGAGGGTATGTACAATAACAGTACACAGTAATGTTTTCTTAATGAATTACAGTTATACTGTCCTACACAACTCCCTGCTTTGTAGTTGCTGGTGGAGTTTTGGTTGGGTTTTTGGAGGAGATGATGCATGGGAGATGGCTTAAAATCTTGTGGATCAGGTGCCATCTCTCCTACCAGAGGCAGTCACGGGTTGTAGATGGTAGCCACTTGTTGAGCTATACTGGAGATCCGAGGAGGTCCATATGGACTGGGCTGTGTATCTAATAAGCATCACTTCTAATGGGGCCAGGAAAACAAGGAGCTTGAATTTTTTTGCTGAGAGAGGATGCTAGTCGTGCTCACCTGCCAGAGTCAGTTAGTTTGGGAAAGCAGTGAGAATGCAGGATGATACACAAAGAGCTTGCACTCCTTGTAAGGCTGGAAAGGGAGCTGTGATGTTGTTCTTCACAGGGTGCATACGAATGTGACATTACAGCCTAGTTTGCTGTGTGAAAGCTGTCAGGGTCTCACCTGTAAACGTGTAGGTGACTTTCAGGCTTCCCACTGAGAACGCATGCAGTGTATGATCCTTTGAGTTTTTTGGTCTTTTAAATAAAGAATTTCATGTGTTTTCTGTGCTTGGGTTACAGTACAAAGGGTTTAAAGCAGGAAAGCAACTTTTAGGGAGACTTCAGACACATTCTGGTCAGACTGCCCCACTGATGAACAAAGGAACAGATCAGTTACTTGGATCTGTCCGCTACCTTGCAGTTAACCTAGCATGTTTGATAATATCCAGCCTCAGTTAATAATGCAAATTATTTTGGGGACAGAGGAACAGGAAGTTCTTATTTCTGGCAAAGGAAATGTCTTCTTAAGGCAGTAGATTGTCTCTATTAAGGACCACAAGAATAGAAATAAAACAGATGAAGGCATGACTAAGTTGTTCAGGTGTTTGGATTAAGAGTTTCTGTCTTGTTTGTGTGTTGTTATTTATATATAATACATGGTACTGGAAAGTTATGCATAGTCTCATTTTTCACTTTAATTGCCTGTCTGAAGGCAGCATGACAGATCTAAAGGTTGCTTTCAGCAAATGATGAGCACTGTGGTCACTTATTAGTGTGCAATAATAAACTGAATTGCAGACATTAGAACATTTTTAAGATTTAGGATTCATGATTAAACTCCATGCATTCTCTCTCTTTTCTTTTGTCCATATCTGAAATATCTTCTTGCATGTAGTTGTATCACAGGGTTTTTTTAGTGAAAGATACTTTTCAGATTTGCAAATCCTTGTGTTTCCATTTACTTCACTATTTGTTTTTTAAATTAAAAACTGAAAATGTCAAATAGCTCTCTTGTGTTGTTGAGCATTTTATCCTGAAATCCCTTTAGTAATTGTGCATTAAATTAGTACACGTGAAGCTGTAGTCAGAACCGTATTTGACTGGGCAGTGGGAGTTAAGGGATGGCCATTACTGCTAAGAGTTTACAGTCTGAATTAAATAGTGGCAGCCTGCAAGGATGAAACAGAATTGCTCAATAGCAGTATTATGTAAAAGTGTTCTCTTTTGTTTGCTTATATAAAAAATGTTCTACTCTTTTGTTTTCTGTAAGATGTAAGCACAGATTTGTTTCTGTGTAGATTAGCTGAAATATCATATATTATTGTATCACCTGGCAGGGTACCATTTTCTCATACCAAAACTCTTCAGTTCCTTTGTCTCACAGAATTTCTGCTGCAAAATGGGGTTTCACATGTGCTGGTCTGCAGCAGTGAATGGATGCTGCTGTTTGTGGTGTTCTTAGAGGTTATTGTGCTTTAGTTTTCAGCAGGCTGCTTTTGAACTTACCATAGTATCATAGAATATTCTGAGCTGGAAGGGACCCACAAGGATCTTCTAGTCCAGCTTCTAAGCCTGCACAGGACAACCCAAGAATCACACCACGTGCGATGAACGATTGAACAATGTCCAAGCGCTTCTTGAACTCCATCAGGCTTGGTGTTGGGACTGTCTGCCTGGGGAGTTTGTTCCAGAGCCCAACCACCCTTTGGGTGAAAAACCTCTTTTCTGATTTCTACCCTAAATCTCCCCTGACTCAGTTTCATACCATTACTTCTAGTCCTGTCACTGTCCACAAGAGTAGAGATTGGTGCCTGTCCCTTTGCAACCCCTCATGAGGATGTTGAAGATGGCAATGAGGTCCCCCCCAAGTCTCCTCTTCTCCAGGCTGAACAGACCAAGTGACCTCAGCTGCTTTTCATAAAGCTTCTTCTCCAGACCCTTCACTGTCTTTGTAGCCCTCCTCTGGATGCTTTCTAGTAGCTTGATATCCTTTCTATACTTGTGATGCCCAAAACTGCACCCAGTACTCAAGGTGCAGCCGCACCGGTGCAGAGTGTAGAGCAGGACAGTCACCTCCTTTGACCAGCTGGCAATGATGTCCTTAATACACCCCAGGATACAGTTGATCCTCTTGCAGTGATATTCTCTGACTGCTTCTTACAGGTTCTGCAGTTACAACATTTGGCAAAGGTAAAATGCTGGAGTGGTGTCCCTGGGATCTGAGTGTATTTCCTATGAAGAGGCAGCTTTTACAAATTCCCGTTTTCTTCAGAAACTTCCGTGAAGACTGCCTTACATCCTTGTGAGGGACACCTATGCAAAGAGGCTAGTGTGTGCTAAACCAAGGTGTTAAGTCAGCAAATGCTGCTTTCTATGCCTTCCAGCTGCCTGTGTACACATTCCCAATATATACTTGCTTTATCTATGTGGCATTTAACACCTGGACCTTGGAAAGAACTTAAACTTGTGTGTAAATATTAAAGGTGTTCTTGAAGTCAAGTAGACTTAAAGCTCTTGTGGAATTGTGGTATTTATCCTCTAGTATTCTTTGAAGTGTAGAGCATCATCTCTTTTTTGGAGATGAGGGGAAAATTTTTTTATATTAAAGTTATAATTAGGGAACCATGTTAATATCTGTAAAATCATAGTTTTCTGTGATCTTATTCTTAAAATTTGAATAACACTGCATTTGGAATTGAAACTGTGAAACTCAGAATGGCTTCCTTGTAATGCAGGTTTAGATGGGGAACGTTTTCCAGTAACATTGAATTTATCTGTTTTGGGCTTTTTAAGCTTCATCTGTATAAGAACAATTGCAGACTTTTGAGGAAGCCAACAGAAATGTTTGCCTTGGCATCATTAGTGAAGCGAACTGGTTTCAAGGGAAGTGTAGGTTTTAATTAACTAGCTGAGCTGAATTATATCAGCCAGTTTCAAGGCCAAGTGAAATACAGGACAGGCACTCTATGAACCTGATGGTGGGTGAGCGAAATGTGTACGGATGTTCTGACAAAAACAGTTGTGGGTCTAGGGGCCCTCTGTGTTGGCATTCGCCTCAGTGTGATCTTGCACAAAAAGGTGAGATTAGGCAAGCAGGCGGCACAGGAGACCGGCCTGGTTGAACAGGGAGCTCTGGCTGGCACTCAGGAAGAAAAGGAAAGTTTATAGACTTTGGAAGAAGGGGCAGGCCACCCAGGAGGAATACAAAATAGTTGTAAGGCTCTGCAGGGAGGGTATTAGAAAATCCAAAGATCAGTTAGAAATTAATCTGGCCTCTGAGGTTAAGAATAATAAAAGTTTTTTTAAATATATTAATAGCAGAAGGAGGCCATATGAAACCCTCCATCCCCTAATGGA
>VWZX01003426.1:80863-360115 GCA_013399015.1 Galbula dea
TGGAGTCACCATCCCTGGAGGTTTTTAGGAAGAGGATAGATGTGTTTCTTCAGGGGATGATTTAGGGGTAAGAGTAGTGTAGGGCTATCAGTTGGACTAGATGATCTTGAGGGTCCTTTCCAACCGTAATGATTCTGTGATTCTGTGATCATAAACATCTCTGAGTGACCTGGGAAATAGATCATGCTGTAAATCCTCAGTCCTTGTAAATACGAATTTTAGTGCTTTTTAAATCCTTTGCAGAGGCATTATTTTCTTAACATTTGAGACATTCTATTACTTTCTTTGAGATTAAACAGAAACAAAAATAACACCAGTGGGTTGGCAAGGGGAATTTTGTCCTTTTGCTTTTGTTACAGCTATTTGGCTTAAGTAATGACATGGCTGATAGAAGGCATGTTTTTCAAACTTAAGTCTTTTTTAAGATGCAGACAACCCCCTGCCCCACCTGAAGTCTGGTAAGTACAGCATCAGTGAAATCTGTTGGAGAGTTACAGCTACCAAAACCACTAGAGAATGCAGTCATTTCATTCAGATACCTAAACTCTTGTCAATATTGACCTCAACCTCTACCTATTAAGTGTCACAGTGGGGTAAAAGCAGCACTGACTGACCAGTTCATATTGAAGACATTGAAGAGTAGTTTAAATTTTATGTCCTTTAAGTCATTATTTTTCCTTCTGAGACTGTTTTTACCACTTTGCTAGTGGTAGTGACCTTTCCTAGTCCCTGTAAGAAGGTGGCTTGCAGTTATAAAATAACACCACTGAAATTTTTTAGTACTTTTTTCTGTGCCCTTCATAAGATGAAAAGTAATTTTTCACAGTGATTTAAATGCAGGGGATTTATGCAAGTGAAGTTGCTTATGATAATTGTCGAGCAAAACTTGTTGCTCCAGTAGATAATAACAAAGATGTGGCATGTTTTTTTGTGCAGAATTACTCAACGCAGAACAAAGTTATACAATTGATAAAAACTGTACTTAGACAGGATGCATATGCCTTCTTTTGTTAATTGTTCTTTTTAAAATACTTCACCAGGTTAGGATTTTGCAGTGTTTTCAAACTGCAAGTTATTTCTGTGTAGAGTGAGGTGATTTAGTAATTGTAGCTTGGTTCAGTAGTCAGTGATTAATTTTGTTAGAACATGTAACACAGAAAATGTCTGGTTTCACCTGAGGTGTTCAGTTTATATTCTTAGCCTTAATTATGTAGTCATACTACTTGTCTGGTTGCCCAGTATGAAGTAGGTTGTGGATGTGAAAAATTGGAGGTGTCTAATCCTATAGATGATTAGTTGAGTAACTCTCTCTCATGGATATTAGTACCCATACTTCAGTCTTTTAGTACTTAGGTAGTGGGAGCAGTACCAAATACTAGGGCACTTCATATGGAAAAAAAAAACAACAAACAAACATTTAATTAAAGAAAAAGAGAAAAATAAGGTTTCTAGCTGAGAACATAGTAAAATAAGAGGATACAGCTAAAAAAACCCACAGCTTTGCAGAAAATACATGATGCTTTTCTATGAAATCAGTGAAACACAATGCTTATGAGAAGAGACAAGTAATGAAGGTAGCCAGTGTACAGAGATTGGCAATTTGTTCTACCAGATTTAAAGTGTTACAGCAAAACTAATGTAGTATTGAGTTTTCAGTAGCCCATGTTGTTTCAAGAACTGAGGAGAACCAGTTGAAGTAATCTTGATCAGTCAGTTCAAATTCTGTTGTTGTTTTTCTGTGTTTCCTGTCTGGATATTTTTTGTACAAGAAAGGGAGCTCAGATCAGTCTGAGGTTGTACTGCCTAAATACTTTTCAAGAAGAACAATTGTCCTTTTGTGAGTTTTTAATCCATTATAGATGTCTGTTTGGAAATTATTTAGGCAACTTTTGCCTAACTTTGACCAACCTATGCATGTTTGAAGAAACATTGACTAAACATTTAACAGTTCACAGGGCCATATTGTGAAATTGACAACAGGTTTTTGCCTCTCCTGCTTCTCACCCCCAAGTCACATAGTTGAGAGTGTTGGCTGATACGGATGGGAACGTGTTCGTACACTGGCTTTGGGCTGCATGTGTAGCATTAGAAAATGATGCTAGTGTCTGTATAAATGTGCTTAGGTGTGAGAGAAGCAGAACACTGGTAGTCCAGGCTTGAAGATTCAGCATCAGAGAATACTGCTGCTTAATCTTATTATAGTTGTGCTTGCTATCTTTAAAAACGAAACAAACCCAAACAAATGAAGTGTACACACCAAAACCAACCAACCAAAAAAACAAACCGAAAATGCAAGCCAATAATAATGTCCACTCTCCTTATGCTCAAGTGTTCTCACTGATATCAAGAACGTAACCTGAGACTGTTGAATTGGAAATAAGATACAATAAGAGGGCAGTTAGAGGCTGCAGGGAAGAGGGAAGTCCAGGGAAAGAATTGTATGTGTGCAGTCCTGTGGTACAAGAGTGAGCAAGTGGTTATAGACATCTCCATGTCATTTTTAAGTGGCTTATATGTCAGGACATTTTGAGGGGAGAGGAGTGGGTAACATAACAGTGAGGGCAGGAGAGTGAGTAATGGGAGGCAGGCTGTGTAGCAAGAACTAGGGCTAGCAAGGGGCAGGAGATTGCAAAAGTGCTGGCTGAGGTTGGGCAGAGGATGAAAGAGGGGGAATGCAAGTGGGAAGGAATGGACCTATGGCATTTTAAAGCAGTGATAAAAAACCTGTCAGTGATGAGCTAAGTGTACATATGGTCTGGATAGAAAGGCAGTGAATGTTTTAGGTGGGTGCAGTGGAGGTGCCAGTGGTGCTAGGGGAGGGCTGCAGGCACCCATGGCTACTGACACCCATGGCACAACTAGCCTGATCTCTGCCCTTTTCTGCTCTTCTCTCAGGGAAGTGCAGTGGTCCTAGCACAAGCTTCCATGCTTTCTCTTTATCTTCTGTTATTATAGCTGGGGAAGAGAAATAGTATCCAACTTTATGTATCGTTCCTGCTAGAATGCAGAAGTGAGTGCAACGTTCTTGTGACCAGCAGTCCAGCAGCTGGTAGCAAGAAAAATAAAAATGTGTCAAGCATTTTGAGTCATAAATTCATACAAGATTTTATTGACCACCTTCTGAATTATTTTTTGGTTGAATTTGGGTGTACAATGCAATCAACTTGAAATACATGTGAAGTCTGATACATGGAGGAGAAAAGGAACAGATACACTGAGTAGAGACTGTATGCAGTGCATTCCTTGTGTGTCAGGCAGCACCTACTGTGAGATGGGACTCTGCTTTGTGCAAGTGCCAGCAGGCAGATTTCTCTTTCTTCTTTCTGGTTCTACAAAAGTAATGGGGTTTATGGGTTTTGTCTTGGCACTTTTGTCTTCAGCTGGTGTTATGGGGAGCCACTGGTGATCAGCAGAAAGGTGGTGGACTCCTCTTTAGCGCTTT
Source organism: Galbula dea (assembly GCA_013399015.1). NCBI lineage: Eukaryota > Metazoa > Chordata > Aves > Piciformes > Galbulidae > Galbula > Galbula dea. The sequence continues at coordinate 84,306 of VWZX01003426.1, forward strand.
CCCTTATTGTCTACCACAGATAAATGTAGCAGTCTGATGTAAACCAGCCTCAATTTTGTCTCCTTCAGTCACCAAAACTGTTCTTTATAGATGGAGGTTAATCCCATTTAAGAACTAGATCAGCAAAGACATAGTCATTTAACCACAGATGCATAAGCCTGGGTTGAGGTGGTTCTCAGATAATCTTGAATGCTCTGCAGACTTTCTGGATTGAGACGGTTTCATGGCAGGCTGCATACCACCAAGGTGTAAATCCAGCAGAGCTCAGTAACCATGACAGCAGTTTTATGCTTGGCCTGATAAGTGACAGTGGGTTTTGTAGAAACAAAGACAAGATCTTTGTGTGCTGCATGAACCTAACTTCCTCACAGAAGTGAATTATAAAGAAAACATGGACGATACCGTGTGCTTTGTTGTCTTTGGTTAGCTTAATACAGAGCATGGTGTGCTGATAATTACTGCAGAATTACCAAGGCACAGGCAAGATACGCTTCTTGTAAGGATAACAGGCTTGGGGTTGCTGGTTGGATCAGCACTTGTGCTTTTATCCCTATTCTCTGGATTTCCGTAAAGGTGTTTATCTCTTTAGGGACATATCAATAAAGGCATTTTAGCAAATCCTGGAGCCTGAGCTTTGCAGGAGTAAAGGTAAGAAGAAAGATTAGGATCAGTCTGAGCTTTGAGGGAGTGGGATAGGGGGTTCCCTGCTCGCTGAATAAAGGCATTATCTGCTTCAGGGAGTAATGAGACAAATGCACCTACCTCAAGCACAGTCCCAATTCAGTTCAGTTAAAAATCTTCTTAAGGCAGGATGGCAGAGACAGATTTTGAAGTAATTGTATCATGTTCTAAAAACAAAACAAAACCCTCCAGAAGCAATTGATCAAATCAGAGAAATGTGGCTATCAAGATAATGAGCTTTTAAAAATTAATGGTGCTTAAAGTTGTAGGATGAAGCAGGAACAATCCAAAATATGGGTTTTACTTTGGATTCCTCTGCCTCTCCCTCCCCCCCTGCCCTCCAGTAGATGCTTCTCAGAAATAAAAGATGGATAACAGCAGTTCTGTGGGGAGCCTTTTAGGAGAAGAAGTTTATACTCTTCATAGTTAAAATGCAGAAGTTGCCCCCAGACTTGTTTTTAAAATAATACATAAAATATGTTCTTAATGACTACGTAGAAATGTGCACATTTTCTGTTGGGAACTTTTAAAGACTTTTCACACCTGGCTTTTAAAGGTACATTTTTTAAATGGTAGGGCAAGGATATAGTTGGAACCTCAATATAATCCTATTTTTTCTTTTTGCATAGGAAAACTATATAAACTATGGGTGTACTCCCTTGGTTTTGGTTTCAGGAATTTAAACCAAGACTGTTTCTTTGTTAGATAAAAGCAAAACTTAACTGAAAAGGACAATGAAATCAGTGATTGAAAACATATTCTATTTGAGTAAAAAAGCTGGCACTCAAGGGAACTGGACTGGGTTTGCTTCAGGGCTTTTGGTGGGCAGTGCTCTGCTTGGCCAGCATTTTGCTTCAAGTGCATTTTTGAGTGAGTTTTCTGATTGAGAATGTCAGAAGATACAGTTATAGAGAAGGGAGAAAGCAGAACTCAAGAGATGCATAAGAAAAGTATCAATTCCCAGCATAAGACCAAAAAATGTGTCCAGCATATTTAGGAATAGTTATATTAAAAAGAAGAAAGCTTAATCCTTTTAACACTGTAAATCATGGAAAGCAATGAAAACTTAATATTTATGAGGGGGATTGTGAAAGCTTGTGTGACAGTTGGAAATTACATCACTGTTGATGTTTCAGATTTTTGTGTAGAGTAATGCAATACTGTGTTTATGAATGAATGAACAAATGATTGTGCTGTGCTAAGCATACTTTGTATGGCCAAACTGGGTTGAGCTATTTTATATCTCTTCACATATGTTACTTTGAGACAAATGGGACTGTACAAGGCAATGTAACTATAGAAAACTCAATTCAGTGTATCTGTATTTTATTCCAGATACAGACCCACGTGTATTAGAGAAACAAGAACTTCAGCAGCCCACCTATGTTGCGTTAAGTTACATTAATAGGTAAGCCTGGTTCTTTTCTCAGTTACAACTGATCTTAGTTTGTACAGTATTTGTATATATATGCATGTGCCAAAATGGGATGTGTATGTATGCATTCTGGTCTGTTGGATGCTGTATGACACTATGATAATACCTCTTTTGGATAGACAGTTGAATTAAAATTTTAACTGAATTCTTGGTCACTTTTATATAGGGCACAAGTAGCCGTTCAGCTGCACTGCTCACATACTTAAGGGATGAGATTTTAGCCTTTTGTGTTTAAGCTAAGTCTTGTGCGAAACAAGATAATTTGTCTTCGCTTAATTTTTTTACGTTCTTGTACCCCATGCAAGTGAGTGAAGAAATCATTTATTTTTAAATGAAAAGTGAAGCTTTAACTGGTAAAAGTCGAATATGTAAGAGAATTTTCAGAAGTTTTTCAGCCACAGTGTGTATCTTTGAAAATCGTGCATACCAGCTTTATATAACCTAAAACTTGAAAAATTGAAGAAATTAACCCAATCTTTAAAGCATTTGTCAAAGTAACAGAATCTTGGCTTTTCAGTTACACTGCTTTCTTTTACCAGGTGTACTGTGGTTGAAAGTTCCATTTAGTTGTGTTTTGGAAATGCGTTTCTAAGATAATATTCTGTGTGAAATTACTGGCCTTTATACATGGGACTCCAGTTTCCTTTTATATCTTTGCTATCTAGAGGATGAGATACAAACTTATATGCCTGAAAGGTTAACCCAGAATTTAATTCAGGATAGACTTGAGTTGATTCAAAGTCTCAGGGGTCATATATAATGCAAAATTTTTCTTTCTAATTCTACTTCATGTTAAAAATGAAAGAAACATAAACAAGCCAACAGATTTTTTTCAAACACAGAATCCACCATTTGGCTTTCTTTAGTATTTGCTGTAGAGAAAGGGTGTCAGTGGAGGGGGAAAAAAGACTTTGTGGAATGAAAGTGAGAAGTGTTCAGTTGGTAAAATGACTAAATTTTCTCCATTCCATAAAACTATGATTAAGAATAGCTGGTACTGACATGATTTCCTACTTGGCAAGTAACTCCTGTGCTTCCTGGAGACAGTCCTACCCTTTAAAGCATATTTTGAAATTAACTGTGACCCATTTTAACACTTGCTTCTGTTGATCTCGTTTAATGTATAAAACTTTTTTTCCCCCTAACACGTAGGCTTGTTATGCTGTTGTGTATGTTGATATGTTTCCCTCTTTCCATTGTATACTTTGGTGTTTTATCTTCATGCTTCCGTAGTTATTTTACTTAATGTGAGGGAGAAAGAAGTCTTGTTAAAAAGAAGGGAAAAGTTATTTTAAGACCACAGAAAGTGTCACAGGACTTGATTGTCCAGTTTAGAATCAGACTATTTTTAAAGCAGTTTGAAAATGATGCCTTATCCAGATTTCATTATTTTGGTACCCTTTTTAGCTGAGTTCTGTTTGATTGAGACAGTTTTAATTACTCACTACATATTTTGTCCAAACATTCTTACCCTTTCAATTCTGAGAAAGAATTCTGCAAAACTGAATTGACTTTTTCTTACAGTAAACCCCAATCTGAACTTATTCATTTAAACCAGCTGCTATTTAATTGCTCTTTTAATTGCATTTTAATTTTTTCCAAAGTGCTGATGTCTTCCATTGAGCCACCTGCTCTATGCAGCTCAAGCTCTTGAGGGAGCAGCAATATCCATTACGCTATAAGACATGCCTTTCTATTTCCCACTACATATGCCAGAGCTGAGTTGTTCTTTGTTGTCCCAGGCTATGAACTCGCCTAATACATGTCATAAACATGTTGCATACTGTTAGATATCAAACACCAGATACTGCTGCACTTTTTTTAACCCATGCTTTTTATAGCTTCCAAGTGGAACTGAACTTAGCTCAGTTCCTGCTGTGACTTCCAGACCTTAAAACAATCTTCCTCTGCAGGTTTGTGTATTTAATATGTTCTGTATGGGCCATTTGCTCTCATGGAGCCTGGGAGAATAGGGACTTCTGATTCTCAGGGCCTGTCAAAATTGTATGATAAGATGTTTACTTAATATGTGTTGTGGTGGAAAGATTAAGTGAATGTGCTTTATGCTCTACCCATTGCCTTGTAGTATGGTTGCCATTAATAAGTTCCAACAAAACAACACATAAATCTGGGTTGTCTGTTTGATACTGTTGTTTCCATTTCCCTTCTACCAGTGGTTATTTTCTGAAGCATATTCATACAACAGTACTGTATGTGTTCTTAAGTTCTGAAACAGCCTTCGGGTTGTGGACGTCTGAGTCTGAGGCTCTGTCTCTGCTGGAGATCTACTGCCACTGCAGCTTTCAGTAACTATGCACAGTTGTAATATGTGATCCTCATGTAGACAGGTATCATTCCTTTTAAAACTGGTGGACAAAATAAACCACTATGATCTATAATTTGATATTGCTGTATCAAACACTTGCTACCAAAAAGCTTTTAATCACATTAGTCATATAATCATAGAATGGTTTGACTTGGAAGGGACCTAGTTCCAACCCTCTTGAAATGGGCAGGGGCAGTTTCCACTACACCAGGTCACCCAAAGACCCATCCAACCTAGCCTTAAACACTTCCAGGGATGGGGCACCCACAGTTTCTCTGAGCAGTGTTTTCTGGTGTCTCACCACTCTCACACTAAAGAATTTCTTCCTTATCTCATTTAAATCTCCCCTCTTTCAGTTTAAAACCATTACCCCTCATCCCATCACTACATTCCCTGATAAAGAGTCCTAGGTTCTTTTTTAAAAATAGTGGTTTTCTATTGATAATTGAGATAGAATCATAGAATGGTTTGGTTTGGAAGGAACCATTAGAGATTGTACAAGAAAGGCCATATAATAAAATAGATTAGAAGAATCAATCCTATAAGCAGTAACAGCACAGTGAGATTAAAGTTTTCAGTGTTGTCTGTAAGCAATCTGTTGAATGAGACTGTTGAACATCTATGAAGTTATTTCTTGTGCATAACTAGGAGCACAAATGAAGCCTATGATAAAAACTGGATAGCATTCTTGGGTGATAGTCCAAGATTGTTCTTGCATGTCTCTGAGTCAGTCCTAACATTTTTGTTTTTCACTAGCAAGATTTTGTTTTGCTGTTACCATTCTGGGCTTTTCTCCCTGTTTCTCTTTCCTCTCAGTGGTCATTGACTTCTCCAGAAAAAATTTCCCTACTCTACTTCCTTTTTAATACCCCTCTAAGTAATATCAGTCATTTCCATGAGCATAAGCATTCATGAAAGGAATTAATTGCATGAAAAGATCTAACCAGTGCAGACTGTGCCTGTGTCTTGTCCAGCTCACTCAGTCCAGTTTTACTATTACCAGTTTTTTCCAGGAGTAAAATTAACAGCCAACACCACAGAATTTAATGATCATTTGAAAGTTATTTTTAAAAGTGGTAAGTCTTTAGGTCTTGATATATTTAGTGTGTGCTGTCTTACTGATGCAATAACAGGAAGAATGTTTTGGATTTGGAGGCAGTACTCTTAGACTACATCTGTGTGGTTTCTTAGCAGAGCGTCCAAGCCACATGATACTGGTCTTTTATTTCTTTGGCCTTAACTTTCTTTTTTGTTGTTAAAGTACTATGCTCAGTGCTGAATACAAATTTAAAGCTCTCAGAGGTCGTACCCGATAACCGGATGTGCCACCAAAAATCTCTATAGAAATTTCTCAACAGCAGTGCAGATCCTGTTGCTTCCTTTATTCTAAGAGTATGAGCATTAAGTTGTTCGAATAATGTGTGGAAGATGAAGATCCTGTTTCTTCCTGTCTGATCCCTTCGAAGTGTTTTAATCATAAGATTATTAATGGCTTGGGGTATGACATAGTTTTTCCTCTTGACATTTCTCCTCTTTGCTTCTTGATGTCATTGGAATGGCTGTTGGGGCATAGTTTGGAATTAAAGTCGTGAGACTGGACAGAAGTAAATTTCTTCTTTCTTGCTTGCTTGATGGATGCTTTTTCAGAAAGTGTGCGCAAAATGGAACAATTCTGAAACAGCAAGCATCTTCCTCTAAAATAAGTATTCATCATTCATCTGATAAGCAGAAGATCAGACTTTAAGTCTTTCTAATTCAGGCCTGAGATTTCAGCTTTGAAGTTTTATTATTGGGTGGTATATTATAGAGAAATTGAGGCATGCTACAAATATGTAAAACTGCTTAAAAGCTGACTTTTAATCTCAAAAGAGTTAATTTGACTTTTTGATCAAAAGAAGCAACTAAAAGAAATCCATCCTAACTTCTTTTTTTCAGTATAGCATACACAGTTTTAATTCTCATTTCATGGTTCAGAAGCAAAAGAGTAGAGACAAGAAAGACTTTGTCCCATTTAGGAATCCTACAGGAGATCAGTTTTCTGCACAAGAAAATCCAAGCCAGTGAATCCAATAATCTGTTTCTGTGCCACCTGTTCAAACTTGCTACATTTTATGGTTTTATGTGGTTCCTAGTACCAGAGTTTTTGCCCTTTGCCTTAAACTGTAAGTTTTCCTTCTGTAACATGATACTGTCTTATTTGAATTAAATATCATGGCTCTGTAGAAGTGCAGTGATTTCCTTAGACTATTGCTTCTCATTACAGTGAAGGTCCATGCTAATGCTTCCAGTAGCTGCTGGATTGAATGCATATGACAGAATACAGAAAGGAAGGGATCAAAGTAACATGTCAATTGCCAGATAATATTTTTCTGTCTGAGCTTATTTTTAGATTTGCAGTGATTAACTAGATCATGTGTTTTTATTCATGTAGCCATATCTTTATGCTCTGCTATTTGACTTGTTCTGGAGATGGAACAAGACAAACTTCAGAAGATAATTCAAACAAGATGTGCAGAAATTAATGTTAGTTAGGGTAAGGGGAATGCCTTTTGGTTTGGGAAGATTTATACACTTGGCTTTGTTTTCTCTTTCTCTTTTTATCAGTTTCAAGCTAAGTGAAACTGAAGATTTATATAATGTAGAGCTCTTTTATTTCATGTCAGCAGTAAAGATCAGAAATCAGATTGGCATTTTAAGGGAAAACCCTAATGTTATGCCCTGAAATAGGAATTGCATGATGAATTAAAACATGTAGGAGGCTGAAAAGAGTGTGTTTTAGTTGTGGGGCTGTTTTGCTTTTTTTTTGTGGTTGTTTGGTTTTTTCCTGTTTGGGTGGGGTTTGTTTGTTTTGTTTAATTGAGAGATAATTAGCTTTCTTCTGGCAGTGCTCATATGGAATACTCAGGGACAGAAAAAATTCCATCTTATAAATCCGAAGTGAAAGAAGCCAGGCCAGCATCGTTCCTTGAAAGTGTGTGCATACGCACTTTGTGTGTGTAGTTTAGTTAGCAAACCCTAGAGCCATCACTATAAACCCTCAAGACTTTCAGAGTTCTTGTCTTTATTGGTATTTCTTTGTCTTTAGTCAATGTAGCATGCCAAAATTGATGAAAAAATCATCTTGTCTTTCTGGCACATTTTTTTGTCTCGGCCTCTCCTGTTTCAGTTTCCATGTTTCTGCATAGCTTTCTTGCAGAGGTCACTTCATTCTGGGAAGGGTGTGAAGGAATAATTCCACCTACCTTGCTTGAAAAAGGAGGGTGTTTCTTTTATGTGATGTTTAAATTTGATCATAAGAAGTAGTAGTGCTCTCAGAAGAACTGTTTGCTGTACCAAAAAAATTGTATTCAGGTATTTCACTGTCAGCTACCTGGGGTAACAGCTCTCTCAGTATCAGTTTCTGTGTATGGTAGCACAATGAGGCCCTTGTGGACTCTGACAATATGTTAATTCTTTATATTACAGTTTTTTAACATACTGACAAAAATATTTGAAAAACAAACTAATATGCCACTTCATATCTTTTGCAGAAACCAGAATTTGTGGAAACTCTATTATGCTTCAATTTCAGAGGAAGGATGAGCAAAAACGTTACATTTTGTGTGTTAGTTTTCTTTCAAGTACAGACTGGGATAAAATGACTGAAAATGCTGACTGTTCTTACTGTCTTTACCACTCACAGAAATGTCTACTATATACAGTTAGTTACCTCCTATCCTGATATGCTTCTTTCTTTAAATCAGCATCAACAACAAAACATTAAATGCACAAGAGAAAATTACTGGCAGAATACATAAGGAAGCTTAAGGATAAGGAACTTTTTAGGAAAGGTCCAGTGTTTTGCTAAAAGATTGTTGTGAACATCAGAGCTACATGTGATGACTTACAGATTGGCAAATTTGCTATCCCTGGAATCCCAATACAGTCCAGACCAGCAGCTGGTAATACTTATTGACTGTGCCCTGATATTTTTGTTTTAATTTGAAGTTTCCTCATCATTGGTCTTTTGTATGAAAGTAGGCATGCTTCTTTTTCTAACTTAAGTAATTTTTTTAAAAGTAACAATATTTCATGGTAATGCTACACATTTAGATTTGTTGCAGAAAAGCATGCATAGGATTAATCTGCAGTAAGACTAAAAGTGATTTTCAAATAAATTTAGTAGTTCAAATTGCAGATTATTGCATTACTTTTTCCCCACATATTAGCTTTTAGATATATTAGTACATCACATATTCTTAGATTCTTTCCAGTAGTGAATATCCAGACTAATTTGTAATTGATTAAAATGTAACAAACTACATTCTGGGGTAATTCCTAAGTATCTGTGGTTACTTGGTGTTCACCTCCCTTCTCCTTCATTCTCATCATTGCATGTAACTCTTTCAGGTAAGGGCTCTCACACATCATTGCGAAGCCTTGCAAGTGTTCAATGGGGGGAGGGGACTGTAAGCATAAAGGCCACCTAACAAAATAGAGTTGGAGCACAGTGTGTCTTTGTATCTTGTTGTAGACATTCAAAAGTAAGGCTACAGTTTGGAGGTTGCATTCCAAGGCTGTCCAAGTTATGCTTTAGGACAGCCTATGGCCTAGTCTAGAGATTAAGTGCAGATGAACTAATATTAGTGCTGGAGAACTTGGCTCTTGAGGAAAGAATATTGATGTCATCTTCCGCTACAGAAAATCTACTCCAAAGTGTTAGTATCTGCCTTAATTTTCATTAAATATTTTTTGCAGTTGGGTTGACCTCTCTATTTGGTTTTGAGCCAAAGAGAAACTTTGTATATCCTCTGAAGATGCATTCATTATTCCACCACTTCCTCCTTAATACTTCAGTGTCCCAAGAAACGGAGACCAGGTGGAGAGCTTGACAGAGTTGGCTTGTTCTGTTTCTAATGAGACCAACAAGGGAGTTTTGCAGTCCATCAGCAAAATGCTCTTGGAAGATGTTTCTTTGAGATCTGTGACTGGAATAACACAGGCCATAACAGTCACCAACTACCTTCTGTAGAGAGATGGAAGGAACCTGTGTTATGCACTGGAATCCCAATAAGGCTTCATGTTGTGGAAACACAAAAAACCCTGAAGGTTAAAACTTAATTCAAGGCAACTGGTGGTTACAAAATATGAATGAGAGAGCAATGAGGATATATATTATGAGAGGGAATCAGTGAGGCTTGATTGCCTTAGCTGGGAGGAGATATTAGAAGTTCCTTTAATAAAGGAATAAGTTCCTTTAATTAATAAATAATCAAAACAACCAAGAAGAAAAGGTTCCTGTATAGCTGAATTTTATTTAGCTTTTGATTTTCCTTTGGAGCTGTTCTCATAAACTTGCAAAGTGCTGTTAATGCTAAGTGGAGGAAGCCCTGGCACATCATGTGATTTTTTTGGTTTTGTTTTTTATCTAGTTATTTTTGCCAAGATAATATGGCATCACATAATCAGAAGATAATTTTTCAGCAGTGTAGAGATGTATGCAAATCCATGGGACTACCTGTTTTTGTGGTGTTGTTATTAATGTAAAAACAGGGGAGATGGCTCTGATCTTGTCCTTGGATTTTTCTGGAACTTCTTGTCCCCATTTCAGAAAGTAAGACAATTTATAAGACTGTAAATGTGAGAAATAGCATGGTGAAGTAGAAATAAACCCCTGAAACTGATGCACATACATGGGCTACTTCTGATATACAGCTCTTTGTACGTGTTTGTGAATAAAGGTGGACGGTTACATACCTTTGATTTCTGAAAGTCTAGCTCTAAAGTCTAATCCAGTTTATTTTAACAATAGTTGTTGTGTATGTTTGCATCACATTAAGTGACCTATGTTGGATTAAGGAGGCCTGAAATAGTCAAAAAACTTGCTTGGTTCAGTGAGCAAATGCTATTGAAGAGAGGCCTTATTCAGTTAATTTGGCTCAGTTATAGTGCAGTTAGTCAGGCTGATTTAATGCTTTCTGAATCTTGATTTCCCTGAAGCAGTACATTTTCAGGCACTAGATTTCTTCTTCTAATTTTCCCGAGAACTGAGAAAGGTTTTCTTTCTCTGCTGTTGTTGGGGTTTTGTTTGGTTTTGGGTTTGTGTGTGTGGTAGGTTTTTTTGTGGTTTTGGTGGTTTTTTTGGTGTTCAGTTTTGTTTGGTTTTGCTTGTTTGTTTTTTAAATCAAGCACATCTTCTTTCCCTAAGTGGTGTATGAGGGTACAGGCAGAGATGGAAATAATAACAATAGCAATTCTATCTGAAGGTGTAGATGGCCCACAGGGGTAGACAGTTGTGATTTGTTCTTGATTTGCAGAGGAATTGTTGTGAGTTTGCATTGCAAGGTTGTTTACTGTCACATCATTTCCACTTAGAGGAGCTTTTGTAATGGATGCGAAAGACACCGTAAGAGAGAGGGCATTAGCTATGGGTGCTCTACAGTCTTGGCAACACTATCTGTAGTACCACTACCATCTAGAGAGGTATTTCTGCAAGACTAGCCTCATCGTCCTAAGTCTGCATGACAGCCTGTGTTTTAACTCTTTCTGCTGTGGTAGCGTGACATTTCCTTTTTCAACATACCATTATTTCTTTGGTATCTGCTGCTGTGGTATGCTACAGGGAATAGTGAAGATTTTGAGAAATTTTCCTTTGACCTAATGCTGTTAAACTGAGATTACTGAATCAGGAGGCTTTGGTGTGGTTTTTCTTGTTTTTCTTCCAGTTTCTCCTCCGTATAACTTTTTTCCTGGCCTTACTTAATGTCAGGTGTGTTAATCTCTAGTTCTGATGAAATTGCTTTAATGAGCCTGCTACCTCAAGGATTACTGAAACTTTGTAGCTGGCTTCTTACAGCTACTTTTGTAGCTTTGCGCTTCCCGCTGCTGCTGGCTCTTCAGGCTTCTTCCACTGTCTCTTAACATCCACTCTATTGCTGGCTGGGCAATGCTAGCAGTTTATTCGCCCTGAAGACAGTGTATAATCTTGGTGCATCCTTACAGGCTTTTGAAGGGGTTCTCTGGGTGGAGGTACAGAAGAGGGAGGTTGTTCCACAGTTGTGTTTAAGTAACATTTCATGTTTGCCACCATCAGTGTTGGAGATTGACCATGTACCTTGAATCAGAACTCTGTGATTTCTTATGTTGGGAAAATGTTGGGTTTATTACTTTTGTCGTGTGGATAGCAAGACCATTCCTGTTAACATCCAGTTAGCTCATAGCTCCTGTGATGGTGATGCATTCCTTGACAATTTGTGGTGTTAAGCTGCTACAAGCAGTGTAAAGTAATTTCAACAAAACCAAAGGTTTTTTTGAAAGCAGCTTCCTTCCCTCCACTCCCAATCTGAAACAAACTTAATGCAGAGTTAAAACAAAAAACACCAAAACAGCCCTTTGTTCAAGGTGAGTCTATGCATTTATGTGTGACTTCTGTTTCTGTTATTTCTTATTTCATTTACCAAAAGTTATTAAGTAGTTTAAACCAAGTTGGTTGGGCAATGCTATTTGCAAGAGGTAGCTGAACAGTTTCTGTCCTCCGTATAGAGGATTATCACAGGGGATGCTGCCTTTATAACCACAGAGCTTAAATGTAAGAGACTGCTTTGAATATTTCCACTGCTGAAACTTTGAGCTTATGCTTTTAATGTGATCTTTGGGATCTGACCAGCTACAGAAAAGGTATCTATCATCTGTGGTGAGATCCTAGATATGCCCTGAATTTGCACCCAGTGTTATATAGCAACTGTTTAATAAAAAGAAAACCCAGAGTGTTACCATTTTCAATAATGAAGAAATATCTCATGCTAAATGTAATTCTTATAAACTGTTAAATATACTATAAAAATGACATTTTGAGGGGGATTTCATGTACATGCAGGGGAGTACTTAGGTTTCCTGTTCCCATTAATTTTTTATCCCTTTATTTTTTACAGGTTTTCTACTGAGTTTTCTCTCATAGTTGTTAGTCATTATGCACTCAGATATTACCCTTTTTGTTGTTGTTCTTCACAATTTAATGTAGAAAGCTGGGAAAAGGGTTTATAGAAACCTGCAGTGTGGTTAAAATTAATGTATTCTTCTTGCTGCTAGTAGAAGAAACATACAATCAATAGGTTACAACTCCTAAATTTTCTTTTAATGCTCCATATAGTGCAACCTCATTTATTCTTATTGGCAACTAAGGTCTCGTGCACATAATTGATGATTTGCATCATACATTTTAAGGGCCTGTGAAATGTTTCTGTTAGTTTTGATTGTGTCCATCTGGTTCAGTTGGAACAGCGTAACTTGGAAGAGGTAGGCTAGAAATTGTAGGCAGTACCACTGCTCTGCTGGAAACCAGAATACATCCCTTTCAGTCAATAATGATTTCCCTTTAGACTTAGTGCCAGTCCAGTAAGGGCCCTTGACTGGAATGGTACATTGGCTTTGGGTGTATCCGCCTTGAAATCTGTTATGGGAAATCAGCTGTCACAGTTTCTAACTGACTTCTTTTACAAATCTTACCTGCGTATATCAGGACTAACTTCTACCATCTCAGTAGCGTGTTGCTTCTGACAGATCAGAGTTGACTGTCTTCCTGCCTGACTTGGACCATTAATACGTGAAACTTAACTTTTTCTTTAACAACATTTTTGTGCAGGGATTAAATCATTCCCAAAACTACATGTTAGATGGTTTTAGTTTTGATTTCAGACTACAAAATTTACAAGATTTTGCTTACATGATATCCAATATAAAATAACAACCAGCATCCTTTCCCAAAAGTGTAGTAAGTCTAGGGATTTTTTAATTTTAACTATTGGTTTAATGTGATTGAGAAGTAAGGAAACATTGCCAGTATTATAAACTTTATAGGAAAAGATGTCATGTGTTCATTGAGCTAGGCAATTAAGTGCATTTTGGCTTTGTATTCATGTGATCCATAAAAGATGTTCAGTTTCCTCATTATTTTTCCTTTCCCTTTGCTGCCTCAGTGATGGTATATGCAGGCAGAAAATACCGCTTCATAAAGTTTAGGCTTAGTTATTTCACATTCTGAATGTCTAAAAATCATGCTGGGTGTTTTGTGCATGTGTTGTGATGAAAAGGCTTACAGTTTCTTAGTAAATGGTTATGATGGGGAAAGAAGAGAACTATGACATGGAGGTATTCCATCCACATTTTTTGAAAATAGTTTCTTGGCAAAAATTGTAATAAAGTAGAAGTCCATTAACTGTGAACAGTTTTTGATTTGTAACAGCAGTAATCGTATGCATACTGCTTGTCAATGCAGGTTCTCTCATATGGTATAAGACTAAAACATAGCTGTCTGATGAGATCTTCATATTTGCTGATGTCCTCATTTTGTTTGAGACATCATTTATTGGGGCAGCATGTAGGGCACAGTGAAACTTTCAAGATGAAACCTGAAACTGGATGAAACAAACGTGAAGGTTGGACCAAGTTCACAAGAACATTTGCTGAGGTTTCTAAGTCTGGGTTGAATTTGCAGCCAATCTTTGCTCACTTACTGCACGTTGAAAGAACCACAAGAAATGTATTGGTTTCATATGGTTTCAGCCTTCAGTCATTTCACACTGCTGGTGACTTCAGTAAAAGCTGGACATTGCTTGCTCAGACTCAGTGGAAGTGAACTGAAGCCTATGTGAAGTGATTTAAAAAGTCAGGTATGGTAAGTGGATTGCAAGTGTATTATCGGGTAGGAAGGAGACAGAAAGCAAGAAACTAGTGCTCCCAAAAGCATGAAGAGGAAAGTCAGGCATGGGCAGGAATAAAATACTGGATCAGCTGATTGATAGGATGACTGAAACATATAAAGAAATAAGAATTCAAGGAAGGAGATACACAAACTAAGTCCAGGGAGAGTTTTTCAGTGTGATGAGTCGGGGCTGGTATCTCATTTTGGCAGTTCTCTGAGAGTCACCAAATTTCTCATTGAAGGGTTATTTCTGGATCCTGGTGAGTAGATGTAAAAGGAAAACTTTCTCTTTTGGATTGTATCTAATATAATATTCTTGCTGCTGGGTGTCACTTAAAAACTTTTATTTCCTCAACTTAAGAAGATGCTTGCTGATATTGGTGATTGTAGCTCTCCGTTATGAGCACTATGTCACAGTAGAAGTCACATGGATGGATGTTTGAACATCTAGGACTTGGTATCATTCTTCTGAGGTAATACTGCTGACAAATAGTGTCTTTTTTTGTTGAATGCTGAAATAAAATTAGTCAGCATTTGAAGCTGCTGAACTTTGGTGTGGAACTGTATTGGGCAAAAGAAAATGAAACAATAAATAAAAGGTGATTTGCGAAAACACATGTAGGAAGCCTGGTTTCTGGGAACCAGCTGTATTTGATACCAATAAGAGCTGTGGAACCTGCTGGCCATTTTTTACTAAGTTTAACAGTAGGGTAGAGGTCTTAGAAATTAGATAAATTAACCTAATCTTCATCTAATAAACTGTTTGCTGAGCAAGAAAGACCCAAATGAGCACTTTGTGTACTGAGGGAAAGGACTCAGCTGCTAAATGCTGTCTGGCAGTGCAGCCCTGGAGTAGCCTTGGCACATAGGAGCTTAGAGAAAGCAGGTTTCTGTTATTTTTGCTGGTCATAGGCAATTTGTTTACTGGCTGTTATCATGTAATGGAAAACTCTCTATGGCCTTCTGTTTGGCATTCAAACATTTCTCGCAGTGCTTCCCAGAACTACTGGTTAGTCCTTGGGGAATTCACTAAACATCAATGAGAAATTAAGTGCCTTGTATAATGCTGACTTCAGATCAGTGGGAGTTGTGAAGAATGGTGTAAGGTAGGAACAGTTCTAGGAGGAATTTAGAATAATCACTCAGCCAAAAAATCTCCCAAATTAAATCTTCCAGTTACATGTCTTTGGCACCTGTCTTGATGAACATACTGTGTGCTGCAGATCAAAGCAGGCAAAGTCTGTGGTACTGAAATTGGGACTGGGGATTGCATGTTAGCCATGTCAGAAAGCAGCATCTAAAGTGATGAATAGTATCAGTCTTGAACAGTTGATCTTCAGATGGATCTGTATGCTTATTTCATTTGCAGCCAAAAGTTTTCTGGTAACTTTGAACAACTAGTCCACAGTATCTGGACTGTATCTCCAGTTTTCAAGTGACAGATGCTGAAGACTTGTCTAGATAATTACATGAACATTTACTTTTGGGTATCAAGCCTCAAAACTGTACATACAGAAAGAGGGCATACTGACAAGACTTTTGCATGAGAGCACTAGTTCACAGAAAGTAGCATGGTTTTCATTGTCATATCTGTGATACAGCTGTGAGAACAAAACTGGATGGTCCCTGAGAAATAATTCAACCAAAGTGGCTCAGAGTGCTACGAATTGGCTACCATTAGCCTTGTAGCACTTGCTGCCTGATTATTTCTATTCTCTTTTTTTCCCCTCCTGATTCCCTGTGAAAATGAAATAATGGAACTCAGACTGTGCCTTTGTAGTGTTTTTTTCCCCTGAATAAGTTCAGAGCATTTCTGTTTCTCAGTGCGTTGAAATAACAGGGACAGAGCTGAGATGCTGTGTGATTTAAGAGCATCATGTAGGTTAAGAGATGGTGACAGGATATCAAAGACTCATTGCTGTGCGAAGGAGCATAAGATCTCGCTAGATAGGAAGGAAGAGTGAACAGAGAAAGGAGTGTGGTCTACAGGGAGGCTGTATTTGCTCTTTAACTCCGTTCAAGCATTATAACTTTGAGACTAAGACTGTGTATTTTCCAAATGCTGCTAGGTGAACTGCAGAGAAAGGGAGGTGCTTTGCATGAAATCTCTTCTGTTGCACCGTTTCAATCACTGTTACTAAAGAGAAAACTACTGACAGTAGCCAAGTTAAGATGAACGTACGCTTTGAATTCTTCTGTTTATCTAATGTGAGGATAAAATGGGAAGTGTTTTCTATGGAAATTATAGGACGAGTATAATAAATATTGCCAGTAGCATGTAAAATACCTAAATATGTTTTCCTGAAATACTGTCTCTGTTAATGTAGCACAAGTTATAAACTGCTCTTTCCTTGCATCATTTGATTTTTGGGAAAGGCATTAGTATGAAGCTGTGAGTCTGGATGCACAGGTTCTGTTCCCTATCTCATCAATTACCTGCTTCATGATTTGAGGCAAGTCATTTTTCTGCCCCATGACACTTGCTAATCTGCCTGATGCTTTGGCAGACTATTGACAGATCCCTTCATGTCCGTGATAAAAAGTAGTTTATATCAGACAGGTGGTGGTGTCAACTGCGTCTCTCTAGTTTGTGTCTGTTCCTGCGGCATATTGAGAATTACAGTTAATAAGCTAATCAAATAGAAGTATTTTAATTTAATTTCAACCAAACAGATGTTACTTTAATTCCATAATACATAACATAGAGATTAGTTTTTCAAGACTGGATAAGATGGGCAATTTAATGTGAATTAAATGCAGAAATATCCACTAACATAAGTGGAGATTCTGCTGTGGTTTATAAAGGGTTGGTTAGGTTATCTGCCCTCGGCTGTTCATTTTCCTACACATTTCTTCTGCTTTGGTAGTTTGGTTTGAACAAGAACCAAGACTATCAAGGTGCTCTGTCAAGGGTTGCTTTCTAGTAAAGGCCTGCATAGAATCATGCAGCTGTGTGAAAATGTACATGTTTGGGAGACTTCTTTTAAACTTTAAATCTTTGTGCTTGGCGTTCATGTAGTGGCATAGATCTGTTGGCTCCCTGAACTTGCCATTTGTTGGAAAAAGGGCTTTTATGGGCTTGAGTGTATGGTATGTATACAATGCAATCAAAATTAGGCTACATAAGCTTCAAAACTTTCTTAGTCCAAGAAAATACCAAAATTACTTTGTAATCCATTCTCATCTTTTCATTTCCTTTTTTTTTTTTTTTTTAATTGCGATTGGTAAAAAGCCCATGCCTCAAAATAGCACTGTCCTAAGGATATTGTCCTTAGTCCTGTGGAATTAGTGAGTTTGAAATCCTACTGACAGAGTATTTTAGTCCAGATGGCCTCAGCTTTGTGTAATTTACCTTTTAATGTATGGCTTGCCAGCTGGGATAACTTTGCATTGGGTGAAATTTGCATAGCCACCAGATATTTGTTACATGCCTGGAAAGAAAAGTGGGAGCAAGTTCTGACTTATGCTAATACTTTGCTATCGCCACATGCTACCACTAAAACAGCAAAAGAGAATTACACTTTTCATTTATTCTCAGCAGTTAAACTATGAGTCTCTGACTTATAAAGATTAGATATTTTCCTGTTAGCTCTTCAGCACTGATGAAGCAGCCAGTGTTTTAATCATGAAATTGTTTCACCTTGTTAAAATACTGCTGTTCTTGTTGAACAAATTAAGTTATAAAATACTGAATACATGCACCGGGCATTTCTAGACTTCAAATAAATTTTCAGACAAAACAAACTGAAACATTATGGGAATTTACTTTTTAATGCTTCTTTTTATTCTAGTTCTATTTTTGTTAGAGTGGTTGTAAAAGATCAGACATTACTGGTTCTAAAATAGTGCCACAATCTTCTTGTAAATGTCCCAATAACAACAATAATTAATATCCCCACATTTGCATTTTAAGCCACTCCATTTCCTTAGTCATCTATTACTTGGATGTAAAAATTCATTTCTAGTCAAAACTTGGCATGAAATACCTGAATTCTGTACTTTTTACCAGATGTAAAAATAAAAGTGAATGAATGAATCTTTTTTCCCCTAATTAAAGAGTTCAATAAAATATAAGTTAAATTTTGTCCTTGTTTTGATAAATTGCGTTCATTTTTGAAAGTTCAGAATAGCTCTGATTTTTAAAAAAAATAAAGGAAAAAAGAAATAAAGGAACTGGGACCAGTACTTTTCAATCAGTTCATTAATGACTGGGATGAGGGAACAGAGTGCGCTGTCAGCAAGTTTGCTGATGACACTAAGCTGGGTGGAGTGGCTGACACACCGAAGGGTTGTGCTGCCATTCAGCGAGACTTAGGCTGGAGAGTTGGGCAGGGAGAAATTGAATGAAATTCAGTAAGCCAAGTGTAGAGTTTTGCACCTGGGAAGGACCAACCCCATGTATGGGTATGGATTGGAGACTGACCTATTGGAGAGCAGTGAAGGGGAAAGGGACCTGGGGGTCGTGGTAGATGTAAGGATGGCCATGAGCCAGCAGTGTGCTCTTGTGGCCAGAAGGGCCAGTGGGATTCTGGGGTATATTACAAGGACAGAGAGGTTGTGGACTCTCCTTCTATGGAGATATTCAAAACCCATCTGGACACGCTTCTGTGTGACCTGGTCTAGGGAATCCTGTTGTGGCAGGGGGGTTGGACTAGATGATCTTTTGAGGTTCCTTCCAACTCCTAACATTCTGTGATTCTGTGAAAACAAAAGAATAAAAACTGAAGAGAGAAAGTAGAGAGGAGGGGAGATCTGCCTCACAGCATGAAAACTGCTACCTTCCAGTAAGCCAAACAGCCTTAGCTCCTTGGTGATGACAAACTTTTGCTTTGAACACCCGGAGTAAGAGAACAGTCAGTGTCTCCATTCGGTCACTGTTCAGAAAGGTTTGTTTGCAGGTGTGGTAGGGTACTGATCACATTTTCAGATACTTCCAAGAGGGTAATTCAAGCTAAGGGCCTTGTCAGAGGTGTTGCTGCTTCACAGTAATGTGTGTCTTTGTCTTCCCTGCGAAAGATTATAAACATTTTTTTCCTGCATCTGTTTCTTAAAAAGACCCTGCTTTGTTCAAACTAAAACTTACTACAAAAGACTGAGGTTTCCTACTGAACATTCTGGAAGGAAACTTCTTGAGCCCAAGGTGAAATTTCTGGATTTTGAAAGAGAAACCCAGTGAATGGTGGATTTTAAATTATTACACTTGATGAGATGCAAGTGTTATCCTGCTTTCTAATTTTAGTTTTCATTGGGGGAAGAAGTTGGGAAACTTTGAAAAAATCTTCAGAAAATGGCAGAAGCATCTCCTGCTTTGGGTTGGTGGCCATACAAAGCCCACCAGCGTTCAGGGCAGAGCCTACCCTGTGATCCTGAGAGTGGATGGGTGGTTGTTTCATACAGAGCTGAGGACAGTAGGACAAACAGTGGCATGTAATTGCCAGACCAGGTTTGAAGCCTGCTGTCAATTCCTGTTCTTATTACTGGTACAGATTTTTCTAGCACTTTGGCTTTGTTACAAATTGAGATTTCAGGTCTATCTTTGATATTGTTTGGAAGACATAAATGTGTGGATGTACCCTAATGCATCTGCAGAAGGAGCAGGGAGGGAAGGGAACAGCATCAACCTGTATCGCTGGAAGCACATTCCCTCTGTGAAGTGTAAGGTGCTCTGCCATTTGGGTCCCCACTATGTGCCTTGACAGGGGACAAAATGCTCACTCTTGATGCCTGGTCCATTTCATGCTGTGCGTGGAAGAGGACACAGGTCTACTAAGGCTGTATTATGTTGATGCAGTCTTGGTGAGTGTAAAACTCTTATTAATTTAAGTAGATGAGGAGTTAGCCTGATACTGTGCCTGAATAAGAAAGAGGGAAAATATTCCAACCCACACTTACACTAAATACGTAAATATTGGCATGCAGGAATAGACATTTAAAATTTATCACAGAAGTGAGAGTACTTTGCAAGGCAGTACCCCATCAGAATGACAAAAAAACCAGGCATGTTTTGTAACTTGAAACTCGAGATTCCTTCCCATTTCTGTCTCTAGTGGTTAGAGTTCTTCACTCTTGCTAGATTACAAGTCCACAGGGACTTTTAAAACTACTTACTCAGACTTTACTGTTTTGGATGTACAGCATTAAGCTGTAGCTTGGAAAAAAACCTGAAACTGTTTTTATAGCATTTTTAAAATAACTTTATTAAAGGATAGCATAAAAGATCACAGTTTCTCTGTTTTTACAGCTCTGCTTTGAAAAGATAATAAAGCTACTACACAGGACATGTATTAGGCTGGTGATTAATGTCTCTGTGTGTTACAACTCCGAATACCCTGAAACCTGCTTTATATTGGAATGAATGAAAATGCCACATAATGAAACCGCAGAGGAGGAGTACAGTGCTAAGAAAATAATGTACACTAGTCTCTCACTAGGTAACATTTTACATGTAGCAGAGGGGGCGAAACTTTTTTTGCCTTCCGTATGGGGATCTTAAAGTACTTAACATCAAAGAGGAGCTCTGTTTTGATAGAGTAATTGATAGAGCCTGGGTAATCCTATTACCTAGACCTTAGAAGGAGGCTAGGGCTCTCAACATATTGAAGTGTGGAAATTTTGAAGTATTTTTTCTAGGACTGTTGTTTAATCACAGATCTGTATTTCAGGCACTGGGGTTTTAATAGCTCTAATTTTAAGATGTTATCCAGCATTGAATATCTAAATAAATATTGTTAGTGGGAGGGAAATGCTAAGAATCTTTTCCTTCTGGGTAAGGAGGGATGTCTGTTCTGTTTTAGACACTGAGCACTACGTCCAGGGGAGTAATGACTTTACTCAGCCTTCTGGCTGTCATAGTACTAAATGTGACAAAGGCCATGACTAGCCTTCATTGCTACCATGATACACTGCTCGCTCATTGTCTGCTCAATGACCACCAGAATCCCCAGGTGCTTTTCTGAAGAGCTGCTATTCATCCAGTTAGTCTACAACCTGTACCTCAGGACAAGGTTATTCTGTCCCAGATGCAAGACACCGCAGTGTTTTTTGCCATCTGAGAAACCTGCTGGGATCAGGGTAGGGCAAGACAGTCTCTTTTAGAGAAAGCATGGTCTTTAGTGGAAGCCAAGGTTAGCACTGTGTGAAAGTGCTTGACAGATATTTACTGAAAGTACCTAAGCTCTGGCACTGCTGCAGAAGGACTCCACCAGCCGTGGCTTTTCCAGATCTCCAGGGAAATACTGCAGACAGCAGAACATTGCTAAAGAAAAGCTGTAGCTTTGTAAGTGGTCAGTGGGAGAAATTCAATGGCCTCCTGTTATTGTCAAGATAATGTCCTATACCTAGCAACCCTAAAGACTGTGTGAGGGAGCTGGAGATTGTTGCTGCAGGGCTGTGCTTATTTTCTTTGAAAGGAGGAGAACGTTGCCACATGCAGAGGGCTATGATGTCTTTCTCTTCCATCACCAGTTCTTTGCAAGGAGGTGGCATTTCTTAAGACCTTACTCACTACGATGATCTTTAGAAGCAGTGCTGTACTCAAAAAAACCCTCAAAACCAAAACCACCCACAACAGAGGGAGCTCAGACAAGTATAGATGACTAGGTGTCTGTCATATGTGACTGGCTGTTAAAAACCAGAAGTTTGAGTATCAGTCACTAAATACTCAGTTGCCAACTAACCCAAGTTCATGTGAGGAATTCTTTGAGTAGAGTGCCTCTGAGAATCTGCTGTAAGAATGGCTAAGGTAACAGCCACCTTATGTCTTCAATGAAATTTATCTCAATTGGAGATAAAACCACTAAGTATTTTAATAGCTATATATCACTAATAGTTTAAAAAAAACACAAAGGGTTATGGGCCATATGTTCTCCCAGGCATGTGATCTTAACAAATGCTGCATTTTGCTATAAACTTTTTTCTGGTATGTAGCCACTCCATCCCTTGGCAGAAGCATGATTCTATGCAGCAGATCCACAGGCTTCAGGCGAGGGTGTGTGGTCTTAACAGCAGCATAGGAGGAATCAAGACAAAGGCAAACTTGTCTAGATATGCTGTGCTACCAAGGGGAAAGGAAGCAGTAAACTAGAAAGGACTGCCTTCCTTTAGTCCTGACTTTCCTCTGCTTCTTCTGTAAGAGTGCACATGCAGTGGAGTTGTGCTCATAGGGTTGAAGAAATGGATGAAGGATAGGTCTTCTAAATGAAGAACCCATCCTGCAGAGCCAACACTGTCAATTTCATTGCGTGAGATGCATTATGTGAAGTACAAATCATGCTGGATATATGCAGTATATTGTATTCGAAAAATATATCAAGCAGCAAGGGGAACAGCGTGGTATTTTCTGGATGCATTTACGCTTCTGGATGCCAAACGTGGTTACAGTAATCTCATATCTAAGGAGTACAAATTGAAACCTGATTTGAGCAGAGCCTGACAGCGGATATGTTTTAATTGACACAGCTACAGTTTGCTGCACAAACATTTCTCTTTGCTATATGCAGATGTGAATCAAGAGCGTTTTCATTATTCATTTTGGATGTAAGCACAAGAGAAAAAGGAAGAGCATGGTATGTTTAGTCTGATCTTTGATGCTAAACTTTCAGACTGATGTACTTTCAACAAGAGTGTGAAAGATGCCTACTTACATAACTTTCATATTTCTTCCATATGGAATGGTTTTATATTATCTAATATTCTTGGGTCAGCTATACTGGAATATATAGGAATTCTATAGTGTTACCACAGTACCTAGTTCAGCTTCCAGAAACAAATTCTGTTTTTAATTTAGAAGGCAAAATGGTGTGACTCTTCCAGTCCGTATTCAGCTTCGTCTGTTTCAAGTGCCATAGTCATGCTTGCACACCTCTAAAGCTAAAGAAAACATCTAGTAGTTCAGCAAAGAAAGCAATTAGGCAACCATTAAAGAGCAATCAAGAACATTTTCTTTATAGGGAGACAAAGAGTACTTTTAAAGGATGATCACTAAAGGTTAAGTCTAACCTTAAAGAAAATCAGGCCATGTAGAACTTGTGAAACACTTGATTTCAGTATTTGCTGTACTAATTTGACATACTATTGGTGCAAAGATCAGGTTGTTGTACTAAACTTACTTACAGAAGAAGAAACAATGCTGTGCTGAAATATCTTCTTTCAAAGCTTTTACATTTTTTTTAACGTTTTTGGAGTTACTTTATTCCACTTGCAGCTGGAATTGACATCTTCCTTCACTGCGGAAAACCATCACGTCTGAACCCAATACTCCTCTCTGCTGTGAGACTGTTTCAGAGGATATGCTATTGGAAGAGTGTTATGCAACTTGATATAGATATTTGAATCTGTTTCATCTTCTTGATTTATAAACTGACAGAGTCTTCACAAGTTTTTCATATAGAGATAGATTCATTTCTCGGCATTTGGAATCATTTAACTGAGAGAGGAACTTAACCTATAAAATAGTGTGCAAGATTGACTGATATTTTAGTTTTGCTTCATGAGTATGAATGTTGGTTTTCTGACCTTTATGGTCTTTAATCCTGCAGTTGATGGTACTGTAAGTGTTTTATAGGCTCAAAATTGAACAGTGAAATAGCAACCCAAACAGAGAACACAGTTGCGTTGATGAGAACTCATTATGGTGGACACAGTGGCCATCACAAAAATGGCTGTGGACAAAAATGTAACAAAAGGCTTTTTTTGTATGTGGAGGGTTTTTCTTAAGTCCATGTCTTAGTTAAAGTATTTTACTCTAGTGCAACATCTAGGGGTATGTTATAAGCTCCTTAGATGAGAATCTGGTGTAGGAGTCGCTGGAAAGCTCTCAGGGAGCAGGAATATAGAACTGTATTGAAGAATTTTCAACTTGTTTCTCTACATTACTTGTTAGACTTGCACATGTATTAAATTTTAATGTAGGTGCACTGCAAGATGTCATGAGTTTGAAGGATGGTTCTTGAAACTGAGCTGTATTTATCTACAAGGTACCTGCAGGAACAGGCAGAAGCATTTTGGAGAGTCCTAATTGTTAGATAATCTTTGTGGATGAGAGTTATTTGGTTTTTCATGCTTTTGGTACTTACCTGTGTTTGTTTTGTCTGCCTCGATAAGTTGCCAAGGGTGGATGTCCTGAAGTCTGAATCTACTTCTCACCTGAAGGGTTGCAATTCTAATTAAGGTTTGCAGTATGATGAGGCAATGGGAGGGAGTTGTGTTTGGTTTCAATTTGATCAGTGCTTTTTTGTGAGGAGTATCTCAGTTTTGCAAGTTTTTGAAGCACATCATTCTTTCCCAACATTTGTAGTCTTTATGCGCATGTTTAAAACATGTATAAATTATTTCATGAGTCTTTTTAAAAACAAATGACAGCATCATACTGCAGAGGAAAAACAAAGGATAGAAACTGTCATCCTGTGGGTTAAAATTACATTGCTGTCCCCTTCTGATATGAAATAAATGCCTAACCCTACTGGTTTAGATGACCTGTAGGGTCCATTAGCAGGGGAAGTCAATAAAATGCATCACAATTAACAATGTCTTGTTGATCTCCCATGGACTGGAACTGTAGTGGGTAATTGTCTAGTAGTGGGAGTTTTGCCATGACTAGCTTTATCATTTTGTCAGTTTGCTAATAAAAGGTCACCAAGGGTACAGAGCATCCAAGATTTACATATGGCAGATAAGAAAGCATTCTGGGGAGCCAGCTTTGGAGAGGGGCCTGGGCGTTTGTTACAATTGACACCCATGCTGTGATTCCAGAATTGACAAGAAACGCTATTACTAAGCGAATCTGCCGAGTTAATTAGGATTCAGGGCTGCATTTTTAATCTAACTTGAGTCAGATAATTTATCACAGCAGTAGCAAGCTGTCAGGGTCACACAATAAATACTGATTATGGAAGAATAAAGATAAAGTGTGGCCCTGCAAAAAAATTAGGCCAAGTAGTACTTAAACATTTTATTTCAATATTTACCATGCTAATTTCATGTAATATTGGCAAAAAGATCATGTCTCTAAAATGAGCTTATTTATGAAAGAAGATAATGCTGTGCAGGAGTGTCTGTACTCAGTATACATTTAAATTTTAAATTTCTTTCCTAATTGATTGCAAAGAAATATTAATTTTGAAAAGCTGATTTAGCATGACTGTTCCGTTCCTATCACCACCACAAT
The DNA here is from genome assembly GCA_013399015.1 of Galbula dea. Taxonomy (NCBI): domain Eukaryota; kingdom Metazoa; phylum Chordata; class Aves; order Piciformes; family Galbulidae; genus Galbula; species Galbula dea. The sequence goes on from VWZX01003426.1 coordinate 109,591, forward strand.
AATTTGACATTTTAAAGAAATACTCTATCCTGAAGGCAGAACTAATTTGTAAGCATTAGTATGATACTGCACTTTTAATTTAACATAGCTTTTGGTTTTAGTTCACACATGGACAGTTTATAGCTCTTTCATTTAATTAAAGAAACCCATTTATTAAAATATGCAACTTCTCTAAATGTTTTTGAAAGCCATTTACAAATGACTGTGTTTGCATTCAGCATTTACATGTTCACCTATAGCTTTTTAAGGATATAAAATTAAATGAAAACATAGCATTTATGAACATAATTTGTTTTCTTGAAAAAAAGCTAGTGCAGAGATAAATACATAGTAGATGTATGTTATATTCAGAAAGAAATTTCAAGAGATGGTGAATGTGGTTTCCCAGTTAGGCATCTCAGACCTCTTTAGCAATGCAAAACACCTTTAGCAGCCATGTTTAGATGATATGAGCTACTCGTTAAATTGCTTTCCTTTTCTTCTTTAAGATCATAACTTACTATTTGTATCTTTAGGTAAGTAGTTTGTTACCAAAATGTCTACAACTGAATACTGTCAGTTCTCTTCAGCTGAAGAAAATGTGGTTTGAGATTAGCAGCCTTGAATTTTAGAGTCCTTTCTGATTCACTGTGACATTAAATATTTTACGTAGAGTAGCTGGTGTTACTACTTTTCTGTTGGAGGATTTTTGGTTATTTATTATTGTAGTTCTGGAAACAGAGTTTGTGGTCCTTTTTTATCATGATAGGACTCTAGTAATCATCTGCTTAAGGAGAGCCCTGATTACTATGCAGTTCCCTCAGGTAAAATTAAGAGAATGAAGCATGGATAAACGATACTTAAAGAATATATATTAAGAATATATACATAGTAAGGTTAATTTATGCAAAACATATTGAGGGATTTTTTCAGTTCCAGAAAGTAAGTAGATAATTTTCAGTTGTTAAAAGTCTTTAATAACCTTTGGGCATAGATTGTATTTCAAATGAGTATACACAACTATGGTTTTTCAAGAGATATTCTGTTTTTGTCTTGGGTGAGCAAGGGTCACGTTGGTGTTACTGTGTGGGAACACAGCTTTTGGATCAGGAATTGCGAAATTCCTCAGTGTTGGCTTTAAAGCATAGTTAGATGTTAAAGCTAAACTTGAGGCCAACAGGGAGAGCAGAGCACTATGTTGACTGCAGCATGTAAATAGTTTGTTACTATTGCCATCAAGTAATGAGTGCTGAGAACCACTAACCTAAACCACAGCTTTTATGGACCCAGCGGTCTACCCTGGCCAATCCTGGGATACAGTTTACAAATTAACATTGTTAATGTATTGTTAATTCTGTGTTAATAATGTAAACAAATCCTGGGAAGGTGTGAGCTTAAATTCTGCACAGTGAAAGGGCTGTGTTTGCAGGCAGGTTGGGAATCACATCTGCTCAGAGGGCATTATTGAGGAATTTGGTTTCCAATAGTTCCTTTCATAGTCTTAAGTACAAGGGACAGTGGCTGGAGTTGTGCCTGGAATAAAATAGAAAAAAGAAGGGAGGCCACTCCCTGGAAGCCTGGCAGCTCTGTGACCTGCAAAACCTCTGGGTTGCTGTTTCCTGGGTGTGTATTCCTGTGTTCCTCTCAGCTAAGGGTACAGAGGGCTGGGGAGAGAGGGGTGCTGAGTGCCTGAGCAGTGAAGAGATCATATTAGGTTGGACTTGCCTGAGCTAAACATCTTTCTCTTGGGCATCTTTTTAAGAAGCCCTCTCTCCCCTTCCACATAGGTCCTAGACCTGTGATCTGTTCCCAGTGGCCTGTAACTTGTGTGACAGTGCGTTAAGGACAGCTGCCTCAGCAGTGGTGTGGACAAATGACCTCAGTAACCTAGCTTTCTGCATACAGACGTGAGGTTTCACAGCTGACAAGCTGAGTGGCATGCATAACCCCTCCTGTACAAATAGTGTCAGAAGATGTGGTATCAACCTCTCTTTTCATTTTGATAATCTATTAATAATACAACTCTTAAAATAGCAGAACTCTCTGAAACTGGCTTTGATAATGTCATTTTAATTTACAGAAAAGGAAAGAAAAAGGTCGGAGAAAGAGATAACATTTGTCCATCTTCTGTAGTGGTCTCATACTGATTAACTGGAGAAGTCTTAAACTTACATGATACCATGTTATGAAAAATAAATTCCCTATAAAAATAGAATAAAATAAAAAGCAACTTTAGCATGCTTGTGTTCCTCACTAGGAACAGACTTTAATCATATTTCTGAACACTGTTCAGTTGTCCCATACTATACTGATTTCTGTAAATGTGCAAGTCATAAAAGACCAAATGTGATATGTTGGAAAAGTTATTTCACATGGAAGTAAGGTGAGATCAGTGCTATTGCAGCGACCATTCGGACTCATCTGGCGTGGTGTGTAGTGTGGCAAGGTGAAGGGAATGAAGTCGTGTAAGAGAAGGTTAGATCTCCTTTAGAGGCTAACCAAGGCTAGGGCAGAACAGATTAGTTTTCATAAATGCTTTATGAAGAGTAAACAAGCAGAGGGAGGAGCTACCCAGAGTAAAGAATCATCTAGCTATCAGAAAGAAATAGTTATATAGTTATTCATGGATCTACTGAGGCTGGAAAATGGAAGAAAGTTCTTCATTTTAATCATAGTGACCTTGATACTTCAGTTACTTAGGAAAATAGAAGTTCTTGATCTGGGGGCACATGTGTGCTTTGAAACTTCACCAGCAGTGACTAGACTAGATAGATTTATCACAAAAAAAATCTCTTGTCCATGATGTGTTGGAAATACAATATAACATGATTTTTATTGAAAAATATCAAGAGTATAAATGTATTTAGCAGTTGGAACTTACAGCTTTTGATTCATACAGTACTCTGAGCTGTGTGGAAATCCAAATGTAAATAAATATGTATCATGAGTTGTTTAGTCAACTCTCAAGCCATGCTGCAATTTTATAATGCATGTTACAGCTGTGTAAATGAATAAGGAATCTGTCACATCTCGGATGACTTTTTGCACTGTCTTAGATGGGCCTTAGGTGGTGCTGTTGCATTTTCTGCCTTCAGCTGTTGCAGTTTTCAGAGCTTCGGTCGTTTTTATTCTGCTTTGCTTTCTAAATCATACTAGGAAACTAAGAATAGTTGGCTACACCAATATTTGTAAGGTTTACCAAGGTGGAGCACTGAAACGTAACCGCTTGTAGGGTGCACTTCATTTCCTAATTTGAAACACTTTAGAACCTTTATGTAAGTACTAAGTAATGCTGAACTATGCTCAAAGCATAAGGCGTATCTTGTTCTACGTGTGTTACTTGTCTAACGGTGTATAAATGCGAATGTAAAAATAAATTAAAGACATAAGATTGAGTAAAACCTCTCAGAAATTAAGCTCAACATGTGGGATTGATGCTGGAAGTTCACAAGTCTTTCAACTTTCCATATGGCTAATTAAAAAGAAAAAAGTGGCTGAATTTTAGAAAAGAAATGTGTATGTCACATTTGCAACTTGCAGAGTGCCTCCTCTGTTGAAGGACCTTTGCACAAGTTTTACATCCAATTTCCTGCCCTTATCTTCCTTATGCCAGCTCACAGTGTGGTTCATGGGGAAACAGTTTGCCTTTTTTTTTAACTTTTTCTTTTTTCACAACATTAAAAAAAATTCCCATGAAGGTTTTTTCCACTACAACTGCCTGCCCTTTATGTTCTGAAGCCTGCCAAGCTTGCCAAAACTCAGCAGGTAGTGCACATGGTATGCATGTCTGTGTGAGAATGCTCCCCTGATGTGGACAAGATGTTGGTTGTAAAATGAAGCCAACATCTTGTCCACAAGTGTGCAAAAAAATTTCTTCAATCTGGACAGACATGTTTTTGTAGGCTGAATGGATGGACTGTACTAATTCAAAGACTAAACCTTTTAAAATCAGGAAAAAAAAAATTGTATAGTTACAGTACCAAAAATGCTATCAGTAGTAGTAAACTGCAGGCACATTTGTTAATCTGAGACTATTTGGTTAGACTTTTACTACCCCTGTATTTACAGTCATTCTTTAGGCATCTGTAACTTCAGGGGTGTATCACTCCTATTTTAGTCTCTACAACCTGGGCAACTAATAACCTCAAGATTGTGGGCTAGAGAACAGTAATGAAGAGGAGAGATGCTGTCAGTTTGGTCTGCAGTTAGCCCAGAACTCCCTTTGAGGAGTTCTGATTAGTTTAAAACTTGGAAGTATTAAAGTTAGGTTTTCTTACAGGAGCAGGCCAAAAAAATTTGAATTAAACTTAAAGCTAAACTTTGGTGTTTTCACTTCTTTTAGGTGAAGTATGGAAAAAGACAAAATTCAATTTAGTTATCACTTTGATCTTCTCAGGTTAGGTTTGTGGTTTAGGCTTTTTTAAGCTATCTGATTTTGAGTAATTGCTAAGCCCATTAGAGTGGAAAACCAGGATTCATTCTTTCCTTTAAAGATGACTTTCCCTCTGACCTGAGAGTATATGCTTAGCTTAGTTGCTTCTGTTTTCTCATCTGCCCTTCCAGGGTCTGTTATCCATGGGATACGTGGACTGGAGAGCATTTCCTGCACTAGTGTAGGTGCTCTGCAGAGGCAACCTTGGAGCTGCAGTTGCTTCTTCTAGATTTCAACTTGACGTTAGTGGAATATAGGGACGCTTAGCATACCCAGACATTTGCACATGATTTATTTGTACAGATTCATTGCACTTACTTTAGACATTTCATTTAGGTTTTTGGTTTGATACCTTTATTTTAATTATCATTCACAAAAGTTCTTTGGTTTTGCCTGGCGAAGTACATCTACCGTATTCTCTGTTTACTTGTGTTATTGAGTAAAAGCCCATGGAAGTTTAAGATTTCTAAATACATTTATCTGGCATGTGCACACATCCCATTTTGTAGACATAATGGTCAGCAGCTTTGAAAGAATGTTTGGCTGTTTCAAATTTGCAAATTAGTACCTAGTGAATATTTGGGCATGTTCTTCCATACAGTGGATTTCAGATATAGATCATCCAGGTACATGGTTGGTGTGACTCTGGTTTAAATAGCTTCTGGTTTTGTCTTGGTTCATTTTGATTTGAATTTGCATGTTGTACAAGGTTTAAAAACTGAACTTCAGCGTAGCTTTCCAATGGAAAGACAAGATTAGGTAAATTTATTTCATTTTTATTTTTAGAAAAAGGTGAAAACTTTAATATGTACAGGGATTTCCTGTTGAGTAATTCATGCTCTATTTCAAAGAGGTAGACTTTTTCATTCCTTTAAGAGATCTTTTTTGAATGCACTCATATGAATGACTGTCTTGAAAAAAGACTGCATACTTGTCTTCAGTATGCAAGAAAAATTATGCTGCGTTTAGAACTCCTTGATCATGCATGACATTGCCCAGTTTATGAGATATTGCAACTAAAGATTAATCTATTTTTAAGTATGTGTTGGTTTTGGCAGGCAGGTATTTCAAAATACATAACCTAGATTTTCTTGTGTTCTGAGTCTTGTAGACTGTGTTGTAGACCGTGCTGTGCCTGTTTTCATGGTGGAAATTATTTTTTAATTTTTCTATTTTTCTTCATAAATGTCAATTTTGAAGTTTCATTTCAGTCTTATTACAGGTGAACACTCATAATTTATGTGTTACACTGACAGACTACAGATAGTGATGTCTCTTGGAAGAGGAAGTCAGAAAATCACCCAGCATATTAATTATGATTGTAAAGGAATGACTGGCCATAAATTTAATAAATATAATAAATTTAGTAAGACCCAAATTTCTTAAGAAAGCATCTTAAATGCTCCATTAAAAATTTTCCTTTGAAATTGCATGTGAGAGAGTATGTATTAAAATGTGTAGTGATTTTTTAATACTTTTTTTATCACTGTTGTCTACCCAGCATAAGAATTCTTCACCTACACATCAGTAAGAATATATCATTTAAGTTAGTTACTGGGTTTGGTTATTTAATACAACTTCAAAAGCACCTAAAAAGTTTTAACAAGGCAGAGAAAAGGACAGCATCCTCCATGACAATGTGTAGGCATGGTGGGTGCTATGGCTTGACTAAACCACAGCCTTCTCTGAGTGCCTTGGTGTATCCAAATTCTCAACCTGTAAACTGCACATTTTTGCAGAGTGGCACATGTACCCTGTTAGAGGGGCAGTGGATACTCAGTCTACGTGTCTGCTTGGCTTCAAGGCCATGCAAGGTCAGCCTCTTCAAAGAAAGATTCCATTTGGACTTTTCTGTCCTGAGTAGACTTTGATTTTGCACCGTCACAGAAGCAGTACATGGTAGGGAATTCAGGTGCAGGTATGTCTGGACTACCTCACCCGTGCATTAAGGTAGGTCACACTCAAGTTCTGCATGTGGAAGTTTAACTTTCCTCCCTGCTAACAGTTGGAAGTTGCCTACTCCCGTATCTGTACTGTTAGCTATATGCAGCCAGGATGAGATCTGAGATCTGCCTTCAGTGCAAACCCCTTCCCATGCTCGCAAGGTTTCCTGGGTTTACAGGCTGAGACGAGTGAGGGTTTTGGGCTCAGTACTGAGTCAGGGGTTTACATGAGGATTTCTAAGTGACTAGGTGTTTGAAGAACCCGACTGTAGGTGCTTTTGTATGGACCTCATTTTCAGAGAACATTGTAGCTATTGAAAGTCAGTGGGGTACTGTGAATATTTAGAGGTTTGTCTGAGGTTTCAGTTGTGGCTGAAACAGCTATAAACACTGTGAAAGAGGATCTGGGCCTAAATGTGGAGAGAAATGGGTCATAGAGGAAAGTGAAGATGAAAGCAGAGAATTGCAGAAATCACAGAAGGAGCTGGTGTTTATTGCATTAGGAAATTTAAAGAAGTGGTTTGCATGTTCTTTGGAAATCCAGCTTCATTAGTTCCATTCTTGACACAACTTTTTCATTGAAGCTAAATGGGTAGTGGACTCACAACTGGGGAATGACGTTGTGACAAATAGCTTTTAGGTTTTCGCACAGCATAAGTCCTTTTCTCCAATGCATCTCAGAAATCTCTCCCATGGTATATGTCCAGTCCCATGTCTGGATTAGTATATGTAAACAGACAATGGAAAGACTAATCATACAGAAAAATTTATTTGAGGAATATTTGGAGAGAGTCTGCGATGAGGCAAGTCAGTCTGAAGTTGTCATCACTTTCGTTTGGCATAAGTCAGTGCTGCTGCAGAAAGAGATGATTGCCTCTGCCTACTCAGGATGCCTGTTCTCTTTCTCTAATGTCTTTGTGCATCTGATGTGCTTTTGCTTGGGTTAGCTTTCACTTGATCCAGGTCCATGTTCCAGCTTGCCCACAAGCACACAAACACTTCTGCTGAGAAGAGACAGTGGTGAGAACAGGCAGGTTGGTGTGAAAAGAAAGGTGGAACCATCCACAGCAGCGGGAGTTATGCCAAGCACCAATATTGTGAAACCATCACCTCCACAGGGACAGGGAGGACTCAGTAGCCATTTTGGGAGGGGGAAGAGAGGGGTTGGTAAAGAGCAATAATCAGCAATAACATTTTTAAAGGACTTCTCAGAACCATTAAAATAATATGTTGTGTCACTGAAATTATTTATTTTTCAACAATTAATTTTCAATAATTACTCAGTAATTATAGCATCATTGACTTCTGACATTTAATATTGATAACATAATATTGGGCCTTTTTTCCTCTCTCTTCCTCTCTCTCTCTTTTTTTCTTTTCTTTTTTTTGTTCACCACACTCCTTTAATACTTAAGAACATTGCACTTGGGGATACAATCCTATATTAAAATATATTCCTTGTCCTGTGAGCTGTAAACCATAGTGCAGAGGGGGTGTGGGAGCTGGATAAAAGACACTTGGAACATCCATACAGGATGACCAGCAGACGTTACAGAGACTTCTTTTAGTTTTTACTGAGATGAACTTGTTTGAAACGTGATATCTAGGAAAAATAAGTAAATCTGCAGATGTTATCTCTTACCTGGACCCAAGGCATAGATGACAATGAGACTTAACTTTTCAGAGAAGATGAGCATACTAAATTCAGCATTAACTTTGAAATGTAGGCAAGCAGACTTAGCCTCATCATATTTGGAATCGTAAATGCATCATGGGAAAGTGCTCCTTGGGTTTTTAATGTCACTGACTAGATGTAAAGACCGAATTGTGGTAAAACAAGATACTGGCAGAACACTTCAGTTAAGTTTTACTCATTCTGTTTTTCCACACCCATACATGGTCACAGTACAAGTGTCCATCTTCCACTTCCAATAATGTACAAGTTACTGGTGGGACAATCATCAGATACTGGACATTATCCTCACCTGGGAGAGATTTCTTTTGGTCTGATGCTTTCTGAGGGAACAGCCTCATCTTACAATGTCACTGCATCTGCAGGGACTGAGTTTGAGACCTCATGTTATGAAAAATTTCATTAGTTTTGAATGCTTCATTATGAAAATAATAGCAGGTCTGTCAGATGGGAGGCATTAGTAAAACCCTAAAATTTTACCTTATGGAAGGACACAGTAGCAGTGCTACACACAAGAATAGCTTGCAAGGACATGTAATTTTGCAGTTTTCTGTCTGAAAGGCAATGTGCAAAAATAAAAGACTAAGTGCAGAAACCTATATCCTGTTTTCAGCAACTCTTGAGTGTTGTTTTGCAATCGTTTATCTCTTCTTGTTTGCAAAGCAGAATGCAAGTTATCACAGGGACTTGCCCGATAATAAAGATGCTGAAGAATGAAAAACGGTGAAAGTAACACAGAGCTTAAAAGTAGCTTGGTTTGGTATGGTGGTTTCCAGATTACCCTTGAAATTGCACTAAGGCTGTTTAGAGCTAGCTGAGAGCTAGGGGATTGTTATGTGGTTATAAAGTGCTCTCATGAGATTAATGGGGAGGACAGAGACAGTCAGAGGCTGTTCTTTTACGTTTCTGGTGTTGCTTTCTTATGTGCACTGTCTGAAGGAGTTTACATGAGAAGTGTATAACTTGTTTCTTCTCATTTTCCCTTGAAGTACCCAGGAATCTTTAAAGATAAATGGTTTGGGGTTTTCTTAGTTTGTGTTGGTTTAGCCAGCCCAGTTGCGTGGGCAATGGTGGGAGCTCTGCCATGGTTTTGGGTAAGTGGAAGTACATGTGAACCACTGGAGAAGGAGCTTGGGATCTGAAAATAAATATACTGCTGCCTAGTTCTAGATGCAATTTATAATGTATAAGAATAATGAAGTTCTGAAAGGGTAAAAGTAGAAAAAGAGTTGCCTTTGCATTCCTTACAGAAATAGGTTGTCAGTGTGGTCTTTTGCATGTAAATAGCTGAGGGCTTCTAGATGGGAAGCTCAGTAGTTAAGAACCAAATAAAGTATGTTGCAGTGGATTGGCCTATAATGTACTAAGAGCAGCCTGTGTTAGAATTATATTTTATTTTTCATTAGAGTGTAAATTGCAAAGGATTGTCAGCAATAAATTTGGAGTTAGTTTGATAAAAGACATTTTCTGCAACTTGTGAAATCTAATAAAATTCTTTAATATGCCATGATTCAAGAGTTCTGTAAAGGTTAAGAAAAATACAGATAAACCTAAAAAAAATACTGTTAATAATGTTCTTATTCTAGACTTAAGCCACCTTGGCAATTATATTTTCACTTCATTATTCAGCAGTTGCAAATGTACCAAAAATACTAGCAGAAGACTGTTCCTTAGGTGAAAACAGATAGCCTTAAACTTAGGAAAGACTTGAAGAAAAGCTATTTAACTGTTAAATATATAAATAATCCCATTAACATTAGAAAATCCTGCTCTGACAGGGGATTGGACTAGATGATCTTTTGAGGTCTCTTCCAACCCCTAACATTTTGTGATTCTATGTGACTCTGTGAAAAAGAAATCAAATTATTATTTTCAGATTCTGTTATGACCTTGTCCTAAAATGCATTACTTTAAGCACTGCGGAAACTGTACAAGACAAGTTGTGACTTGAAGGCTAAGGAATTTCCTGAAAGAAAATATTCTGGCAGTAAGTTTGTTGCCATTGAAGGTGGTGAGCAGTTTAGTGTAGACTTTGTCTTCTTGGCTTTTAGAAGTGAAAAGCAGTGGGTTTCTAGGTAAGTGCTCTTCTGAGGAGCCAGAGAAAACCTAGAACTGTACAAATAAATGGGGAAAATGCATCTGGTTTTATGAAGGCAACATAAAAGTACATAGGTTTGTATATTGTAGCAGCTACACCCCAAAACACAACTAGATGGGTTATTACTGAAAAAAATGACCAAAATAGAGGGCAAGAGGTTGGTTGAGGTTGTTTGTTTCAATGTGGTGTTGCCTTCCTCTGCTGTGTTTCCACAGCACAGTTGGAGAGCATTTGCTAGTTGAGTTCAATGGGTAGAAAAGAGAGACTTAGATACTTTCTTGTATTGCGGTTTTGCCTGTAAGTAAATGAAATAGAAACCAGTTTTGTTTGAAATATCAATGTTACTTTCTTCTTTCTCTCAGCTGGCATCTCTCACACTGTAAGACATGTTCCACCTTTTCACTGGTGTATATGAGAAGATAGAATTTCCCAGATTCAGCTTAACCTTTATACCAAATTTAAAACTAGTGTCGTGTGTGTGTGTCACACACCCTCCCCACACACACACACACACACTTCTCTCATCATAGTCCTACATGTCCTGGTTTTGATTATTTAATGGTTTTTTTTATTTTTGAAAGAAGACAGTGAGATAGTATCTTATGAACCCAGAAGTGATGATTATCCCAGCAGAGAAACCTCTTTCATCAGTTCCTGGATGATGATAGAGGAATGGGAAAAGTACATTCTGATTCAGCTGTTTATTCCCACATGCAGTTACTAGTTTCTTAGTGATGTTCGTTTCCTTGACTAAGAATTGCAAAACCAAGAACAACAGTGGTGATAGCCAGAATATTTGAAAGCACTGTATTCCAAAGTGGAAATAAATAAGCCATGTAGAGAGCTGAATCTTCATGCCAGTTGTCTTGATTGTCTCCAAGTTTTCAATTAAAAAAAAAAGGCAAAACAAAATCACCACCAAAGCAACTATTCTTCATGTTTCTTAAATGGCTAGGTTTTAGACATCAAAACATCTCTTCTGTTGACCTGTTAAGCTCTTACAATGACAAGAGAGGACCACCATGTGAAAACAACTGTAGTGTTGATGTTACAAATTTTGCATTTCCTGTAATTTAGCATTTTGGAACAAAAGCTCTTATTATTGTATGTCTTCTGTGCTAGAGGAACCTCTCTGAAATTTGCCTGAAGTGCAAACATGTGGCTTTGTCTTTTACAGTTACAAAAGTACTTTTCCCAAGTACCTGATAGCCGGAAGTAGTTTTTACTTGTGGCCTCTTGGGCTAAGCTGTGTTCAGACAACATACAGTTTAGACACTGACCCTGTGAACTTTTAAAAGTACACTCACTGCCTGTTTTATATATATTATCTGAAAAACGAGTTGAGAGGTTCAGGTTTCTGTTTCCTACCTTACATCTTCTATGTGATTTTCCTGGCAAATTAGCCAGTAGGTTTTTAATAAATGCTAAGGGGAAGAAAACCCTGCTAATAATGTTGAGGGTAAAATGAACTGTGATATGAAAACAATTGCTAATCTGGTTGGTGGTATCTTCTTGATCATTATCTGGTAGTTGACATTGAGAAGTTGTTCACAGTAACTAGGGATTAGACTCCACAGGGAAACAGAGAAGGCTTGAACTGTCTCCTTGTTAGAGAGAGATACTTCTCAAGGAAATAGCCCAAACTAGCCAAATTAAGCTCTTCTCACTTAATCAAGGACAGTATCAGTGAAGTGGAGTAAACCAGCAAGATGAGGTGAGTGAAGTACTGGAGAGGTAGATGAGAAGGTTTATGTGTGTTGCATGGAGATGAGTTGGTGGGGATTGAAAGATTAACTTGATCTCAGTAGCTAATGGAAGGGAGGTTCTTTCCAACCGTACAACAATGGTTTCCTGCTCATCTCACAGCGTAGCAGCTCTCTCAAATGGCTTTAGAGAGATATTTACAATTAAAAGCTGTGAACGGGCCCCTGACCAATTACCTATATCGAGGTTTACAGAGCTTTTGATAATATAGGATGTATCCTTATTGATTACCTAGCCTTACTTCATGTGTAACACGGGCAATGGAGTCCTCTCACCACTTCTGCAAAGGAGTTGCACTTTTTTGCAGTGTGAGTGTAGCCCAAACTTGTGATTTGAAAATAGAGCATACATTTTTAGAAAAACATCCAATATTAATTTGAAGCCAAATGACAAACTTTGTTTTACTTGGTAATGTTCCTTACTATGAAGGTGTTGGGATTTTTTAATTTGAAGTCAGAATGTTTCTAACTGTCATCTTTTATCTATGTTTATAATCCATAGTGAAGGGATCATTAACTTTGTCCTGGTTGTCCCAAACCGGGACAAACTTACTCTTTGAAAAGTTAAGAGCTTTTTAAGATGGGCATTAATACCAACTTTCAGACTTCGTTCTGTGATTGTTGTGGTATTTGCATGCTCTGGAGAAGGCTCCTTTTTTTTATTGGGTAAAAATTATCAAGAGTTATTTTCCAATTTCGAATTTGCTGTGATAGCCAAAGAATTAAAAAGACAAGTCAACCACTGCATCAGCTCTTGGAAAGGAAATCAGCAGAACATGTCTATCTGGTTTAGCACCAGATTTTGGCAGAGAGGCAGCATTCTTAGTAGTGAAGCGATTAATACGGATAATAATGTTTAGCTTGCATATATTGTGGTTTAGTGTTACCAGGTAATGATAGTCATTAATCCATTGGTAAAGTGAGTCTCAAGCTTTCTGTTCTCATCTCTATTTTTGTTTTGTTTACTTGAGTGGATTTTTAATGTGATATTGGCCAGATTGTTTTTGATAGCCTGATGTCATGGCTGATTGAACTGTTCTGTTTCTTCCATTAGCTCTGTCTGCTCATCACTGCCAATATTATTCTGAGTAGCTTCCCTCCTCTGCTCCTACATCAGTTGTGTGGCCTGGGGGACAGGAGAGTAAGTGTTAAGGGGTTTGATTATTTTCTCTCTGTTTGCTATAAATTTTATGCTTTTCATGGTCATGTTTCTGCCATTAAATCATGATACTGTGGTGTACTTTTCCTCCATTCTGCTGAAGATACTCAATTTTTATTTTCTCTTAATCCTCATCACCTGTCCTCTCTCATATTGCAAATGAGGAAGGCATTGCTGTTGTTCAAATTATGCTTTGACCTGTAAGAGTTAGCAGCAGTACCCCTGGGAGGATTGGGGAATAGTCTGTAGATGTTGCTGGGACTTTAACCCCATAAACTGTGCCAGTTCTTGTGCAGCTTCCATTCTCTTGGCAATCCGGTACACTAATGCATGTCATGTGCTAAAGTACTTCTCCAGTTGTGCAGTGTTAGATCAGACTATGCAAGGGTGATGTGCCTCTCCAGTTGGGAAGTTATGGAAGAGTTGAATGATCATGATCTGGAGAGAGTTTTCTCACTGAGTTCACAGGCGTACATGGACACATTGTCATCTTGAACTAAAGAATTGGGTAACATCTTACTAATCGTGATGATTTAAGGACAGCTATGAGGCTAGCTGTTCGGAATGAGAATGTAGTCTGTTTATTTCTTCACTGAGCTTCCATTGTGGTAGCTGAGTTTTAACCAGCCCTCTTTTTCTGTTACCATGGGACTACTAACTACTCCAAAGAGTGTCTTGTCCCATCAGGTTGTCATGCACTCTTTTGGTCATTGCTGACAAGAATGTGAAACACGTTTAGTATCGAGTCCTTCTGTGGTAGCACTCCCATCTTAGTCTACTTGTCTTGGCTCCCACTCAAGTGCCCAGTGACCCTGATGGTTTTCATTCTACTGCATGCAGGATTTGAGCAGCGCTAAAGCTTGCCGGTGTTTGTATTTGATTTTGCAAGTTGGTGAGCACCTCATGCAAGTGTTGTCAATTCCTCCAGTGTCAGTAGGAGATAAGGATAAAAATGGTGCTGAACAGCTCCAGAAAGTTGCTTTTATGCTACCCCTGAAAATAGATCAGCCTGTGTCACTGTAAAGTTTATTACCTAAGAGGAAAGGAGTTAACTTAGGGTGAGGGATAACTTTTGGTCTGAAGTGTCACAGTTTTTACTGCAAATGCACATTTCTCATTTTCTTTACTTTTCATTTTGGTAGACTACGCAGAATCACAGAAACACAGAATATTAGGAGTTGGAAGGGACCTCGAAAGATCATCTAGCCCAACCCCCCTGCCACAGCAGGATTCCCTAGACCAGGTCACAGAGAAGCACGTCCAGACGGGGTTTGAATATCTCCATAGCAATAATTTGCAGCAAAAGCAAATAAAAATATTAAATCTATTTAGTCTTTTGACACTGCTAGGGTAAAGAATGCTCTAGCTCAGGAGTATGCTCAGCAATAACCAGCTTAATTCTGATACATTTAATCTGAAAATCTCATTTAGGATTATCAAAGCAGAGCTAAGTGTTTGACAACTTTGCAATAATTACTCCGCAGTTATAGAAAAATTCACTGAAACTGTTTGTTTTTAAGGGACAGACAGGGCTTTCAGACAAATACCAAAATCAATGTAAGGGGTTGTTTTGCATTTAAATTAATAACTGTTATTACTCTTATTTTCATAGTTGTCATTAAAATACATATTTTTATTAAATTCATGTTTTGCATTAAAAAATTCAGCCTTTGTCCTGGTTTCACTGGGACAGACTTATAGGCCAGCCATAGGCTGCAGGCATTAGCAGTCTATAGTAAGCCAGGACAGCTGACCCGGGTTGGTTCACTGGTATATCCCAGACACCATAAATGTCACACTCGCTATAAAGGGAAAGTTTGCTGAGGACAGGAGGATTCCTGCTCTACCTGCTTCTCTTCCTTCTCCTGCTCTTGAGGACTGCTTTCCAATTTACTGTGACTGCTACACCTCCTCTGGGCTGAGTATAACTTTCTATACTTTATATTGGCATTGGTATCAGCTTTGTTGTTTCATTAAATCTGTTTTCATTTTAATCCATGGGTGTTCTCTCCTTTTCCCAATTCCCCTTCTCTGCTGGGGAGGGGTCATTGAGTGGTAGAGCAACTGCTATAGTTTATCCCCAGATACGGGCCAAACATAGACAGACGTTTATGAGCCTTCCCTTTAAAAAAAGCCGTGGACCTCACAGATAGGGTTTTGTTGTTATTTCCTCTCAATAATGAAGAGAGTGTAAGTATTCTAGTTGATTATATGTGAGCATTCACATACAACTCACATAGGAAAATACTGTAAAGGCAATTTCAGAATTCTTCCCTTCATAGAAAGGGGTCCGTGTCAAGGGGCAAGCCTACCTGGGGGACCCAGAAAATCCTAGTAGCTTTAAAAGTTCTTGACTAAAATATGTTGCAAAGCCTTGTTCCTATATTATTTAGTCCTGCTGAGTTTGTTCTAAAGAGGTGGCAGTTCAAGTAAAAATGGTCTTTCATGAATGAAAACTGTTATATAAAATCAGTTTGGATAGAAAAAAGATGCCATCATTGAGAGACAAAGATGATTAAGGGAGGACAGTTCATCACACACCTTTAGCATTTGCAGGTGTTAAAAATAATCCTTCTCCTTTAAAATGTTTCTTTGCCCCTCTCTACTTGTGAAAGACTGACTAGAACTGTCTTTCAGTGTTCCCAGGAAGTGAGCTCCAAGGAAAACTATGAAATATTTATTATCATTGTATTTCACAATTCTGTAGAAAATAGGTTTCAAAAATCCATTCTGAACCATGATCTGAGTTCTACCTTATTCCTATTAGTAGAGGAGCCCTGAGAATGGTTTTGCTTGATAAATATGGGGGAGGGGGGAAAAAGCTATTACTGACTTCTATTGACAGTCATCCGTTGGTTGTTTTCCAAGCTTGTAGGCTGTAAAATGACTCCTCTGATGCTTTACATAGTTTTTTGGGGAAAAAAGAAAAGGACATGTATGTCTTCAGTCTTTCAGTATTTGCTGTAGTTTATGTGGTGGGAATATGCCAAAGCATTCTTGGAAGGTAGACAGAGTGGGAAGAGGAGTGAGGAGACAGATTTTTAGCTTTGATGAATGAAATTAAATCTGAAATTAAACATCCCAAAGATTTTAAGAATTCCCAAAATATTTCTCTCCAAAGAGAGTACTATTTGTACTATTTTAATATATAAGGCAACGTTTTTAAAATACTTGTGACAAGAAAGCCACAAGAAGCTATTTTGTTGTGTGGCTTTTAACTTTCTCTCTTTCTGCCTGATGTTGCTGACTTGAGAGGACTGGCCCACGTCTGGGGTTTAGGTGGAATGCGCAGCTGAGAAATGCCCTTGCAGAGGTTCATGTATCATGATTGGGGCAGAAGCAGGAACAAGCCCTGGCCCTGTGTCTTTCTATCAGGACAGTAGTTTTTTCCAGTGTAGCAGTTTAGCAGACCAGAGTCAACACTCAATATTTTCTCAGACTATAATGCACAAAATTTTACCCTCCGGCTTCTAATGAACTACTCTTTAATACAGTTTTGTAGACAAAGGAATCACAAAGCACGTGCTTGTAGAAACCACTGTGCCAGCTGAGAAACCAGAGGTTTCAAGTCCCTGTAGCTGGTCAGGCCATCTATTAAAATCACTGTTAGCACGGAGGTTCTTGCGGTTTAGGATCTACATAGGATGAGCAGAAATTTGCAAGTATTTTATTGGACTGGCTTTTTGCAGGTAGTTGAAATAAACCAGGAATTTGAATATGCATTGGAAGACACTGTGGCATATGGGTTAGGCCCTGGCTGAAGAGTGGAGATGGTGGTAGTGGTGTTTTGAGACTGGTTCTGAATTTTTTCTGCCACATTCCCCCTGTTCGCCAGCCTTCCCAGAAGCAGAAAGGGATGCAGGAGAATGTTTTGCATGCATGTTACCATGTCTTATTATTGACAACCTCAGAAATCCATAAATCATGTCAGACCTGATCACAGTTTATTATGGCATTTTGAAATTTGAGTAATAGTTTAAGTTTCCCTTTTCTTACTTTCTGGTTTGTGAGCTTTTAAGAAGTTCTTAAAGTGTATTTGCAAACTTCTCTGGAGTTTAACTGCATTAAAAAAGATCTAAAACTACAGAGACTAGAACATTTCACTTTATATATGTTGTGGTCCTCTTCTCAAAACAGATTTTTGCAGAGTTTACCTTAGAGAACCATCAGGAATCACATAAATTGATAATGCTGTGTGTGCTGAATCCTGTTAGGTATCCGCTGCCTGTCTAAGAGCTCTCCAAAAGCTGTATTATCATGGCCACAAATTTTAAAATCTTAATTATTTTGGCCCTAAAAAGCCATTCTTTTACTTGGCTATTAAAGTGGAAAAAGAATATACATAAGTGTTTAATGTATCTACATATATTTAATTCATATGTATGCATATAATAGTTTATTAAAGGATACATGTATATATGTGTGTGTAAATATGTGTGAAATATCTATGAATACATGTACCAGCAACAATATAGTGCTACTTAAATTCAGGACATAGATCCTTAACTAGGGCTGAAGATCTGAATCAGACCAGAGGTGTGAAACAGAGGGGGCTGAGACCAAAAGGACCCTAAGCCAAAAGGAGTGGTGGAATAATCCTAATAATGAATCAAGTATGAACGTCAGTTTGGTTTAGCAAAGTTGTCAGAGGACAAGGCAGAAATGCAAGTATGGATTGATGATATATATAAATGTAATTGGAGTGTAAAGAAAGAAGTTGTGTAAATGGTAGAGCTCTGATCTTTTCCAGGAGTGGTACGTGGAAATGATAATGGTATATCTGCCAAAAAAGATGTGGAGAATGTTTAGAGAAAGCTCTCTTTTTAATTATCTTCCCTTTACATATTCATACAACATCAAAAACTTTGGAAAGATCAGGGAAGTAGATAAATTATACATCTTGGCAGACTAACTTAAAAATAATATAGACTGTATCAGTCCCTGGATACCAGCTGGAGTTTGGGCTGAGGTAGATATTGCTTTAGGCAGCACCATGTGCACATCGTGTGTGTGTGCATTTCATACATGGACAGTGTAGGAAGATGAGAGGGGGATTTTTTGAAAATAAAAAGTGAATGCTGGTGCTTTTGAGTTGCTGTAGGTGCGAGAGGTCAGATGTTTCTGCTGCACCCTTTGTGAACGGGTGCTGTGGTGATGTTTCTGAAGGTGAACAAGGTGAAGATTTTAGGTTTTGTACCTCATTCCTGTTATTGACATAGAATTTGATGTTTACGGAGTTGCATGAGGCCAGATGTTGTATTTTTGTGGCAGGCAAGGTGATCATAATTAGAACCCATGGTGCAAGGGACCTGTTTGCTGGGCCACCAAGTCCCCTTTCCTCACAGCTCCTCAATGGCTTCGTAAATCCATGCTTCAAAAAAGTGAGATCTCAGGGCATCTGGAATTCACAAATGCTGTGGACCGCGGACTTTCCGCCTCCCCATGACAAGTACTTTCCTGCTTCAGGTGGCCTATCGCCTTTTCTGGACCGTTGAGAGGCGACTCTTAGCGAAGGGCGAGTAAGGAGGCGGCGGGGAGAAGCGGTTCGAGCCAAGATGGGCTGCGGGGCGGGGAAGGGCAAGGCGAGCCGGGCCGCGGCCTGCAGCCTGCAGAGGGCTCTGTGACACTGTGTTTCCCCACACACAGAGCAGTCGGCAGCGGGAGGGGGGAAGGGCGCGCGGGGGTAATGCTTCCAACAGTCTGGTCTTAGTCTGGTAAACAGACTACGAATTGTGGGCTAAGTCCCTTTCCTCAGGCTTTGCACCAAGGCTGAGATCAGATGACTCAGTCCGGACTCGTTATTTTAATAGCCTACAGCTAGTTCACATAGCAGCAGGAGTCCACAAAAAAGGCATTTAATTGTTGAAACTCAAACTGGTACATTGTAACTGCAGATTATAGTATTCAGATTTAAGTGATTCAAGTAATTTATAAAGCTTCTGCACAAGCAAACTGAAAGTTAAAATACTGATATTGTCATAAAAAGTAAATAAAACATACTTTGTACATTAAGACCCAATTAAAGAGAATGATTTCATTTACAAACTTAAAACAGGCAGGTGATACTTGCCAACATTACTACAGCTGTGCTTTACATTAGGAAATTAATTAAAATAGTCATTTATGCTTTTTTTCCACTTGCAAGTCTTAGGCCTTTTTGTATTACACCATCTATTTTCTCTTCATTGTTAGGTGCATTTGTAATTTCCCTTAGCAGGCTGCATTGCAACTTAGGGGGTTTTTTTCCTACCTAATGAAAAACCAACTTTCTGCAATAAGACTGGTGAAACAGATCAAACAGCGCTGAAGGAACTTCCCTGCTGTCTGCCTGAGAGGCAGTGCATTGTTAGTTATTCAGATGTCAGTCCTTTCTTCCGCATCCTAGCAGGGTTTCACTGGTTTCATCAGATCACTCCGAGCTGGAGGTGGGAGGGTGGCTGCAGGCGAGGGAATTGTTTCTGTTAGGCTGAAACTGGGGGATTTACTGCTCTCATATATGTGCCTGGGTCTGGTACAATTGCACACCCCAAGACTAACAGGGACAGAATTTCCGCATGCAAATGAGTGTTCTGATTTTGTACCTCGCAGCTGAATAATGGGACCTCGACAGTTATTCTTGATTCTTAGGTACTTTTTTTTTTTTGCCCCTCTAAACTACTAATATGGTGATTACATAATGAACTGTTAACTCGGTCAGTCATTTGTTCCTCCAGGTGAATCAGCTCCAAGTGTAGAAAAGTACATTTTAAAAATAGCATATAATTACAGAAAATGAGAGTTTGTTCTTCCTTATGTATGAAAGAGCAAAAACATGTATGATGGTTATTTTTTAACTTCTCCGCTCTCCCTTGTCTACCTTTACCTGAACTTCCCTGACTTTTAGGAGGATTCTTTCCTATCAGCTATTTTACAGGTGTGTGACTTAGTGTATCAGAGTCTGAAGGATCGGAAATACTCAGTTTGCTGGTTTAGTGAGGCTGGCTTGTTTTTAAGTTGCTATCGTCCTTCCAAACAACTCTCGATGCCTGAAAATTTGGTTTATTAAGACCGGACATTTCACATTGCTAATGTTAAGATTGCTGCAATTTTCCATTATAAGCTTTACTCCACCCAGTCTGCCCTCTGAATACAGATTTATAAATCATTTTTAAAAAATGCTTCTCCATCTAAAACTTTACTTACATTTTAAGCTTGGGAGAGCATCTTTAAGGCTCTTTCTCAACAGGAGGATCATATTCTGTATTGGTGTTCTCCCAAACAGATGTAGTGTTTATTTAGAAATTAAACGAAACAGTGAATGCGCTGTGACTGATGTCTTTATATTTGCAAGAAAACCAGGATCTGTGTATCCTAAGAATTAATTTATTATGTACCTTATTGTCACAGGTTTTTTACCATATTTTTATTAAATTAGTATTCTGGATTGCTTACTGTATCAGTACTGCTGGAGGAGCCACTGCAGACATTATGTGATACATTTCTGGAAGACTGAAATATGTGTTGGTTAATTTGTTTAGCTGCTACTGTGTAAGACACCGGACTGGTGTATTTATGCAGTTCGATATTAGACATCCTTAGAGCAAATGTGCAATGCTTTGTGATAGTATCTGTTTTTAAATTCTTGCTTGATGAATCTGTCTTTGCATGTTGACTTGAATTCTAAGTAGGACTCAGTATGACATGACACAAGAATACCCATACAAAAATGGAGCGTCACAGGAATAAAATATCTGACATTTCAGCTCCCTGCTTCTTAAAGCTAAAAGTCCTTGAGGCATCAATAAACCCAAACCAAGTCAACAGTAAAAGTGTCATGAATACACAGATCTATTTCTGTGTAGGGCTGACTGAAAGAAATTGTTTTTACATAAATAGCTATAATAAGCTCTTCAAGAAGGAAAGAGAGTGGACCAGTAATGGAAGAAAATATGATATTTTCAGTTAAGCACATCTGAAAGTAAAATATCCTACTGTAACTAGGCAATTTGACAGCACTGGAGCCTGTTCAGAGAGCCAGAGCAGGGCTGGTACATGACTTAGTCCCACATAAGAAATATTTTGAGATTCAAGTCAAACTTAGGAGATACATACAGACCAGTTATTTTTATTCTATGAGCAGCTTAATTCTGTCTTCTCCAAGGAGATTGGAAATATATTGAAGTTTACAATTCCTACAAATAAAAAGGGAAATACAATTTAACTCCCCAATGCTTTCCTCCCACTGAAAGTTTAATTTTTACCTTCAGGAATTTTACACTTCATTCATATGAAAGCATAGAGTAGTCTAATAAGTCATGAAATGTGAAATAACAATATCTAAAATATTTAAATTGACTAATTGATAGGTTAAATTACTGAAGATACCATCAGAACTCTTTCATGTGAGACCATCTTTAGTCATTATAGTAGCTTCATACTAAGAAAATTAATGTAGAGGCTTCGTATGTGTATATGTATATTTGTATATGTGATATAAATTTAGAAACTGTCAGTGTGCATTTTTAAAATTACTGGTTTTAAAAAAATACTTTTGGTCTCTTCACATTTTATGGCCTTGTGACATTACATTATTCTTGTATATTAATGAGGATATGAACTGAAATTTAAGGATTTATGAAATTATATTCAATAATTAATTAAATGATGATCCATAATGTATCAGGAGATTTGTTCGTTAATGGCTGTAATCAAAGCCAAAGCTAATTAATGTCCTAAAAAGGCTTTTAGTAAACACAGGGAAGATGATTTCTGAAATGATGACTACTGCATTATGCTAAAGGCAGGGGTTTGCTGCAGCATTCTGAAAATCTATCCTAACTGCAAAAAAGCCTGCAAGTGTTTTACACTATCTAAGTGCTCCCTTTTTGCCAGTGGCAAAACTCTGGAGTTAGTTTAGTGAGGACTAAGTTGTTGAGGCAGAGCACAGCACAGCGACTACTTCGATCAGACATGCTTGAGGATTATCACAACTTTTAAAACTCTTACTTATTTGTAACAGACATGATAATATCATGCCAAAGAGTGGTTGCCTTCTGGCTAATTAGATCCTTGAATTATCTCTTTTGCTTAACTTTTGACTCTCAGTCCATGGAAATTACAGAATTTTGAAGTTGCAGATAAGTTAAATCTCCGTTGTGAAACTGGCTCATTTACTTCAAAGTAGAGTGGAAAAAAACTGGAGAAGGAGTGGGAGGGGAAAAAGGAAGAGCAATATGTTCCTATGTTTTGGAAATTACTGTTACTCTTCTCAGTTGATTTTTGAGAGCTGTAATTTTTTTCCTTTTAGTCACAGAAATGTGTTGCTTTTGGTTTTTCTTAACAGCAACAGAAAGACAATATGGATTTCTGGAATCCCTGTCACAGTCTAGGGGATAAGTAATGAGTTCTCATTATGAAAGACATATCTAAAATAAGACTGATTCTGTCCTGATTACATTACTGTTCTTAAGCTACCTATCCAATGTGCATTTTTTTTTCCCCTGTCAATTAAACAAAAACAAAACAAAAAAAAACCACAAAAGAACAATAATACGCAATTCTGATTTTGCATTTGCTGCATGACTTAAGGAAATTCAAGAAAGGAAAGACCAAAGTACCATGTTATTTAAAAACCAAAGGAATAATAGCCTAAAGGAGGAAAAAAAAAAAATCTTCCTTTGTAAGATTCAGAACAGAACTTTCATTTCTAAGTAAACAACTATTTTTGCTATTTTTATGGTGGGGGAAACACACCCCCTCATTTTTTATTATTATATTTTAATTTTAAATTAAAGATTACTTTAATGCTTCATGAAAAGTAGATATTGTACAATGAGTGTAAGCATGATACTAACAATATTTTAATATTTTCAAAACAGAAAATGTTAAAATAAATATGTCAAATATATGTTTAATAAAATGGGAAGATAGAGCTTATGTCCAGTGTTTTGGATTTATGTCAACCTAAATATGAAATTTAATTCACAGTGGTGTTTTTGTTGATATATTCCCAAAACCAAGAGAGATTCTGTATTTCTTTCCAGTGCTTTTAACACTGCTTGTGTTGATCAGTAGTGAATAAACACACGTTTTACTATAAGCAAGTATATAGTTTGGGATGATTAGGTAATTTCTGCTTTATTTTTGTCCCGTTTGAGTGATAATAGATTATTTGGCTTATCACTATCCATTAGCTCCAGTTACATATGTTTAAATATGAAATTACTTAATCTTCTGTGTGAGTTTTCCATGCTAGAAGCACAGAATATCTGGCTTTTTGTGTCAGAGTGTATCTTTTAATATTATGCAAAGCACAGACAATTAAAGTAAATGAACTTCACTCTTGCTCATACTGAACACATTTCCTAAGGCTGCAGCCTTGAGTCTGCTGACAGCAATATGAATATTACTTCAGGTTGTGTTCTAGTCTTTTCAGTGATGCGGCAGAAACACAATGCCAGGTCTGCTTTTAACTTTTTCTCTTTAAGGTGTATGTGCATCCTAATAACATCTATTACATCTGTTGAAGGTGTGTATAGTCAGAAGAATGTTTATTACACTGTAGCTGATTCTGTGGTGGTAACATTTTTTACATCTTGGGAACAGGTTGAATAATGGAAATGAAAGAATTGTGCCACCAATAAATTATTCATAAGAAAAAGAAATCTGATTCTGTTCTGTCTCTCTAAGATATCTGATTCTGTTCTGTCTCTGTATGATACTCATCAGTCTGTCATAAAAATTCCTTATTTGGGATATAGGGGAAGCTTTCAGTATGACTGGTACAGAGAACGTACACTAAGTTACTTTGTAAGACCAAGTCTTGGATGAATGCATATTGGAGTCCAATTTAGATGCATGGTGTTTCTACAATATATATCGGGCTGCAACTGTTCTTTCCAGAAACCTAGAAATGACCTTTAATGGTTTGTTTGATCTAGTTAGGGTCTGTAGAGAAATACAACATACGTTTAGGGGAATAATTGAGAGAGGATTGTTGTTTTGTGCTGTTTCTTCCACATTTTTGTTGGTTTTTGTGAAATCAGAAAAAACAAGACAAGCCGAAGGTAGTTTTGTTAAAGGATGTGTTTTTACACTGTGCAATACTCTGTAATTGAAGTAGTGAGAAGGACCATGTGTGATTATGCAGACATCATAATAGGGCTTTTTGACACTGATATTTCTTCTTAGGGTTTTGCTAGAGGTCTGTAAGAAAAAAAAAAAAAGGGAAGGTCTGTAAAGAAAAAAAATGCAAAGCGAGAGAGATTTGAACAGAACTGCAGAACACTTCTGTTTCCCCACAGTACAAAGAATGGTATATGAGGGTGCTCAAGGGAGTTCATCAAATAATTTGAGTTAATGGGTGGTATGAAACTTGCTCGTATGGTTTTTTCTCATTATCACATAAATAGGGTGGCAAGGCGTTATTGGGGACGTTGTCTCTGCTTTGGCCCAGTTTTGTGAAGTTCAACTGAAAAAAGCCTTTGATCCTTCCCGGGATACAAGAAAGCTTACTGCTGAACTCCTACCACTTAGATTTCACCAGATTTCTCTTTAACCTAATAATAGTTTAACTTAACAATTGTCTCCTCTTGCCAGTATTAGCTAAGCCAAACCATATTGCTTTGTCTTTGCTTTTGAAGGCAGAAAAAGGTATAGAGGACAGTTCCTAAGAGGTTCACCAGTGTATATTTGGGGTCCACTGAATCCCACCCTGCTGACATGAGATCCTGTCTTGAGAAGCAGATTCTCCTAATACCTCTTCAAAGCAGAGGTCTCCTGAAACTTTTAAATACTGTACAGCCAGGAGTGCTTGCCATCCTAGCCTTTTTTTCTGTTAACCACTGCTAATGTGATGAGAAAGACTGGGACCTAAAATTACCATTCCCACCTCCTTATTTCTCTTGCAGCAGCACTGACAAAGAATTGCGTAAACATCTTGAGACAAAAGTGGGGAAAGATTGAGGAGAAAAGCAGGTAGTACCAGCATCTTACTCTGCCAGGTGTAAAGCGTAGCAGGAGGGTTACTGTGGGGCTTTCAATATGTAGTTAAGCTACTGTGTGCCTTATCTGTCACGTAAGTTTGACCACTTCTCATCTAAATGTAATACAACCAGGTAGCACAAGTCTGCTATAAAGCGCAATGGATTTTTTTCTTCTCTTTACAGTCAGTCTTGAAATTGACCAAGTGTTGGGTTAAGGCACAGTCTACTGAAGTAGGAGTGGTGGAAGCTCAGCACCATTTCTCATTTTTTGAGAGAGGTGATGGGCTTTACCGCTACAGGTTAGCCAAATAAATATGAGCTGAATGTTACTATTAATATTTTTTTCCATCATTCTCTGTGTGATAATAAGAAAAAGTTAGGACTGATTCTGTTCTGCTGCCTTTTTGTGTTGGGTATTAATGCAGCTTGTCGGTGGTGAGTTACAGGACAAGGTGTATGTGTTATTGTCAAATAGTGCTGTCTTTTTGTTTGTTTGTTTTTCCTAAACTGATGTGCAAGTGAACAGTGTTGTGGGGCAGTCATGGGCTTGAGCATCTCCACAGTGTGATCTACTTGTTTTGCAAGCTTAGAATAATCGCCCTTCCCTTTCTTGTGTGTGTGCAGTAACTGGAGAACTATAAGACTTGTGATTGCATCATCTCCTCTGTTTGCATACGTTTTGAAGACTAGATCATGAAGAAACCAATTGTAGCAAGTTAACGTTCACATCCCAAAAGGTAGCGGTGAAGCACCTTTTTCAATGTCTGTGTAAATGTCTGTGGCCATAGAAACAGATCTGGTCCAAGCAGAGCTAACTTCTGTAACAGCAAGCTGCAACACTGAAAAAGAGAAGAGTCTGCTTCATTCTCTTGTGACTGTTATTAAGGAGATATATTCTGAAGGGCAACCTGTTTGTGTTTTCTCATTTCAAGTGAGATGTTACACAGAAATTTGCAGTTTATTTGCCACTCACTTTTATAACTACTCTTGCCCTCGGTCTGAATGTAAAGTCCAGAACTCTTAAACTGTTTCGGAATTGTACATAGTAAGAGCTTCATGATAACCTAACTCTGACATTATCATGTGAGACATACTGGGGCATGATCCTGAAACAGTCAGGATGCACTAATGGCCCAAGGGAGAGTGTGTTCTGCTTCTGTTCATTCTTGATTCCGAAGCTTTTAGGGGCAGTGGGACCCTAAAAACATCACAGAAGTTTACTTTGAAAAGTTGAGGGTTTTTTTCATTTTAACATTTAGCAAACCTCTGGTTTGGCTTTTTTTACTTTTTATGTTGGTAACAACAGCTAACATAGTTTGGATTATATTGCCACCTATATGGAAGGTTGTGCAACACTTTCCATTATAAGACTGTTTCAATTACTTATTACCTTGCCAACATTCAGCTGTTTAGGCTGAAATTTTCCATGCTGGGTGTCTCCTTCAGGCTGAGTTTCTTGGGAAAGTTTCAATAAAAATACTTGAACCATTCCAGGGAATGAAAGGAGGAAATACTGTATTTTGCTCATGTTTATTAAGTTACTGCAAGCACTTGATTCAGAAATCATCACACCTACGTGTTTTGGAGCAGGGAGTTAAATTATTAGGAAGATCAAAGGGTGAGGAAAGGAGAAAATGGGAAAGGAAAAAATGGGAGTAGAAGAGATTTCTTACTAAGGAGTGGGATTCTCCCTAACATTATGAACCATCTGCAAGAAAGCACACAGACCCCTTGCTTGTCAAAACAAGGTCAGTGAATGGCTAGGAACTGAATGATTCTCCTTGTTTCCCTGTGCCTGTGTGGCATATTGGGTTTGGAGAGAGAGTCTTGTGAGGTGTAAACACAATCCTGTGCCACAGGGAAGATATCTAAAATCTGTGTAGTGGTGAAACTGGAGGAACAGGTTTATGGAGTTAAGAATGAGTTGAAAATAATAGAACTAGATTTGCTCAGCAAGGAAATGGAGCTAAAAATGGTGAGAGAGACTATTAAGCAAGGAACAGCCTTTGATAGTTATAGTTCATTTTCTGTTTCCCACACATCTTGTGCATTTGAATGAGGCAGGGAAAATTACATGCAATTGTGTAATTTAGAGACCAGTATTCAACCTTAATTCCAGCATGTTTCATTTCTGAGCGCTTGATATTGCAACCATAATGTACTTTCAACATGAAAATTAAAAGTGTTCATTGGAAATGCCATTCTGTACCCACCATTAAAACCCTCATATTGTAAATTTTGAAGAATACCACCATAGTTAGGCACAAGGGTAATGAAGCATTTCAATTAAAATACTAAAAACTTTTAATCTCTTCAGCTGTTTCCTTTTCAAAGCTATAGCACTAGCAATGCTTCAGCAAACATGTATGAAACTATTGGATCTGAAAAGGTTAATTCTATTTCTGAGATATCAGGAACTGAACTTCTCAAAAGACTGGCTTCCGTTTCTCTCAGGTTCATAATGTAGACAACAAATGACATTTTGGAATATACTCAAAGTGCTTAGTCCAAGTGGGAGCAAGTTACCAAGTCAGGGAGAAGTTTCAGCTGTAACTTCAAATTTTCCTTATTTTTATGCATTTTAACCACACTGGTTACTCCTCAATATTATTTTGCCATTGTTATTTGTGACTGATTTTATTAAATAGCAGCATTCATGCTGCTGCTTTTAATATCTCACACTTGAATTTATCTTCCAAGTTCTCAAGGATTTTTAATGTTGCCATAACATCATCTTAAGGAATAAGATTTCCCATCCAGAAGCAAGCGTACATCATAGTCCAGATTCCAGAAATAGTGGATTAGACATTTCCTGGTTAGAGGAAAACAAGTGTGTACTGGATATCCATTTTGTTAAGATCCTTTTACTTCTTTTTTTTCTTGAATGAAATTTAGACTACTGTTTGGGAACTGTTTTGTTAATTTGCACCTGTATTTAGAGAAGAGAAGTTTAAACCCGAACTGTTAGTGTAGATATCTGCTTTTTAAATATTAAATTCATCAAAATGCTCTATCTGGGTTTGACATGATATATTGTCTCTGTTCCAAGAAGATTAGCTGTCATGTCATATACTGTTTTATTAATGTCTGTGGATTGGTGTTAGGTATCACAATGAAGATCCACTTATTAATGCCTTCATGATATGGATGGATGGATACATTTTTATTGCTCTAATGGTTCTTAAAATTTTATGCCACAGTATTTTAAGGCTGTATTAAAATACAAATATCTCTTTTGAAAAAGACCTGTTTCTCTAATACCTAGACCAAATTTTTCTTTCATATTCTACAGAGGTGCCTAAAATCCCCCCTTTATTTTTTTCTTTCTTTCTCCCTTCCTCTTTGCCATGCACCCTTTACTATTCCATAGGAGCTTGTTTTTTCTCTGAGATCTCTCTGTTAAGTACAGTCAGGTCTGGACTCACAGCCAGTAGAATCTACCCAACTTTCACCCAAACAGCTAGCATGTTGTGAGCAGTCACAAAATGTTAGGTTTTGATGAAGCCAAAACAAACGTGGTGATTCATATTAATTTGAACTATTGGTTGAGGCCCAGAGAAGAAACTGTCCTACAGCACCATGTTGCAGACATTATGTACAGGTACTGTGGCAGATACTGTATTGCTATAAGACCTAGTGCGACCTGATGGTCATGTTCAGAGCAATTGTCGTAGTGCTTAGTCTGCAGAATCAGTTTATCCAGCCAGCCTGTGGCTTGATCCTTCATAGGATGGCAGGACATAAACTGGGAACCAGATGACTGGTGTGGGGCAGTATTCATTCCTCTGCCTCCCTCTCAGGGTCTGCTGCTCATCCTTGGGAGCTAAGGTGGGTTGCTGAGTCTTCTGTTGGATTCTGGACATACATTGGGGGTTGCTTCCATGTCTTGTATGATAAGGAACATCAAATCACATGACAGGCTGTTTGGTCACATAGGAAATGTAGCAGTTGCATAACAAGTAATTCGGTGGAGTGATGGTTTGGTCCCAGCTAGCAGCCAGGTACCTACCTATCTGCAGGCTCACTCACTTCCACACCCCTGACCCCAGCCCAATGGGGGAGGAAATTAGAGAAGCAGGACTGAGAAAATTCATGTGCTGAAAAAAAGGTGAATTACTTACGAAATACTGTCCCAGACAAAACAGACTCAACCTTGGGAATTTAATTTATTGCCAACTAGCATAAATATTTAATTACTGATTTGGGTATTAGTTATTGAGAAACAAGGAAAAGCTGTAAAGCACTTAGAGGGGAAAAAGCCACCTTTCCTCTCCCAGGTTCACTTCACTCCAGACATCTTTCCTCCCATGCTTCTGCAGGCCATGCTCAGTCCCCTCAGCAAGGCAACAGCTGGTGCAGGGTTGGGATCAGGTTGCAGAGGATTGTCTCTGTCATTCCTTGTCTGTCACTCTTTCTGTGCTCCAGTGTGTGGCACCCTTGGGCTGCGGTTCCTCCAGGAACTAACTCTGCACCATGCAGCATCTCCTACTGTTCTGACCTTCTTGTTCTCTCATTTCCTCTGTTGTTTCCTCCTCTGTTCCTTCCTCCTCTCTCCCTTCAGCATTTTCTACCCCTTCTGAAATACATTTTCACTGAGGTGCTGCCAGCTTTGTTGATGGGTTCTGCTGTGTCATGTGGTGGATCCTTTGCAGAGCTGGCTGAAACCAGCTGTGTCTGGCACAAGGCAGCCCCTGACCTCTTCTCACACTGCAGCCCCTTCTGCTACCAAAACCTTACCACTTACACTCAGTACAACTCAGTATCTTCATTATTTCCTCTGCACACTTGTTCTGTGTGGCTGCTTCTATGCCTGAGTCTGCCTCATTCTCTTTCCTAGAGTCCTCTAAGGAGAGTGTGACTATTGAAAAAAAGCCAGTTCACCCTCTCTTAGTTCAATACAAAAAATTGTTAATCATTTTTGTCCTTCTGTTTCCTTAGTGGATTTCAAATGTGCATTTCTGGATGACAGTTGGCTTCAAGGTGAGCACAGCCTACTGGCTGTACTGCGTTCTCACCTCTTTGAATGTGCCCTTCATGGTTTGCCTTCAAGGTTGTAAGAGCTCAGCATGTAAAGCTTGTGTCTTGGCTAAAACCTGGCTTACTCTGTCTTCTTACCTAGTCAGAAAAATGTCCGAGTGTAACTTAACTTCTTGTTCTATATCACATGCTAGTGTGTATTGGTTTAGTCACTGACAGGCATCGTTTGTACTTCAGCATGAAAGACAGGACTGTATGGACAAGATGATGTACTTTTGCCTATCTTCGTAGGCATCCTTCAAGATGGCTGCTTGTGCATTGAAGGGGAAAGACAAAGGACTAAAATATCTCTTGGGTGCTAGGTACATGAAGTCAGAGTTGCAGAGATCCCATTATAGGGAAGCTCCTGTCCTTTCAAGTGAGAGCTAATACAGATGCCAACAGTGGTGCTTTTGGTGTCAGCATAATGCAGCATCAGGTGCTCTGATGTAACTGTGTAGGCACTTGGAATAAAAGTGATCTTTTTCCCTTCAGTTATTCTTTTCTGGGAAGAAATCAGA
Organism: Galbula dea; assembly: GCA_013399015.1. Taxonomy (NCBI): domain Eukaryota; kingdom Metazoa; phylum Chordata; class Aves; order Piciformes; family Galbulidae; genus Galbula; species Galbula dea. Next base: position 140,158 of record VWZX01003426.1, read on the forward strand.
GTAAAAGTGAAAAATCTGTGTTTATTGCAGGTGAGAGATTCCATGCAAGAAGTTCCTCTGCTGGAATTACTGTACTACTGGTGCACACCTTGTATTGTGCTAGTGGAATACCCTCTCAGCATCCCACAGAGATGATCCTTGAGTTGCATTAGGCCTTCAGCAGCATGAACCAAAGCTCTGCAGAGAGACCTTATTTGGTTTTCAAGAGCTGGGAGCTCCAGTTTGAGGAATTGCAATTTAATTGGACACTTTTAATGTCAGGCAACGTTGTCTAAAACCTTTAGAAAAAGGATTATCCTAAGTTGGAAATGATGTATCTACACAATGTAATTTATACTATCCCTTAGACCTTCAGGTTCAATACATTTGCCCTGACATTTTTATCTGTTACAGCTACTCAACTAGTTTTTCATAGAAGGACTGAGTGCAGTTATAATATTGTGTGCAGTGCTGATCTCTGGCTGAAGTTTAAAAAAGTTGGTTTTGCACATGATGCAAATGTCTATCCAAGTTCAAACAAAATCAAAAGTAAATGACCCATACCTGGAACACTGGACTAAAGCTTTTGACAGAGAAGTTTGTATTCTTGAAATCAGTATGTTGCAGAGGAACTTGTCATGGCTGAGTTTGAAGCTGCATTTGGTCACTGAGGGTGAAAAATACTTACTTTATCTTTACCTAAAGCTTGCTTGTGGGCAGTGTTTAAGCCTCTCATCCTCATGATTGTCCTTGTTCTAGATTTATGACTGATGCAGCTCGACGTGAGCAGGAATCTTTGAAGAAAAAGATTCAGCCGAAACTCTCTTTGACTTTGTCAAGCACAGTGTCCCGTGGGAATGTATCTACTCCACCTCGCCACAGCAGTGGAAGCCTTACTCCTCCAGTCACCCCTCCAATAACTCCCTCCTCTTCATTTCGCAGTAGTACTCCTACAGGTAAGCACCTACTGTTTGATTTGTTCCAAATAAACTAGCAGTTTTGCTACATGGTGTTTTGTTTTCTTCAGAAACAAATGTTTCAGTGGTTTTCCCAGGTATAAAATTCCTGGCAATTTTTTTGCACTGATTAGAGAAACTGAAAATTGCTTGTGCTGCTGAGCCAGGTCTCTTGGTCCAAATTAGTCTGGTTTACATTGGGTAGAGATCTTGTCAGATAAGGCTGATACACTTCAGATTAAATACTAATATTCCCTTTTAAATCATTAAATGCATATAATACGTCTTTTCTGTTCTGTAATAAATAGGCTCAACATATTATTCTTAATAGGACATCCCCTGAGCATCCCTGCTTTGATAAATTGCTATGCTATGTGTTTTATAGAAGCTATTTAACATTTTAGTATTAATGATTACATGGAAAAGTTATAGCGCTCCTTGCAACACTTTCTGGAAGTTCTGAAATGAATTGGTTGTTCAGTGTGTCCCTGGATATGAAAAAGAGAAGCATTTTGAGAACAGCTAAATAATAAAATCCTGATGTAATGCAGAAAATTTCAGAAATAAGATTTTTGTAATAATCTCCTGTTTGAAACAAACTGGTTCATTTCCTTGACATCCTACAGGTGTCAAGCAATTTCTGCTTTCATTTCACTTTTTGTACAGCTCCTTCTGGGAAGGCTAATTCATGATGTTGACAGGTAGTATAACTTTGCACATCTGTCTGGAACATTGATTAGCAATGTGCTCTTGGAAACGTGTTGCATCAAATACTAAAGAAAAAAAGCCAATATCTGTCTACTGAGATACCGTTATTTTTATTGTTTATAAGTTTTTCAAACCTATTAAGTTACTCAGAATTTTGTTTCACCTGTAGGTAGAAGGATCAGCTTGTCTTGGCTAGATGAGGTTCTGGGAAACCTGCATGCCAGGTTATAAATAATAAGAGCTTCCACTTTCTGTACCCTCTGTTTGAAGTTCCCCACTGGAGCCCTGTTCCCCAAGGTTCAGAGATGCTGTAGCCTGATAGCAAAACCTGTATGTTCTTCCTTGAAGTTTTTTGTTTGATTGGGTTGGGTTTCTTTCTTTTTTTTTTTTTTTTTTACAAGCTATCATCCAAGTTGTATTTCAGCAGCCTCACCCCAGAATTTCCATTTTTGTAATCTTAAAAGTTTTTCTGGGCCTAAAATAAGCATTGAGATTTTTCTGATAACTGGACAATTTTACACAGTGTTTGCTTGGCATAAAATTTTATTCAGTTATGAGTATAACTCACACAGATGAGATGCTCTCAGTCCTGCTGCAGTTCAGTTTCTCTTTCTGCCAGTGCAGTACCTGCAGAGGGAGCTCAGGAAGGCCAGCAGACTAATTTTACATAGGCAGCTCACATATCTGTCTCTGGCTGATGCAAATCCTTTTCTTTCAAGTACTAGTATCTATGGTAGTTGGCTAGCAAGGTGATAAAACCAAGGATAATTAGGCAAGATTTGTTTCAGGGAACAATCTGGAGTATGTAAATCGTCCTGCATTTCAGCCTCACAGTGCCTACACAACTTTCAAGCTCTGCAGGCATACCCTCCACTGCATCCAGTGAGAATGAAGAATATTGCTGTATTCCTTCTGTGCGATCCTGTTTGATTTGTACTGCGAACACACTCTTGTTAACTCATCTTTGAATACAGGTAAACATGTATGTTGTGGTAACTTCAGAAAATAAGGAGGCTGTTTTTCCTTAGGTTACCTGAAAGGGTGTCATCTGGGTTGATGTTAAGTGTTTGTTATAATACAAAGATAATTGTTGTCCTCATCCTCCTTTAAAGTTATACTTTGTAAAAAATCAAAATGGGATTGCTTTAACCTGATTTATTAATGAAACATTCAGAATGGTGGTTTCTCTTTCATTATCTCCCATGTCAGTCTGATACTTTCTTAGGGTACCAAACTTCAGCAGTGTGCCTGGTGTTGCTGTTACTGTACAAGGTGTAACTCCAAGGTGGTGCCACTTACGATGCCAGAGACAAATCACACCTGATAGGCTGGTGATATGACATACAAATATGCGTGTCCCTTAGCAGAGAGTGTCTGTCCTATATTACTTTTTGCCATTCTTGTTCACGATAGAAAGGAGAAACCTTACTAATCTTTTGGGTCCCATTTTCCATGTGCTGTCCTCCTGTTAGGTGTGCTGCTCGTCTCGGTTTTCCTACATGTGGTAGTTTTATCTTGGGTGAAGTCAGCAGCTGCTTGAATCCCAGTCACCTTGTGCATGTCCTTACACTAAATACCGCCATTTCCTGATACTGTTAAGCTACTGTTGTCATTTTTCAGCAAAGCATAATTTCATATAATGACTCTCATCCATGTATTGACCAGATTCAAACCCATTTAGCTTGTGAAATTTGGTAAGAAACAGTTCAAGGTGGTTTGGTCACAGAGAATGTTTAAGTTTTGCAGTAAAAGTCCATACCAAAAAGACTGCAGGCCAAATTTGCAGACAGAGCTGAGAAGCTTCCAAGCTGACACACATGCATGCCACAAATGTTGCATGTGTGTTTATAGCACCTCTTCTGTGTAAATGAGATTATTCATGTAGAAGCAGAAATATTTAGCAAAGAAGTGTGCTCTTTAAAGCTCTTTCTGGCTAATGAGGCAGGCAAGTATTTATCTGCAGGCTCTGTATGTGTTAGGCCCCTGAAACAGCCCGTTTGTGGTTTTGGTGGGAAGTAGAAATGCAGCAGTTAATTTTCTATACCTCCTCTCTGTTCCCTCAGGGCTGACTGGCATGTGCTCTCTGCTTACATTTATGGTTTTGTTCCCCCTCCTGTAACAAGTTTTCTCTTCTTCCTAAGACCTGCATCATCTCACGACTGCAGAAAGTTCACTTTAAAAATTTGTTCCAATTTTTGTTTTAACAGTAGTGTCTCCCAGGAGACTTTGTTTAGTAGGCTTACATGCTCTTGTGAGTATTTGCAGGCGGGATTTAGCAGAAAAAATTCCTTCCATCAGCTCTACAGACTCCTTAGGGTGCTAGGGAAATACAGCTAAGTAGCACCAGCGCATAGCTTAGTTTGGAAAGACATTAACAGTCTGCAAACATTAAAGTATCCCTTTATATAAGGAGCACTCAAATAACTCACAGAAACTTATGTTACCTTTATTTTTAAATGTCAATTTTAAACCCACAAAACTCATGAGGTCTAGTTATGGATAAAAATGGAGCTGACATTGCATCTTTAACATACACTGTTAATTTTTTAAGTGTTTTCATATATCTGTGTGGCTCACAGATGAAATTTCCACTCTTAACTTCCTGGCTTTTGAGTGTAAGTCAGACCATTGACATCCGTTTGAAAACTATGATACCTCTTTGTAGTGAAAGGCTTTGAGACAGATTCAGTGATAGTAACTTCTTGGTAATTCATTATTAAAATAGCAAGAGCCCAATTTTAGTTACAAAGGTAATTCATAGTAATGAATCTCAGACTTAATAAAAATAATTTTAAAAATAAAGCAAATTCTGCATTGAAGGAGTGCCAAAAATCATCTGAAACCACTGATTTGTGTTTGTTAGGTTTTTCTTCCATATTTGACTTTTTTTTTTTTTAATTTTTTTTTTTTTTACTCTCTTTAAATGATTCCAGGCCTGGGATAGTAAATTTCAGCCTGGAATGAATTTTTGGCCGCCTAATAAATCCTAAAACCAGAGTTTAATACTACCAACTGGCTTTTTAATGGTTCAAACCTAAGTCATGCCCACCCCCAAAAAAGCTAGAATATTTGAAAACCTCATAATAAGCATTAGCTTTTACTCTGAAGGAACTGGCTCTCAGACCTCCTTTCCTGTTTAGTTTTGTTTTAATAGATTGCAAGTTATAACATTTATGCTGTTTTAATAGCTTTATAGACCTACTTACTGCCTGATCATGTCGGGCAACGAATGGCAGCCAGTCCTGGCAGTGAGCATTAAGGATGCTGTGGTTGGCTGGAACAGCTGCAGCTGTCTCTCAGCCCTTCTACTTACAAAGGAGATGAAAGAGGGAAGTTTTCATGGGTGGTCATAGCTGACCCCATGAGAGAATTGGCAAGACCCATTTTGATTTACAGCTGTCATTTAAGTAGGTGACTAACTATGATTTGTCTTATTAATTAGGATAAATGCCTTTCTGGGGAGTCATATTTGTGCAGTCATTTTTGATTGACTGCATTTGAAAGATTTTGCCTTTCCTTAGTATGTAAACTTCCTTGAAATTTCCACCAGCCTGATCTCAGTATTTACAGAAGTGAACCCATTTTTTACCCACAGAAAATACCTAACTTTTCAATCTCTTTTTTTTACTTTCTAGTAAAACATGAAAGTAATAATTCATTTTTAATTTGGAGTAAAAAATACTTTGTAGGATTGACCTTAGCCTTTAAGGAATCTAAGATCTAAACAGTGATACTGTAATCAAATATACCTAAAAATTCAGTACAGCAGTGTTTTAAGACTGTAAATACATGGTTGAAGCTTTCAAGTCAGTACTATTGACCATTACATTTACCATCTGAAGATACTATTTGAATGAGGATTTAGATCTGTGGTAACTGGTAAGTTTTTTAGATACATATATATAGAGAGAGAGAGAGAGAGCATATTCTTAAACTGAAATAGAGAGTGCTTTGTACCTGTGTCACTAATTCTAAAGCTGCACTGTTGTAGCCAGTTAGAACATGTCATGTGAAATGGGCTAAATTTTTTCTAATAAATCATACTAGTGGCAAACTGTGACTTTATGTAACATGTGATTTAAAGATAGAAAATATAATTAAATACTTTTATTTTTAATTGAAAATAGTCTTCACCTACTGTGTATTTTCATAACTTGGTATAGTAAGAAGTACTTTAGATCCCTAGTGTGACTCTATTCTTAAATAACTACAATAATTTTAAGTGTATTTGTGTTTGTAATAAGCTTAGCTAACTAAATTAGAGAGAATCATGTTCCACTTACATAATTTGGGAATATCTTCTAAGATTATAGTATATAATATTTTATTCAATAAAATTTATAGATTCTCATAACTTAGACTATTAATCTTTTCTCTTGTTCATCCGGATTTTGTTTGGGAATCAAATGCAGCTATTGGCAGAACAGTGACCAAAAATTTACAGCTTCCTTCTTGTGTTAACACAGAGTTCTTGCTACTGATGAAATAATTTAAAGCTTCATTGTTCCTTCTATGGGTGACTAATTTACAGGGCAGGAAAGTCTGTGTATTACAACTGAAGATCTGCTTTCTGCCTCTGCCAAAGGCAGTTTGGACTGAGAAACAAATCTGTAAGGACCCACCTTGTTTCTGGTCCATTAAGGACTTCCAAATCTGGGAGATTTGGTTTTGGGAAGCAAAGCACTGTGGCAGTTAATGAGTTTTCCCCATAAATCTTGTTATTCCAAGTAGTGTTATCTCAGTGATAGGAGAGATCATTCCTGTAATTCTACTGTATAGCATTTGCCTTCATGGATAACTAACTCATGAAGGAAATGCCAAGAGCCTTCTCTTGAGTCTATTCCCTTTCCTTTTCCAAAAATGCAAAAATTGAAAGAAAACCACCCATTGTTTGCTGGTAATAGAAATCAAAAACACAATAGTAACCAGCCACTGGAATTGGGTATTGAAATAGAGTAACAGGCATGCCAGAAGCTAATATGGTTGAGATTCTAAATGTATGTGTAATTTTTGTTACTTTAAGCTGTTTAAAAAATGTGTTGTATTGTAATGCAAAAGCTCATTCCTCTTCATAGGTATCAAAGCAGCTAATGTTTCAGAACAGTTTCCATATGTTATACTTTCAGCAATGAAGTAATCATATGGCACAGACAGCTGCTCTGCAGAGTGTTGTAGCAGAATGTTAAACAGAATCCATCGAGAAAGAGAGATCTGTTCAGCTAAGCAACCTTTGTAAGTTTAAAGTGGACAGCAGAAATGAAAAATAACAGGATGTCCATCCCCAGCAAGTGAACTGAGAACTGAGAGGAGGAGTTCAGTGCTCAAACCTTTTTTGTTTATGGATCTGCTATTAATGTGTAGCCAAATTAATCTGAATTTATATATATTATTTACATGGCTCAGTCAGTCATGGCTAGGCTTCGCGAACGAAGATTTGGGAAGGGCTCTACCCATGTTTGTTGCACACGCATTGGTGGCTAAAAAGGCCAATACGAGATAGGCATGTATGGTTGCAAAAGACACAGCAGAAAGACTCCTTAGATGGTGTGTTCTGCAAGGCACGATTCTTTCTGCGCTGTCTTTTCTCCTCAAGGGAGATCCTGCATGCTTTCTCAAAAGCATCTGCAGCATTATAGATGGTGTGTCTCCAAGCCTCCCTCTTGGAGGCCAGAGTAGACCAGTTATGAAGATCAATGTGGCCAAGGCTGTTGTTTCAGGGAGTCCTTGTATCTCTTGCGGCAGCTGGTGGCAAGTTCACCATAAAGCAAAATCTTAGGGAGGCGGTGGTCCTTCATCCTTGAGACGTGCCCTGCCCATCGCAACTGTGTTCTCAATACTTGTGACTGCTGCTTGTTCCACATGGCTCAGTAGTGCTTCAGCTAGAGAGAGCTTACTATTTTGTGGTGGGCTTTTTTTAAGGATAGAATATTTTTCAAGGAGGGTGTTTAAAGGTTCTTGAAATTAGACTTGAGATTCACTAAAGTTAGTGGAAGCAAGTACGTGTTGCTAGCTTTTTGGAAATCATGCTACAAATTCAGGTCATGTGTACTTAAGCACATGTTTGCTCTTCAGCGCTAATACAAGGAGATGAATGCCTGACTTTAAGCACGTAAGAAGTGTTTTGTCAAACTGGAATGAAGTGTTCTGCACTTGTAGAGTTGCAAGCTCAAGAATTAAAAGTGTGCACAGAAGCCTAACTTTAGCCATTCGCTCCAAAAACTCTTAGCTTATTGTAAATGCTGAGGTTTAATGATTACACCTTATGTTAATGTAGTATAGTATCATGCAGCTGTAATTGTAAAAATAATGAAAAGTAGAAATATGGGGTTGAATCCTAGGGCTCTTTTATTAAATGATTGCTGAGAAATGGGCTGAGAGTGCTACATTTTTGTGTGTTTGACTTATGGAGTGTCTAGCACAGAAAGCACAAATCAACCAAGTTCTAATGCAACTTGAAAAAACACACTTTCAGATGTCTGAGGAACCATCTCATTAGTTGTTCAGACTGACAGAAGTTTCTACTTGCTTAATTGCCTGGTTAGAGACTAAAGAACTTGTATGCTATGTTTTTACTAAAAATTAGATATATAGACCCAGTCTTGTATAAACAGTATGGGCAAATTACTAAACTATACTTCACAAAATGAAGACCAAATTCTGTTCTCCAGCATAATGAAAGTTTGTATGAATGTGTTTGATATTTCAGACTTTCTAGGTACAATAAAATAAGTGAGGTAACTGTATTGTGGTCTGTAGCAAAAATGAGGGACTTCACTGATGTCAGGATTTCACATTTCTGTGCAGATGATGAAAGAGAACCTTCTTTATAATTATTGTAGCCAAAATAGTTCCATCTATTTGCAGGTTTGGGACCTATATTAATCCTGCATGCTAATTAATATATACATATGTTTGCCCAGCATTTAGCAGTCTGAGGCACTATTCTAACACAGCCTTATGGATGTTCTTGTAAAAAATTAATACATTAATAATTTTAAAAAATTAATGGCATTGCACAAAACAGTTGAACAACATGAGTTAATTATATGTGTGTGCTTAGACATAGTATGAGATTATAACATGAGCTTTTGTCTGAGGTTTGTGACTGAGCTTGAATAAGAAAAATCTGTGGTAGTTTCTGCCTTAAGGAGTAAAGCTGTAGTAGGAGGTTTCCAAGAACAAGGAAGAATAATAAGTAAAAGTGCAGCTGTTTCCTAGAGAGTTTTTCTTAGGACAGGTGAGATTTGCTCCCAGCAACATCTAAAATGTATTGTTTTTTGAGAGCTAGATGCCAAACTAGAGTTCCTCATACGTACTCAGCTCTTCCTTCCAGTAATCCAGAGTGAAAAATGCTCGAGCTCATTAGTGTGTGTGGCTAATGCTTCAGAAATGGATCTCGCAGTGATCTGCTGTCAGGTAGCAGTCCAGTTTTCTTAGAAAGGCAAGAGTATGTATTATATTTGTTACTGTCAAAACCAAACCCAAACAATTACGTTCCCAGAAAATACTGAAACTTAAGCGTGGAGGATTTGTGGAGCACAGACGATCTTGTATTGCAGGCACAGCAACTGCTATTGTCATATCTTGGGTGTGACTGCATGGCAAATAATAATTACTAACTTACAGCCCCAAATCAAGCAGCTTGAATGCATATGAAAACCAAGAACATTATCTTAGTCAAACCTGCACAAATCGGTGGCTCAGTGATTTCCAAGTACACTTAGGTAGTATGGAAGTAACTGTATCTCAATGTCCCAAGGTGGCTGGAGGTCTCTTCTGCTGAGGGACTGCCAGCAGAGTGCTGTAACTCTTGTTACCCCTGTTTCCTTGATCAGTTTTTGTGAAATTCTGATAAAACAGTTGCAGTAAGTAAAAGTAACTTCCAGTGATGGATTATTTTCTCATATTTATCATTAGACAAACAATAATATCCTGTAAGAGTACAGAGTGGTCACTAAGGTGTTGCTGTGAGGGTCAAGAGTCAGCAGGGGAAGTGGAATAGGTGTGCAGAAAGGAAAGGGGAGAGAGATTTTTGCCTAAGAAATCTGAAGAGGACACATGTTTACAGACAGAACTTCTCTATTTATTTCATTTTTATCTTTCATCTTCCAAAGAGTATATTGATTTTTCCTCTGTGTACCATTTTGTTGCATGCCATTTTTGGAAATCTAGCTGTGTGATTGCCTGGATACCTGCTCTGCACTTTGGCTGTACCGTAAAACAAAGGTACAGACCAGGGGTACAGTACAGATCCTGAAGTATTTCTGCAAGGTTGTGCTAGGGAAGCCAACACAACCCATGAGCATCTTATTTTTTCAGAGGTTTGGGATTCCCATTGATCCAAGGCTGTAACCTTCTAAAGATGGAACAAAATGATGGTGATTTGCCTGTAACTAACCTTTCCTATGGTTTTCACAAAGATGCATATAATGATGATGTCCTCTGCTTAGCCCTTTTTCAACTCTATCCTAACCTAACTTACAAGAAAGGCCTATACCATATTTGCAAAATGAAATTATGTTCAAGTGGTGCTTATAACAATTACAATTACTTTTAAAGTTAAAAGTCCATTTGTAAGTGTATGTAGAGGAAAGTAAGCTTGAGGTAAAAATAGCTGAGGGGGGAAAATAGGTCTGTGCTGTGAGGGGAAAATACGTGAAGGTTGGGGTTTATAATCACGATTCTTCTCATAGCTTTTCTCTGGGGTTTCTGGTTTTCTTTCTTTTCCTGCCTTATGAGTTCATTTCCCTTGCAATTCTGTTAAATTTCTCATTTGCTCTTTAATTTCACAGTAAAAATGTGTTGAGTCCAGTTTGCTGTAAAAATATGTTCTGGGAAGACTGACTCAGATTTTGTGCTTTCCAGTTGAGCTCTGAATCTTCCCAAAGGCACATAAAAATTTAACATTGCACCCTACTTACCTCACTCACTACAGGTAGCTTTACATGTAGCCTCCTGTTTGTGGTACTTCACCTTCCCAGAGCATTCATGTTTGATACAGACATAAATTGCACTGGTGATTGTAAAGCTACTGTGCTTCAGAATTGTATTTTAGTTGCACATACCTGTCATTAATTGTACGGGAATTTTCACAGTACTCTCCCTAAGGAACAGTTTCACTGAAAAGTAACTGAGTTGTCTAGCCTATAGCAACTCATAAAATCATCACTAGTTTTGGGTTCTGAGCTACAAAGCAGCAATAGAAACATGGCTTGTAGATTTAAAGTACTTCCAAGCACAGGAACTGTTTTATAATCCCCATCGTAGTAGCCTGACCTGGCAAACCGTTTTTAACAGGGTTGAGAACAGAAAATGTACAGTAAGCTAAAAGTAAAGATTATCTCTGTGCTAATGTGTGATAGCTGTTTTTGTAGAAGCACATCCACTGTACATGGACATTTCTCCTCCAAATCTGTAGAAAGAAATACACATTTTGTAGAAAGCACATGGTGTGTGCCTTTCACAGCTTGTGGTGTAACTGGTTTAATGTAGGAATAGCTTGACACTCAAAAAGGTGGTTCTGGGTAACAATAATGGCATTCATGTTTCTCTGTTTATACTGCAAGGGCTGATTGGTGGGAAATTTTTTTTATTTTACTATTTAGCTTTATAAGTAATTGCTAATTAGCTTGAAAATTGGTTTTCAGAAAGTTGGTTTTCAGAAAGTTGGAAACTGTAGATGGACACGTGGAATTTTTTAAGTGTTTATTTAAATCATGCCTATATATATGCACAGTACATGTGTGTGTGTATATATATATATAAATATTACACTGCAAGATTGAAGTGGATTTAGTTGTGCTATTGTAGTGCCTCAGGAACTGAAAAAACTTGTTCTATCTTTGCCAGTGCTGTATGTCTGCATACTCAAAGCAGTTATGGTTTACAAGGAGTTTTTACAGGGCATAGCAGAAGAAAAAACCAAAAACAAAAACAACAAAAAAAAACAAACAACAACATCAAATCCAAAAGCATACTTCTTTAGGCCAGCACTTCAGTATGCTGATGGTGGTGAAACTTAAGCAACTGTTTAAGTTTTCCTTGCACTGTGGCCAAAGCAAATCAGAAGTAGTTAAAAGCAAGGACTAGCTTGCCATTTCACACTCAATGGCTTAAAACAGAGATTTATTTCACAGGGGAAATGTTGTATGATGAGTCAAAGTTAGCCAGTACAAGATCATCAAAATGATGTAAGATTCTAGGAAAAACAGGATTGTTTGTAGCAGTCATATATTGCCAAGTGAGCTAAAGGCTATGAAACATTTGCTGACCCCCAAAACTACATAGTCTCTTATATTTTTAGCACTTGTGGCCTGGCAGGTGGAAGACCCCACCTAATTTTTGCTGAAGATGAAGGCTAGTGCTTTGTCCATGCTAGCATAGACTCCCTCTTGTAAGGTTTTTCCATATATAGTCAGTGAGCATCATCCACGGCAGTTTCTCAGCACTTCTGCCCCTAATTTCCACAAGATACCGGAAACCAAGGAGCAATGGAAAATAACAACTTGAAAAGTACTTTAATTTCAACTTCAGCCCAGTGACAGATCATCTGAAACAACTCACACCTGCCAACAGATGGTTTGTACAGCTGATTGAAACAGTGATAGCCTCAAAGAAAGGTTTGTGACAACATACCAGACACAATGCAGATCTTATTTTATCAGAATCTGTGTGTTTTAGAGAGGAGACAACTCCCTACTGAACATGTTCTTGTGTTTGAGTGTTAATGCATTTCTTTCTCAGAAATACAAAGTAGGATTAATTAAAAACTTAACAACTCTTTCCTGTAGATTTTGTGTGTAGGCAGGATGACAAAAGCCTTGATCAGTAGTCCTTACTGGTAATTCTGAGTATTGTCACTAGGGCTATCTTTCAAATTACAGTGATGGAGTTTCTTAAATCTAGATCATCAGAGCATTTAAAAGCAGATGGAGAGAAGCATTTTTGTGCAAAATAAGGCATTGTGGCCTTCACTGCATTCAGTTGGAGACTGTCATTGCCTCCCTCATTGCTGGTCAGGGGTTTGTAACCCTCCTGGGACTGATAAACATGAAATTCCCTTAGACCAGGGCTGCTGGAAGAGTACTGAGTTGCCCTGGGTCTCTGCAACTCTGTCATACCCTGGTTCTCCATGGGCAGCCTGCTGTGGGATCCCTTGGAATGATTCAGTCCATTCACATGTGAAGGTCTAATGTCCAGCCCAGGACCATCTTGGAAATGCACATCTAGCTGAATCCTGCTGAATTCAGCAGCACTTCTCATGCCATGAGTGCTACCTGTGCAGTGACAGCACCTTGGGTTGGAGCCTGGTTGTAGCTCGATGCACCCTTACTGGGTGTTTGTGTCCTGGTGAAGGCGAAGCGTGCAGTGGTCAAGGTGGGTAAGGACTGTGAGCTGCATTAGCAGTTTTATGGCCTGAGCTGTAAGTGGCTGAATAGCTTTTGTGCAGCTGTAATGCATGTTTAACCAATGTTACGAAACACATCTCAAATGTATTTTCATAGCTTCATAAACTGTAGTTCATTTATGTAGGTACTTTTTATTGTAATCCTTTATCCAAAACACAAAACTGTTTCCTGATACCATTTCTGGTTTTTTCTTCTTTTTTTATGAAGAAAGGGTAAAAGAAGAGAAAAGAAAGCCTGCCTTTCTGTTACATGCATCAGGAGAGTCCTTAAGTACAGTAATAGTGCCCTGAACTTGTACTTTTGTATTTCTAACCTCAGAATGCAGGCCTAGCAACTAAAACCCAAAATAACATTAATTATGACTGTTCTTCGCTGTGGTTTTTGGAGTGTAAGTTTGGAACAGATGTTTGGGGGGGAAAGGAAGGGGGAGGAAGGATGGCTTGTTTCTTTTTCTCAGCCTCAACTGGTTTTAATTCTTCCTTGACCGTTTTGAGAATATCTTTAAACATTTGCCAGAGTTCAATTAACATCCTGTGACTAAAGGTGGGACTAAAGGCTAACATGTTTTTCTTCAAACATATACCTGCTCTTGCTGCTCATGCCAAAGCCAGAGAAAGAAAGGATTCCAGCTGCCATAGGTTTTATTACTGTTACATTAATTTACAGGTTACGCCTCAAGCTGGGAGGGGTCTGCTGAATTTATTTATTTATTTACTTTTTTCTAATGATTTTAAAAAAAAGTGCCATGTAAAACATGGCCATTTAATTACAGGAAAGTTATGATCTTCTTTGGAGAGCATTTAACAGCTCATTCTTGTTTACATGAAGTTGTAGAAATCTAGTTTTAAAATACATTTAAAGTAGAGATTGTGTTCTTGGGTTTATCGTGTTTTTCCTGTGCTATATATAAACAGAAGATTGTGTGTTATTGAAAGCCCTTTTCTGTGGAAAACAGGATTGGGAAAAAAAAGTTTATACAAGAATGCAAAATAACTTCCCGAGACTATTGGCACAGTGTGACCATAAAACCTCAACAGCACATTGTGCAGTGACATTAGAACAATTTGCTTTAGCACCTCTGCAGCGTTCAGAAAGTCGTGTTCTACAAAACACATGCCATAGTATCAGTTGACTTTTTTTTTCCAGAATCAGTTCTTTACATGCATGTTTTTGTGATTAGTTGCTGTTTCACAAGCAATCGGAAATGGGGGGGAGGCAGGGGTGAGAGGTTCCTTGCTTGTATGTGTATGGCTCTTTGCATACATTTGTACCTTCAGTAAGTTGTAACATATGTGCTTAGATAGGCGTGCAAGCTCCTTCTAGTGTATTTATAATCTATGGATTGGTATATTTTTTAGTTTTAAAGACTGTTCTTTGATAAACCAATATCAAGATACAGATATATATTAAGATAGAGAATGGCACATAATTGCTCCTTAGGCCATACAGCGTTCAGTTGCTTCACCAACGTCTGTATTGGCTCTGGAGGACTATTTTTTTTCTTTTTTTAACTGAGTATTACTAGTTCTGTTTCTCTTGTAGCCTAAAATAATGAGCAGATCTCATGGGTAAATAGTTTCCAATTTTAGTGACAGTGAATAAGAATTTGTAATGCTATTATCATACTAATAGGACTTTAAATAAACTTTAATTTTGTACCTCTGTCATTTTAGGTTTACATTCAGGGTTTTAGGGTGATTTCCTTATAGGCTAGCTCAGCGGAAATAATTCTATACCAAAACAGAGTATATTTGGAAGTAATTCTATACCAAAACAGAGTATATTTGTTCTGTATTTTACGTATAGGATCTAAAATGTTTGAATGCTTTCCTAAGTGGATCCAAACCTTGCAATTAAATGCATTTTCAGTCACTTAAAATTCAGCATGAGCTTACACTCAGCATTTAAATTAAAAGCCAAAGGTGATTTGAAGTGTTGGAATTGACCTATCTACCATTTCATTTAAAATAACCTAGGTTATCTGTGGGTTGGGTGGATAACTCCTTGTGGATTCATATTGCTTGAGGTACCACGCTCCAAATGAGCTGTGGAAAGTATCTTTTCAGACTGTTTCTGTGACTGTGCAAGTTACAGTTGCCATTTCTGTGGTGACTGTGAGAAGAGGGTAGGGGATGTCCAGAACCATCTACCTATAGCCTTGCTTGCTTAAACGTTCCTGCCTTTGGTATAGTACAACCTACTGGCTGAAAGCTACATTTTAAATGATGCAAACAAACAAGAAAAAGTGTGGTTTTGTCTTACTTTCTCTAGTGCTTTAAGTACCTTGTGCATAAAAATAGTGTTAAAAACCATATTGCTCTTCATATTTGAATCCATATTGACATCATCACACGAGATACATTTTTTAAATTTTCTTGGTGTTTATTCACTAACTAAGTCTTGCTTCAGTCAGAGACAATAGAAAATTAGTTCTTCTGAGTAGTAATAGTTCCTAAACTGCTTCTTATTTAGTGCTTGATACTTGATGTAGGCTAGGAGAGGACTGGAAGGAAGGGTGTTTTCTCCAGAAGACGTTTTTCTGGCCAAATCCTGCTCTGACTAGTGTCATGAGGACGAGTAGGATGCTGTCAGTGGCACCAGCTGAAGGTCGGTGCAAGGCAAGGGATGTGCTGCTGGCACGGGTGTGCGTGAGAGCAGCCCAGCAGTGGCCGCTGCAGACCACACAACCTGCAGGACCCACTGTGCGGGGGCTGGCAGCAGCCAGAAGGACATGGCCTGGGCCGACCCCCTGCTCGGCACAAGGCCAAGTCAATAATAAGTTGTAATTGCTATTCTGTGGCTCTTTTGTGATTGTGCAGAGAGATGGAGGTCTCTGCCAGGCTTGGCAAGTACCCATCTGACAAACCGTAACCGTCTGAAGCAGCTCCCTCAAGTGACAGCAGAACTGCCAAGCATGCAAGTGGGTTTGAGAACAGATTTGCCTCTCCTCTCCCAGGAGCGAGGTTCAGAGATATTTACTGGGATAAGAGAGAGAACTTTTAACTGGAATTGCACTTGCAATCTAGAAGATAGTGTCTGTAGTGATACACAGTGTTCTGCTTAAACTAATGTGGGGTTTCTTCAGTTGTATCCCATATGTGTTTACATCATTTTTGTGGTCATGAACGATAAAAAGAGTTTTGAAAATGTAAGAAATCGGTCTGAATGCACCTTTCACAAAGGCTGAAAAACACTTCTCTGTCCTTTGAGTCCTCTTCTACCCCCACGCCCAAAACAAGCAAAGGAAAAACCCTGGTTTAGTCTCTTTGGATGATCCAGTGTCTGAAATTTGTTGCTTGAGTTTGCAGAGCAAATGTACAGTGCCACCCATAGCACCTTACAGCTGAGTGTCCTGCTACAGCTTCTAGAATAAAGACTTGCATAGCAGCCATGATGCATGTTATTTAACTGGTTTGTATTTCATTTCCCCCATTTCCTGTGCTTTATATAGAGGAAGAATATTTGGAAGAATATTTCATTTTTAATTACTTGATGTTTCTTTAGATCAGCAATGAGTATCAACTGTGGGAATGTTCTCCCCACTGGTGAGTCTGGAGGAGACTGTGCATGCGTGCAGGCATAGAGGGAAGAAACTTGACAAATCCATATGGTTTTTTAGTGTTAGACCAAAATTCACATAATACATGCAATAATTCACCTTTTTTTATCAGGAAAGCTGTCACAGTATATGGGGATGCAAACTTCTTAACATAAGAAGTGCTCTCATAAAACTGTTTCTATGAAATACAAACTGCGAGTCCCGCACAGGACAAAGTGTGAAGCTGAATTTTTATGAGAGATCATTGGAATTACCATGAACTTTCAGTGACACTAAATGTTGGTTCCCACTGTGGTAAGCTATTTGCTCATAGTTATTCATTGTATACTTAATTGTATGCTTTCTGGTCACAAAAATAATTGCCAAGGATGTTCTGGGCTTGCTTTTCTTCATGGGAGGAGAAAGGAAGAACTTGTAATGTTTTGATCAGAGTTTGAGATAGTCTGTGTTCATCATAATGGCATGCACAGCTTGTGCTGGGTTTGGTTTTATCTTTTTTATATTTCAAGGAACAGTATAGAAGTCTTTTGGTCTAAAGTGACGTAACTGCAAGTGATGTGCACCTGCTAGAACCAAGATTCATTCAAAGTGGAGGAAAAAATATTCTGCAAATCTCATGGTGCAATGAATTCATTTACACAGAAGGTAGAACTTACCTTGACGTACAGTGCTGTGAACACTGAATAAAATACAGAAACTTAAGAGGTAATGCTCCAGATTTTCAGCAGTGGAGCTTGGATGTTGGCTGTTCCAGAATGTCAGATGATTAACTTTGCAAAATATTTTTGAGCTAGATAAATTACTGACTTCATCTACTGGGGGGCGGGGAGGAAAGTGGGCACTCAATTCAAAATCTTTCCTGTAGGATTAAGTGATGTTCTCACTGATTTTGGTAGCCAAACTGACTGGAAGGAGAGGTAGAGCAAGTCTTTATGGTGCAGCTTTGCTTTTCAGCTCACTACAAAGACTTCTTACCATGCAGGCAGTAATCATAAACCCATTTTATGCATTTTTGGCAAATAAACTACTGTGATTCAGACAAGCCTTCTCATTTGTGATATGTTTAAACACAGCATAAAAATTGAAAGAGAAATAACTTGCCAAATACTTTGTGACTTTCTGTATTTTCTGTCTTTTCGTAACTAGCTATTTTATGTAATACCTTGCTCTGATACGGCATACTGTGCCAGCTGTTCCTAGTGGTGTCTGCCTCAGGTCCATGCACACCTCAAGTCCATCTCTACCAGTGGATTCCGCCTCCTCTTTGAGGAGCAGTAGCATTGTCTTAGCATGGAAAATTCCAGGAAAAAAACCCACAGAACTAGTATTCTCTCCTTTTGTGTTGTTTCATTTTTTAATCTGCTGGGGGCAGCACAGATGAAGTGAGCCTTTTGGCAAGGCCACTGGAGTGAGGAGAGGGAAAATGGCTTTGTGGGCCAAGAGTGAGGGAATATTGCATGCCAGAGTGGGAGTGATATTATGAAGATGTTACTGAGTCATTTGAATAATAAAGCAATATGCTTAGGTTAGGCTGAGGTAGAACTATGTAGGGTCTCTGAATGAAAGCCAGATGATGAAATTGGAGATGGTGAAAAGCAACAAGCTAGAAAGGAGCCTCAGAAAGAGCATTGCCAGGGGAGGGAGGTGGAGAATGCCGTTTTCTTGCTATTGTCTAGTATTTAGTTACGGTAATAATGTTGTATATTTGTACATTGCCTTGCTGAAAGCGTATGCTTTTCTGTCAGCCCTTCCCCTCCAGATATTTAGATGCTTCATCTTAGAGAAATGTATGTTGTTGAGTTTTGGAGGAGATTTTTGCTCAGACTTCAGAAGCATAATTCCGATGTTTTTCTTTGGGTACTGATGGGGAGAGTGATCAGTCTGCCTTCCAAGCAGGATGAGAAATGGTAAGGCCATTAGCAGATGTGCTACAGGAATGTGTCTGCTCAATCCCCCAGAAGGGCAGCGTGCCCCAACAGAGTGTCCTGTTTTCCATATGCATGGCAATGTCCAAGTAGAGATCAGTGAGCCAGCTCTCTTAGAGCTCTCTGAAGAGTTATTGCAAGTATTTGTCCAAGTCACACAGTTGTTACACCCTGGAACAGGCCATAGGTTAGATGCAAAGATGCTTAATCATTTTTTTTTCCCTTTAAAAAAGAAAATATTTACTATTACTATTGTGAAACACCCACCAAGTTTAAAAACAAAAAAAAAGTAAGTTAGATCTCAATCAAAGTGTGCTGCTGTGCACTTCCCTTTCAGTGCACTGCTGGTACCCTGGCAAGCTGCCCAAAGGAGCCAGCAGAAGCCGGTGGCTTGCGTTGCAGTTTGTACACCTGACATATAGCTGAGGGCCACAGACTCCTGCTTGGCGTGGGAACAGCTTTGCAAAGCCACCATCCTCACCCTTACAGTACTTAATTAAAATACCTCATCTAGGGGCTGTTTAATTATGGCAGCGCCAACCTGTGTGTTGTGCTTTTTGTTTTTCCTCTCCCCACCTCCCCTTCCCTGATGTGTTGCATGCAGTCAGTGAGGCACCACTTGGGTTGCTGCTCTTAGACACTGACAACTAAGGAAATTAAATTCTGAGGCGGAATCAGTTAAAAGCCTGGCTAAATCAGTGTTGTTTTTCTATGGCAACTGTAACAACATAATTACTTAAAAGATTAATTTTCATTGCTAATGATTTCTTTTTTCAAGGCAATGGGGTTTTTTGCATTTTGTTTATGCCAGGGCCTTCTTAGGTACATTTTGGGATTTATATATATTTATTTTTTTTTTTAGAGAGTACAAGCAGTTGAGTTCATTAGGACAGTTAGATAAAAGCAGTTCCAGGATGCACTGCCAGCTTTGTATGAAGTAATGTGCCTTTCAGATAATGGCACCATTAGTATTACTGTTTTGTACAAGAAGAAATAGCTGTTTATATGGTTATTCGTACTTGGAAAAGCTCATCATATGTGTACAACCCATTGTGACTGGTCTGGATTTAAAAACTGAAGAAAATGGAGCCTTTGCTTATATTGTTGAAACAACTCTTTTGACTGTACTAGACAAAATCTTGCATTTTTGTTCAGATAAGCTAACTGAAAGAAAACCATAAGGATGATCTGACTTCACAGATGCTTATTGCATGCTTTTTGGCTTATTCTGTCTCTCCTTCAAGTTGTCTGTCTATAAGTGAAGCATGGGCAATAGCTGTTACAGAATTGGGTCTTATTTTACAGAGTTATTAGAAAAATTAAACGAATGCCCTGAAAATACATGAAAACTTATGGGAGTGCAAAATTGCAATGGTTAAGTCTTCTCCCCATTGTTCTGTGTAGCTTTTCCCTTACTTATTACCATATTCTGTAGTTCTGTAGAGCACTTATTGTTGTTTTATAAAAGCATGCTCCTAGTTATTACTAAAAGTAGTGACATCTTTAGCTGCTGTTTTACAGTCTCAAATCTTTTCTTGGGGAGGACAAAATCCTGTCTGGGAAGAAATCGCTCTCTCTTAAGAGGCCCTACAAGGGGGGTGATTATAATGGCAAAAAATGTTGTTATCAGTGCTTAGAATTGTTGTTTATTCTCTCATCTTAGGAGTGCATATGTGTATTTACAATAGGGGTTTCTGTTGCTTAGAAAAAAACCCACTGAGCTAAAATTTTTGAAAGGAACAGCTTGAGGAGTTTTTTCCATCAAGATACAATCAAGGGCAGGAAATCATAGAAGCAGAGTTGTGGTTTTGCCTCCATTTTTTTATGAGTTAATTAAACTATAACAACTCTTAACTTCATTTTAGGTTAACTGTTCCTAGAGGTCAGAAATATTTTAAGAGGTCAATAATGCTTTCTTTGGCTTTTGCTCATTCAGTGTGGGGTAAGGAGTGGCAGTTGGTAGGGCAGAGTTTTCCAGATGTGCTACAGTGCGTGTGTGCGTGCGCTCATGTTGATGGTGGGAAACCATCCATCTTTCCCCATCTGTGCACCACCCTGCACAGATGAAAAACTCAGGAAAGAAACATGGATAGCCTGACATCTGTGAGCAAACTTACAGTATCTGATTAAAGCTCAGGAGCCCTGAGTACTTGCAGCTACCAGTTGACATGCATTTTTACTCAGTGATGGAGAGTTGCCAAGACTGAGTGAGAGTACTGGGGGAGGGGGAATCCTGAAGGGAAAAATTTGAGACGTTAAGTGTGTATTTAATTTCACCAGAGGCAAAAAAAAACCCACCCCAAGACCCCATTTTACATTGCAGCCTGAGTTTTCTCTGTGAAGTTGGGGCATTTCTTTAAGTGCCATGAGGCATCTGTCTGCATTTTCTTCTCGCGCTAGAGCTGCTTAGAGGCATGCATTTAAAGGGTATATGAGGGAAGCAAACAGAGCCATGCAAGTGTCACATAACTGTGTTTAATAACAGGAGCTATTCCAACACTTGGAGCCAAATCATCTTTCAGCAGAAGGGATAAAATTTAGCAGAGCTGGAAAAGGGAAAGAAGAAAGGGGAGGGGGGGAAACACAGCACCACCTCCTGCTGATACCACTGAAGTTTCCCTCAGCTTTCCCTCGCTTTCCCTCTGTGCATATATTTTCTTTTTAATCAGCTGGGGCTGATTTTTTTTTTTTTTTTACTGTATTTGTATAGTCAGAATTCTGCTCTCCTAACTTCTCTTGTTTCACATTTAACTTCTTCAGAGGATTTCATTAATCGTTATTTCAATTAAAAATAATAAATAAACTCAGCAGCAGCTGCTCAAATGGCTGTCATAGCATATCTGGAACATAATGCAGTCTGGTCAGGGTAGCCACACAATACAATTTATCCCCACACCTGAGGGAATGAATTTCACAACTGTAATTGCTACAATATAATTCTTATTAATGTTGTGCTATAATTCCTATTAATTCCAAAGGGCTAGTAAATGCATTAGGACTTGTCAACATATTATTTTTACATTGTTTATGATCTGTAGAATTACACTCTTCAGCATTGTGTTGCATAAACAAAAGCTGTAAAATCAGCTTTACTTCCAGGGAGGGGGAACCACATTTTTTGTTGGGGCACTAGAAAAGACAGGAGGATCCTGGTGTTTGAGGAATAGCGAAACTGCCTTTTAAAATTAGCCCTTTGAACTTTCTGTGCTACACAGTTAATAGTTTATGAAGATATATTAATAAGGCCTGTCCTAATCATTAGAGAAAGAACCACTGGTGTATTTAGGAAGGAATAAATAACTATAAGAAAGATAGGTTTGTAAAATTAAAAGTAACTGTCTTCCAGCAAAGGCAAAAGTGGGGGAATTACAAGTCACTGTAACTAATGTAATAAATGAAGAATGTATTGTCCTGCTGTGCTTTTATTTATTCTTGGTTTATCTCACTACCCTGCTTTTCTAGGTAGTGAATATGATGAGGAGGAAGTAGACTATGAAGAATCAGACAGTGATGAGTCCTGGACTACAGAAAGCGCGATCAGCTCTGAAGCTATCCTTAGTTCCATGTGCATGAATGGAGGGGATGAGAAACCTTTTGCCTGTCCTGTTCCTGGATGTAAAAAAAGATATAAGGTAAGCATTACTGCAGACTTACCTTATTTTCACCTAGTGTCATGGTGGGGGGAGAAGCCTCTAAAATCATTTGTACCTTTCTCGTAATAGGCTTTCCACATTTATTTTTGTGGTCTTTTAGCAGAGTACATGTTTTATTCACTGATTTCCTCTCAAGCACAGGCAATTTATCAGTTTTACAAAGGATGTAGTCTTTTGCATCACTGTCTGTCAAGAGAGGTTACATATAGTGACTCTTTTGCTACACATTTTAATTAGCTTTCTGTTATTTAGACAAATGAACTACACGATGCAGGAGGTATTACCAGCAAAAAAATCTCCTGGTCCCTTTCAGAGATGCTAAATAAAAAGCTTCTGCCTATCAGTGGTAGAATGAATTCCTCTGCATAGCTGCTAGAGATACTGCCTCTCCTTCAGTAAGACTATGCCCAGGGTACTTTTCCTGATAAAGGTGCTTTGTGGAAGGTGGTGGTTAATGTTTGCAAGTCAGAGGTCACCTCAGGAAGACAGAGCCTTTGAGAAATTCTGGTATTATTGTATCATGGGTCTGAGTCCCTGTGTCCCATTTGCACAGCAGTTGGTGTGCAGGGCTTGCATCCCTCTGCTTCACGTGCTGGGAAACACTTCCCCCCCTCTTCTTTTTTTTTAATAACTATCCATCATGAGAAATTTTTGTCAATCTGTGGGAGTGAAATACCTTTAACTTTGAACCTTGAGCTGATTGGTATAGAACGTGCCACCATTTTGTGAGGATATGAGTATTGCTTCACCTGAACCAGTGGAGAGACAGATGAAATTGTACTGAACAGCTTGGACTTCAGTATGGTGTTCTTATAGCCATTGACATTTGGGAACAGAAATAGTATGTTGGCACAGTTCCTCTAAATCATTTTCTGAGGTTTTTGCATTACGTACTGGAAAATTCAACCACCGACCTATACCCTAGAAAAAGCAATGGTGGTTGGGTTGGTTTTATACTGGTTTTATTTTATGGCTTCTCCTTTAAGTGACTGAAAAGCAGGGACTTATAAGAGAACAGAAATATGAAAGAGAAATATAGGAAGCCAAATAACAAGTTAGATAAAACAGTTGTCACAAGAATGAATGTGCATAAAACCATGTAGCAGACAGAAATGTGTTTAAGTGATGCTGCAGCTGTTTTGGACTGCAGCAGCTCCCATGGCAGCAAATAGGAAGACTCGGATTCCTGTGCAGATCAGTTAATACTGAGTACTTACTTAAAACATGGGCAAGAAAGCAGTGTGCTCTTAGTGGCATACAAGTGTTTTGGTTTGGTTTTGCTTTTGGTTTTTCTTGGCAGAGATTAGCCTTGATTATGTAATGGTTATTCTCTTCAATTACAAGAAAAACCGAACACCATCTCCAGGGGCAGAGGGAAATATGTTTTCAGGCTGTTTGGAAGTTTTACTTTGCAGATATACCCACGTTATTGAAGATTAATACTTTACTTGTGTGTGGTGGAAGCCGTGCCAGATGAAGGGTATAGTATAAAAGTTAAATCCCTAGATCAGGAAGCAGACAAGCCATGGTGATCGTTAGAAGTCACTGTGCCCACAGGGCATCTATGCGTTGCAGAAAACATTCACTTAATGGCAAGGGCTAGGAGAACCCTGTAATTTGCTATATCCTGTCTGTTCTGTTTGACTGCCAGCCCTCTGTCTTTTTATTGCCCAAATAAGCAAGCTGTTTCTGGCTGCTTTTGCTATCTCACTACCTTCATCTCAAATGCATGAGGACTGTCTAAGGGATGTCTTGTACACCATTAATGTTAGAAGAGTTGGGCAGGGTAGAAATTAACGACCCCTAGAGAGGCTGACAGACAAGAGAGCAGCAGCAAATAAAAAGTACCCTATTTTCCTAAGAGACTCACCTCTGTTTAGTCCTGAGAGGAAAACACATTTCCTTCAACTCAGCTTCACCTCATTTCTCTTTTCTGTGGACTCTGTTTCCTCCCTTTTTTCTTTTCAACCTATTTTTTTCTTTTTATGTTTTTATCTTTGTTTCCTTCCTTTTTAGCTTTGTGTTAGCTGTGTTTCTTGTTTCCTCTTCATCTTCCTTCTCCTTAACCCCCTCCTCTGAATTATTTGTGGAGTCTGCGTAGGGAGTCTTGTGATCAAAGCACTGGGATTTTCTGGTGGGTACTGGATAATCACAGTCAGGGCTATAAAACAATTATAGTGCTCCAAACAGGAACACGGACATGCACATACAGTAATTGCCAGGCTCACTTTACGGCTGAGAAAGGATGCATTCCTCTAGGGAGCAAGGAGGAAAAGAGGATATACACAGTTTTCTTTTGTCTGCCCTTAGGTGACGTACATTTGAGAAGCAGAAATGTTATTTTTAGATGTGTTATTTGTATTATAGTACTGCTTAAAGACCCAGGAGGGATGGGACTCCTTTTTGCAAACAATGTACAAGGATAAAAGATGGCCTCTGCACTGAAAAGCCATTATGGAAAGGTAAATAAGACAAGAATGAGTACAACAAATACTCCCAAGGAATGGGCTGGGGTGGACAATGGAATCTGCAATGAGAACATGTTTATACACAAACCCAGATGAGTATCAGAAAACCCGACTGGCCTCCTGCCCAGCAGCTATCTCTTGGCAGTTTCCCATAGGCAGTGTGGTAGAAGTGATTCATAAACATTCAGTTGTTCTTCAGGAACTTTTAAGAAAAATAAAATTGCTTTCCTATAATGTGTATTGGACCTATATAGTATAGCACAGATTTTCAGGAGGAGCTTAAGATTCTGGGGATTCCTCTTATTTTTTATGTGTACATTTGTTTGTGGTATAGGGAGGAACAGCTAAATGAATCTGGAGCACACTGTCTTCTAGATGCTTAAAAGGCAAGCCTCTGAACTAATTTCTGAAGCTAACTTTCTTCTTCTCTAATTGTGGTTACTGACATAAGAAAACAAATTATAAGTACTTTATAGTTTGCCATTTTTTTTTCTTCCTATGATTGTATTTGATACCTTAAATTCGATTTTTAGAAAATCATCTGCATGAATTAGAGGAACCCAGAGATTTACCTTGGTTCTGTGGAGCTCACTCTCATCAGACTTTGGATTTAGTTGTCCTGTCCAGAAGTGTTGTGGGTATTGAGTACTTAACATGCTTTGGAAAAAGCTGCCTGTAGGAACTAAAATGTGGAGATTAGTTTTCCTTTTATTCGGTGCCACCTGTGCATACCAGTTATTTGGTCTCTAGCTCTGGAGGTAGACATCCGAAATGTGTATATGATGTAGATAAGATAATAAAAGAATAATAGATTTCTGTGCATATAAAATGTAGCTTATATGCCTGACTGCTTTTTGGCCTTGGGCAAGAGGAGAAATGGTAGCTCTCAAGTATGCCAAGGCATTGAATGGCTTGTCTTCCCAGCAGGTAAAGGTCCTAGGCCTATCGAGTGGGGCAAACCCGGAGAAGGCTGATGTAAGAGAGACTGACAGTCAGCAGAGCTTAGGGGTGGAGAACGTTGATGTGAGAGAGCGAAAGATGGGAATTTACTTGAAACAAAGGAGCAAGCCAGAGCTTGCAAGTTGAACAAAGAGAAGCTGGAGCCACAAAGAAAACTTCAGGAGGAACAGCTAGGAAATAGAAAAACATGTGTCCAAATCTGAAACAAGAAATACTCCCAAACCATTCTTAATGTCTCTTTTCTTACTTGAAGGAGGTAGCAAGCTCTCTGCAGTGTACTGGTTTCATGAGTAGTGCTGTGCAAGGGGCCCTGCGCCGCTTGCGTCCATGCAAACCAGGTAGTGCCAGTCTGAACTTCCGTATCTCCTCCTAATCTGGTTCCAGGTTAATAATTGTTTCCTCCTGTTTAAGTATTTAGAGTGCCCTTCTATACTGCCATCTTCTTCCTCAGTCATTTGTGAGAGTAAATAATGAGCAACCTAAGTAAGCAGAGCAATAAAAATGATGTATGAGTTTGGCAGTGGGTTTTGCCGTACCTCAACAATCTCAGCCCAGACATACAACAAAGTGTTTACATTACAGCAGTGGAAAAAGTGCTGAAGAGTTGACTGTAATTCTAACTGCAGTTTTCTCTTAGACAGGAGGAGCACAGGTCAAATTTCATGTCAAACTACCTCCTCATACTTTGCATGGTTTACTATTTTTCAAACCTTCCATGGCCAAATTAATTCCATGTAGGTTTCTGGTTTAGCATTTCCTCAAATTTTTCTGCCTGAAAAGTACTTTTCTCCTTCATCAAAGCACAGGGTGTACTTGAGGCTGAGTGGGTATTAAAAAATGTGGATGAGGAGAAGAGTATCATTGGCATGGAACAGTGAGGATATTTGTAACCGCAGATTTATGGCATCTGTAGCAATTGCTGCTACTTTAAGAGTATCTTAAAGTGATTTCTTAGAAAAATTAGAAGTCTAAACAGGTTGCTGTAGTTTCCAAGCTATATATAGGTTTTGACCATAATTTTTTGTTTTTAAAATTTCACTGTGAGAAGAAAGTTTAGGAGATCATCCTCAGATTTTTCCTTTGGAGGCACAGATTCTTTATTGTGTTTAGATGTTGACAGATGCCTTATGACAGTCCTTGTGCCATCTCCTATCCCCCTCACCCCAACAGCCCTGCAGGTGCTGAAGGTTGTAACTATGTGCAAAACCATCCAAAAGCTGCCTCAGAATCTCTGATAACTTGCAGGGAAATCACTTGACTGCTCTTGAGGACAACACGTAGCTTTGATGTGCTCTTGCCTGTCTTGAGGATACACCATTCTGCCTCCTCTGAATAGTCTCACCCAGAAGTAACCTGCAGTAAAGGCTTGTATTCATATTTCTGGTTTCTGTTGGAGGCTGAAGATTCTTATCTCCTGCATCACAGCTGCCAGCTGTGCAGGAATTGTCCTGTAGTTTTAAGGGTGTAAAGGACAATTTAGGGGCTGGAATTGCAACTTCCAAGTCAGGATTCAGTGCCTGGATGCACTAGAGGAGAGAAGCACGAGAATTTGTGGGCAGAGCAGTTGCTTGCAGTCTTGCACCATACCCTTTTTCAGAGTGGATATTGTAGGCTAAGTTTTTCTTTCTAAAGGATTTCCAGAAATCAACCTCTCCAGACACCTAAGCTGCACTAAAATGCCACTTTAGTGGTACAGAGCATACTGGGTGTTACGAGTTCTGCTGAGAACAGTACCATGCTCAACTTTGTGACTGAAACCAGAGAACTGTTTTTTGCTTAAAGATGAAAAACAGATTGCTGCTGTGGCAGAGTTAATGTGTAAAAAATGAGGAGCAGCATCTTACATTGTAAGGTGAGAACACCGTAGTTATTGGAGAAATTGGGTGGCTTCTCTTGCAATTATACTTGTCCCTGCTTCCATGATGGAAGCTTTAAGTTCCTTATACTTCTGGTTTGCTGTTGTGAGCTGTGGTTAGAGCAGGGCAGTGGAGTGCAGCACATGGGGGGACAGTCTCACTCAGGAGCAGGACATAACACTTGTGATTCTAACTCAGAATGGTAGGGGAGGAGGAAGCATTGGCAGGAGAGTGGTATTGAAGATGTTAACTTCATGCCTTGCTGGGGTTTGCTTTCTGATGTGTATAGTCTTCTGAAGTTTTAGTTGTAGCTCTGTTCTGTTTACTGAGGGCTTTTTCTTTTTCCTTTTTTTTTTATGTAAACACAGTGTCTATCTTGTCTAAGTGCTTTGAGTTCCACACTGGAGCTTCAACTTAACTGTAACCTGCATGTTGGTAAAACTGAACTTCTTGCTTAAGGAGCCAAGGGCACTTTCATTAAGTGTAACACCAGGCAGTGGTTCAGCAGACAAAATCTGTGAAACTTAATTTAGTGGGTTAATTAATATCCAGGCTGTTAAGTTATTTTAGCTTTATAAAATAGTTTATAACACCACTACCACCACCCGTCGTCCCCCCGCCCAGCTATGTCTCTGGAAGCTTAAGAGAGCCTCGGAGCTGGATCTTTTTGTCATAAATTATCTTGGCATCTTCTTGGTTTCTTCCTAGGAGAAGCTCTAATGAAACAGTTTGCCTTTCCTTATTTATCAAAAAATCAAAGCTCTTTTAGTGGAAGCAGGTAAGAGAGACTCTAGCGAGATGAATGCTACATAAAGCAGTATCACAACAGCTGGTGAGACAACAGCTTCTTCCATTTTTGCCAGAAATATGTGAAAAGGAAGACAGAAGTTGTTTGATGTTTTGTAAGATTCTTGATTCATCTAGCAGAAGTGTTGTCTGTTTCATGACTGTGCCCATGTAAGTGTGTTGTGGTGCTGTCATTTTGTTCCTTCTCTCCAAACTACAGTGAAGATTGGTTCTCTACTTTCAGCTGTAGAATATTCCTGGACAATAGCTATTTTCAAGAGGGCTTCTCTGAGTTATTTTTTAAGTGCCCTGTGTAACTCTGAGTTGAGTGTTCCCTGCAGTTAATTCTTCAGAGACAATGTGTGAACTATCAGAATTTGCTGGTGCCTAAAGACATATCTAGAAACAATGACACAAAAAGGAACAAACACACCATGGAGGGAGCTTCAGCTTTCTGAAGAAGTGTGATTTGAGTCTTCATGCCAATTCTTTGTTTGCTTGTAAATGAACCTCTGAGTAAAATTTGTCAATGCTGTATGAAAAAGTGTCAGGAAGCAAAGAACAGCCACATGTGAGCCCATGAAATGGTACCATATATGTTGTGAGAAAAAAATCAGAATTACCAAGGTAGGTGAGCATCATATGTTAGAAGTGCACAGCTTATTCTCCTCCTTATTCTACGTCCTGTCTTGAAAGCATAAATACCTAAGACCCAGCAGGAGTTCCTAGCAATTTATGTGAGTTTTTGCCCATGATCTTAATCCATTTTTGGTTTTTAACTGGAAGCCAAGCCATTCTCAGACCACCAGACCACTAACATTTTACTTTCTCACTGACAGAATGTGAACGGTATAAAGTACCATGCCAAGAACGGCCACAGAACGCAAATCCGTGTACGCAAACCATTCAAATGTCGCTGTGGAAAGAGTTACAAGACAGCTCAGGGCCTGCGGCACCACACAATCAATTTCCACCCCCCCGTGTCTGCTGAGATTATCAGGAAGATGCAGCAATAACATGCTGGTCACAAACGTGCCAAGAAATCCTCACCAGCAGTTGCTGATTTTGAGAACAGCCACCTTTTTCAGGGGAAGCATTCAGCAACCCTTTAAAAAAAGTTAAATGCATGCTTTAAAATCTTCTGTAATTTTGGAATGATGTATCTTTGTAGAGTTAATGATTTTGTACATTTGCACATGTAATCATCATACCCATTTTCATTACTTTGAGATAAGGTGCTATAAAAGCTATAGGTTCCTCAGAACATTTTTCTCCAAAACAAAAAAAGATACTGGGGGGCATTGCGTATTTAGTTGTACTGAAGTGTTGGATAGGAGAGAGGAGGAGAGCTTGGCACTGACATCCCTTTGAGATTGTAATGTGATGAAGACTTTCAATGCATCTGTCATGTGTGTGCAAAACCAAAACAATACCACCCTCATCAAACTCTAGTTAACATGCCTTACATAATGGAGTTATCAGTGGAGTAGCAAGTCTTTTAGGTAATGGAAATATAAATAAGAAAGAATGTTTAACATAATATGCTAAAAATATTTTCATACTTAAATAACATACATAAAAAGGTGTGCTTGCTGTATTTTATATTATCTTGCAAATCTTTTTTTTTCTCCCTCTTGAAAAGCTGAAAATTTTGCCATTCAAACTAGTAAACAATCACTTTAGTGTTAGAAATTAGTACTTTTGTTTTGTACAAGATGTCATATTATGTTCATGCCCATCAAACTTTTGAGGACCAATATCCCAGTCCAACTAAATATTTACCCCGACCTATCTGTTAGAAGGACATTTGGAAATACTTAAGTGCAAATTTATGTGTGTGTGAGAAACAATTATCTTCATCTCAGATGAAGTTTTAAAGCACTTTGTAGTTCTCTATTGCCAACAGATTTAATGTTTTATGTGTTGCCAATTCTTGCAACTACTGTACGAGCATGTGCCTGTGGTTGCAAATAAAAATTAAAAGTTCTACACATGGTTTAAGGAAGTCCATTATTTGTGCTAAGGGAGTTTCTAATGTCTCTCCCTCAATGTTCTTTGTATTTTGAGATTTTGTTTGTGCATTTTTTGCTTCTCATTGTAGGTCACTGCATTCCATTTGGAAGTGTCTGTTTAGCTTTATGATTAATTTTGCTGAAATATGACAAATGAGCCTTACTGAAGATTAAGTGCTTCTTGCAGCAGGTGGTCAGAGACTGACTTAAAGCAAAAGCCAACAGTAGAGCACTTCGTGTCTGGACCATACCTGAACGTTTGTTGCTTACCATCCTGCCTTGAGCATTCTTCTCTCACAAGTGCTATTCTTGGAGTTCAGCTGGCCAGGGGCAGACAGGGGCAGCCCTTGCCCTGCCCCAAAACAGTTCTTAAAGGTGAGGGTTAGGGAGAAACTCACCCTGTTAAACACAGTCATCGCCTTTGCTTAGTTCCTCTGCTTATAAGTGAGAAAGAAAAACAAACAAACAAAAAAAGCTCAAATGAAGGATGAGCTTTCCCTATTTTTTTTTTCTAAAGCTTTAAAAGGAAGCTTTGTGAGGATGAGAATTACCTGTTCCCCAGCAGAGTAAAAGCCTCACTAAACACTTCAGAATCATCCTATTGTGTGCTTCAAATGAAACCACTTTTTCAAATCCTAGAGAGGTGACAGCACTTGCACTGTGCAGTGCTGTCAGCAAGGTTTAAAGGATGATCCAGACATGAGTTACTGGTACACACAGGGCTCCAGGTGCCCCTGTCCCACCTTCTGTAGTTTTGGCAACAGATCTTGCCAACAAATACATTTTGGCTCTGCTCCTAGTGCAAGAAACTACAGGCTGGGTAAGTTTGTTCAACAGCTAAACAGTTGTAAAACGTCATCGTTGCATGTAAATTCTTTTCAACTATAAAAACGAAATTCCAGTTTCTATTTACCTATTCATTGTGACAGTATTATTAAACAGGTAAAGATGGGACTATTTTGTTATACTGTGTATAGTGAATGTATTGTACTGTGTCTGTGAAAAGTGTGCTTTAAATTATATTTTCTTATGTTTTGTTGAGGACAAAGTACTTTAAGTTTGAAAGTGACAGAGGTTTGTTTTAGAACTGAAGGCAACTTAAAGAATTCCTGTCAAGAAAGCTGCTTATAAATGTAAATCAAATCACATTTAAAATAAACTGCCTCTGACCTAAACTGCATTTTACTCATTACTAACCTAAAGAGTTAAGGTCTTTATTTTTATATTTTACTTTGGTATCATCAAACGCTGTATGCAATAAACACCTGAACTTAAGCACTACATTAATGCTTAAACTTACACAGAATGCTACAGCCTGGAGAAAAAAAAAGAAAGTATTTTGATTTAAAGCAGAAGGTCTTCAGATTTCACAAGCTGTTTTCTTCCAACTCAGGCTGACAGAAAATCTGTACTGATGCTACAGAATCCCCTTTTAATGACAGGATTACCTCTCTTCTAAGGATTTCAGGAATGAAGTGGCTATATACTATGAAAGGGAGAAATCATAAAAATTTTAATCCAATGAGGTTGTGGTAGACATATTTGGCTTCTGTCACTGGTGAAGTTATTTTAAGGGTAGCTATTTAACAGGAAACTATTTCAGTAATTCCCTTTATGCACACGTCTAAGAGAGGTCCTTGCTTTGGCACAGTCAGGTTTTGAGGTCGTTCTGCCTCTGTGGGGTACAAACATGAGAGTTTGTAAGTCTTGAATAATATGGTAACAAATAATACTTGGCTTTATAGACTGCTCTAGCTGTCTGCATATGCTGTTGAGTTACAGTAAGGAAAAAAACCTGACAAAATATTCTTTCAGTATTTCCCTGCCTTACCTCAGTCCATTTCTTGACATGAAGTTCAGAGTTAGAAGAATCTTAAGACTTAAAACAGAACATGAGGACTAATGAAGTAGCTGCTACCCAAGACACTGCAATTTATCTATGTCACACAGTTTTTTAATAAATCCTGCACTGAACAGGATATTACATTTTCATGAGAACTGCAGACAACAGAAGCTACTCAAAACCTTAGGCCCAGGTCTTTCTCTCAAACAAAGAACATAAATAGATGTGAGCAACAACTTCTTTGTCATACAAAGCTGAAACATAATTTACTTTAAGTATGTAAAGCCTAAACTCTGTTTTATTTCAGAATGAGCAACAGGAAGGAAAGATCACTGACTCCAGGAATAATTTTGCTTTTAATGTAACAAGACTACTGTACATCAAGTGGGAAGCAAGTTTACTTAATACAGTTAAAGTAAATATAAAATGTTTAGATATACATACATTTTTACTTACTGGAAAGAAATAAAGTTAAAATGCAGGTGATTTTAAAAGCCCTAAGCCAAAAGGAACACAATTCACTGTGAAAATATAATATGTGAAAATATAGCAATATTTTCTACTGAATGGAAATGCAACATACTGGCAATTATTTCTTTAAACAATTTCTTTTAGGCATTTAAGCACAGCAATCCCTTTCAACTCAAAAATACTGCCTTGAGGTATAACACACTCAATTTAGCATTAGCCCTTAAGGCAAACATTCTGTATGTAAAACTTAAGTATTTGCCATTCCTTTGTTGCAAGCATGTAATCTTACTGTCCATGCACCTACATTTCAGAAAGGTACTAGAAAACTGTATTTTCATAGGGCAAGTAATGTAACTTTCTGATTTAACTGCTGTTAGTCAAAGAAAAGCTACACAAATTTGCTAGAAGAAACATCTGTTTATTACATTTGTGCCTCAGTTATCATGGTCAAGAGAAATCAGAGGTGTTTTGGTGACTTTTGGTTTTATGTAGCTGAAGAGCATCATGAAGCTGATCCCCTTTTTATCTGAGGCTAAGTCATTCCTGTATCCTTACAAATTCCACCAAGTAAGGGAATAAATAACTACATACACAACAGGGTGGGAGCTTGTGGGGTTTTTTTAGTATGATGTTAGGTGGAGAAAGAAGATAACCCAACAGTGGCTTACAGCCACAATTTCTCATGGCTCCCATTAGAGTACACTAGCTTTTACTCAGAAGTTTGCACGGTTACAGAAAAGCTGCACTGCTTTGTTCCGTAGGTGGACTACTCAAAAGCTGGTTTTTAAGCTACACTGCAAAACAAAGTATTTAATCAAAATTTAATACGTTCTGATCAAAGTGTGTCTGTACGTGCCTCTCAAACCCTTGCTGATCGTAGTCAGGTGGGAACTGCTCACTGCACATGGGGCACACCTTCCAGTGGCTCTCAACATGTTCCTCAAACTTGCTCTGATCATAGTTAGGTGGAAACATCACATCACAAAGAGGGCACTTCTTCTGCACATCAAAGCTTCAAGAGGAGGCAGGGAGAAAGAAAAGAAGGGAACAGTTACTTAATTTGTTACTGCAAAATAAAAGTAGGATCTTGATGCCACTGACATTAAGAACATTGCTACAAACTTAAATCTGAGTAGTCTTTATATCTAAGCAAGTATTACACAATTAGTTTAAATGTCTTTGCTGAAAGTGCTCAATACAGTTAAGGTAGTTTTATACAGCAATTCTAAAATAACCTGGCATTTTAAACAACATAATTTTGACACAGTTCCAGCTACCACTGAATATAAATCTATTGAATATATTAATGGCCAGCCAGTTTCATGGGAAACCGCTCTCCCTGCTCATAAAGGCTTGCTCTTAGCAAACATAACACTTTATAAAATCTCTAAACTTAGGTTCACAATTACTTTGGAAAGAGAGGGGGTAAAACCCAAAGTTATTCATTCATTTGCTATAGAAATTGTCCGCACTGTCAAAACAAGGTATAGCACAGTCTACCTAGCCTAACAGCATAGTCTCTGGTAGTTAACTGTAAACCAAACATTCACTGAAAATGCTCAGTAGTTTTTCATCTCCCCTTAGTAAAAAAGTCCTGTTACATAGAAACCTATCCACTCCAATAAGGACCAATAAAAGATAACATTTACCTGGAATCAAAGCAGAAACCTGTTCCACGTTCATGCAAGAGAAGACTTGGAGGATTGGGAGCAGAAGGTACAGTATTGTCATCATCCTATTTAAAAAAAGGAAATATTTTATATTATGACCACTGGCTTTTTTTTTCCCCCTCTCTACAAATGCATTTTTAATATGAAACATAAACATTCATTTTATAATTTCTGCAGCTTGAGTTTTACTTCAGTGTACAAAAGAGAGCTGCAGTTAATGAACACAAAAAGCTAAACACAGGCTCCTTTTGACCATGTACCTAGAGCAGAAACCTGTGCGAGAATTGCCAGAATGCTTCTACTAACAGAGTAACTATGGAAATGCAGGTCACTGCCAGTGCCTGGGGGCCAAGTCAGAACAGAACAACCTGTGTTACACTGAACGCAGGGCACCACACTACAAACTTTAACAGCGTTCTATTGAGAGCTAAAACTCAAAAGTAAATTCTAGACAATAGCATAGCAAGTCAGACTTTTTAAACCTGTCAATTTCAATTCAGCAAGGTGAAAAAAGACACCGATTCCAATTCACATGCCTCCCAACAGCCAGTTCTGACTGATCTGCCAATGCTGCTCTCAGCGCCGAGCACGTCATGCTTTCCACGCTGCCACCGGGCTCATCAGCTAACTTGCCCTGTTTGGCTGTTTCCTCTCATAAGCTCTGTCAGTTCAGCTCTCCCTTCACAGACACTAACAGCACACAGCTGCAGCAGGCACTGATGAGGATCTCTGTGCTGATCCCACAAGCAGCTTTGCCTCAGTGCTCCCATCAGGTTGGGCCTAGGGAATACATTGCTCCTCACTTCTCACAGAAGACAGAAATCTCCCTGAAACAGGAAATTCTCAAGCAGAAAAATTAAGAATACCTACAGTGACTGGATTCCGAGAGTTCCCTTCTAAGAAGCAAGGGGTCAGAGCACTTATGTTTTGCAGCTTTGGCATTTTTATTCTGTGATGATGCTATTACAAATTAAGATTTAAATACACAGTGATGTAAGCAAGTAAGTAGAAGAAAACAGCACAAAAGGAAAATTGAAGTAGGAGGATGAAATTCAGAACTATGTTCACAAAGCCATTCTTTATGCAGTATCAAACCATCACATACAGCATCTTGGCTCTATTCTGCAATTAGATAACGCAGCCCAAAACCTACGCATTTCAAGGTGGGAACATATGTAAATTTGGCAAGATATTTTAAAGTTCCAAGTCCTAGATCATTTTCCTTTTCATCTTTAAGATGCCTTACATGCAAGAATTATGCTTTAGCTGATCTTCAAAAATGTATGTGCAAGGCACCATCTGTAACAGCATACATGCTGTATGTTTTATACAAATAACTAGTATGTACACTTAAACATATTTAATTTTTAGGCTAGCATACTTTGTCCTTAGAAAGAGTAAATGGAAACAGGGCAGGATAGGAAGATTCCCTCAGTATTTTTTCTCCTGACAACAGCTGTTTAGTTTCAACCATTCAACATTTCCATTAAGCAGATAGTGGGGCTTGCTGTGACGAGATACTAGCAACAGACATATACAGTGCAGGTGAACTGGGAAGAAGAGTACATGCATTTTATTTCTGTGATTCAGCTCTGCTGCGAGGCAAAAATCAAACTCTTTTAGGACCCTCTCTCTGCAAGCAGTCTGGTTTCCCCAAGACATACCTGGATACCCACTGCTCCTTTTATGTCTATCCTGTACAGAAGACACTAACTGACTACCAGGGTAAGATCAGGCTAATAAAGTGTAGTGGGGGGTTTTTGCTACCAGAAAAGCCATTTTGAATTCATCTGAAAAAAAATATACTGACCTGGCTGTCAGTTGCCAAAAGTTACACTCACCAGCCCCCACAGATTTACTGTGAGTAACAACATTGTTTAAAAGTCTCAGGACAGTTATTCTGGGCTTACTGCCAACTGTATCAGGACTACATTTCTAAAACATTTCTGATGCATTTGCAGATGTATCTTGGTCTACAACACAGAGTAACTGAAGTTAGTAAAGGCAGTGTAAGTTTCAGTATAGCAGGAGTATCACCATCACCTGATCTTACACTGCTAGTCAAGATAATGGCCAGTAACAAAAATGTCTTCACTGAGAAGCAGAAAGAAGCCTACTACATTTGGGGTAAGAGCAGATAGCGTTCTCCTTAGGAATGTGGAAACTAAGCTTAAGTTACATTAGGAGCAAATACCTCAGCAGAAGAAAATACCTCTCCTTTTTAATAAATGACCTACGCATATGGAAGTTTTCACAGTTGTAGAATTCTTTGGGTTGGAAAAGACCTTTTTTAAAGGTCATCTACTCCAACCACCCTGTAGCAGAGGTATCTTCAACTAGATCAGGCTGCCCAGAGTCCTGTCCAACCTCAACTTTAATGTTTCCAGGGATGGGGCTTCTATCACTTCTCTGGGCAATCTGCTCCAGTGTTCCACCACCCTCATTGTAAAAAATGTCTTCCTTAAATCTAGTCTAAATCTATCCTCATTTAGTTTAAAATCATTGCCCCTTGTCCCGTCACAACAGGCCCTGCTACAAAGACTGCCCCCATCTTTCTTAGAGGCCCCTTTAAGTATTGAAAGGCTGCAATAAGGTGTCCCCCCAGAGTATTCTCTTCTCCAGGCGGAACAACCATAACTCTCTCAGCCTTTGTTTAGAAGACAGTTGTTCCAGCCCTCTGATGGGTTTTATGGCCCTCCTCTGGACCTGCTCCAATTCCAGAGCTGGCCATACTACTCCAGGTGAGGTCTCTCATCAGAACGGAGCAGAGGGGCAGAATTACCTCTCTCAACCTGCTGTCCACACTACTTCTGATGCAGCCCAGGATAGAGTTGGCTGCCTATGTCCAGTTTTTCAGCCACCAGTACCCTCAACTCCTTCTCAGCAGGGCTGCTCTTAATCCCTTCATCTCTCAACCTGTACTGATACCAAGGATTGCCCCATCACAGGTGCAGGACATTGCACTTGACCTTGTTGAACCTCATGAGGTCCACACAGACTCACTTCTCAAGCTTGTTCAGGTCCCTCCGAATGGCATCCTGTGCCTCTTTCATGTCAACTGCACCACTCAGCTTGGGGTCATCTGCAAATTGGCTGAAGGTGCGCTCTATCCCAACCGTGTATGTCACTAATGAAGATATTAAACAGCACTGGTCCCAGTACAGACCACTGAGGGACACCACTTGTCACTCATATCCATCTGGAAATCCAGCCATTGACCACTACACTCTGGATGTGACCATCCAACCAATTCCTTATCCACCAAAGAGTCCACCCATCACACATATCTCTCTCCAATTTATAGAGACAGACATTGTGGAGGACTGTATCAAAGGCCTTACAGAAGCCCAGTCAGATGACATCCATTTTCCCTGGTTATTTCTTTTCCTATTGTGTTAGAACTGCTTTAGCTTTGGGATATTACTAAGTCTCTCTAGAAAGATTCTTGCAACAACTCATTTCCATGTAGATTTGTACACTATACAGTCTATTTTTGGGAGGAGCAAGCAACTGATTCTCATTTGAAAGACAAAAAATAAAGACAAATTATTTGATTTAAAGGCACCTTTTCTCAAGCTGAATTTTTATATTTCATCTCATTACAAAAATCCAATCTGTGTCAGCAAACGAGCACAAGATTCTAGCACTGTTTCTCTTGGGTTTGCAAGAGGGCAAAGCACATAGATCAGAAAGAACACTCTGCTAATTAAACCAAAGCAGATGACTAAAGAAGAGAAGAGCTTGTCAAATGTACTATCTACATCAAGAATGATCAGATTAAATATGCAAAATGTGAAGCAAAGGTGGGCAACAGCACTAAGCTCAAATTCTAGATCTTGAACAGGCTGCAAAAGTTCTGACAGTTTCTCTAATTATTCACAATAATGGACATTGGGGGCAAAAGGTAGGAGGGAGAAATACATTTTTCTCCATTATAGGTGCTGAGCACCAGGGCTAAAATCATGCCTGTCTGAACACTGATCAGTTTCTGCAAAGGTTAATAGCAATTAAATGTGGCAAACTAGACTAAATGAGAAACAGGTCATGATACCACTGTACTTGCAAAGAGCACAATATTTTGCAGAAAGGTATTTCTTGTTTAATATTTTTGAAGGTGTAAGAGTACTTACAATAAGAAAGAGTAATAAGCCTGTTCCTGTTCAAATTAAGATATACAGTCCAGTTCATTACAGAAGCCAGTTTTTATACTGGAACATGCAAGCTAATTGTACTAAAAAGAAAAGCTAACCAGCTTCTACTTAAAACAAAGGCCTAAAAAAGAAACTGTTGAGAATCTGTCGCTTTCAGTTCACGCAGCTTTAGATAACAGTCCATTAACTCTTCCAACTACATGTCAAGTAGCAAAATCCATTCAAAATGGACATTATTAAATGTAGATTTGCAAAAGACAGAAAAAATATTAACACATTAGAATAAAGTATTTAACATGCTACAAAAATACCATTCAGCATTTAATTGAAGATACTGGTATCAGAATGCTATAAATTTTTATTTCCTCTGTTACAATTTAGTTCCTACATACAAGTTATAAAATGAGTAAGATGTGGCTACACTTTGAGGCCTCATTCTGCCACAGAGAAAAAGCAAAATGAGTTTACTTGGATTTTTCTACTTTAGTATTTAAAAAGATTAAGAAGCTACTGTCCTAATACCAAAACAAGCTGTTAGTAAAGAAAGAGACTGGGTGAACAAGTATATTATGATCAATTGATGTGTAGAGTTTTCTCCTTCAAAGCAAACCCACCTACAATATTGTTCAGGGAAAACAAAAATCAATTCTAGATCTACATTAAGAATAAATCAGACTTATTAGATACTGAAAACCTATATGCAACTCCTGATTACTCATTAGTAAAAACATCAATGAAAAAAATTAATAAAGAAGGTAACTTACATTGCTATCTTCAGGATCTTCTAAACCATCAGGCCGACTAAGATTGCGTGAGGGCTGACTACACACCACATCATCTTCTAGCTCCCAAAAGGAAGTTCTAACGGGTGGCCTTTGGATCTCATCAGGGTTAAAAGCACCATCTGCTCCATCTGAAGAAAAATTAATTAGAGCATCTTTGTTCAGTACAGTTTGTATTTTGAGATTACAGATGTATGATTACCTTACATCTAAAAATCAAGACTTAAAACATTTTCAGTTTAGATAACATAAAACAATAGGAATTACTTTTTTCAAAAGGCGTTTCCTTAAAACTTTAACTTATTGATTCTCATCAGTAAAATAAAGGCTCTTCACTGATTCTAATCAATCAATAAAGGCACTGTACAGCAGTATAAAAATTGTTGGTACTTGCATTAAATGAGCTTTTGCTTTTGAAATAGTGAGAGAGAAATTATATTGGGGGTGGAATTTTCTTACCTCTTCTTTCCTGGATTGCATAGGGGTTTCCATATTGCAATACTGGTAGTCTACTTGGCACTGTGGGAACCGGTCCATTTTCCTCTGAATACGGATTGCGAAAATGTAATGTCTGTTGTGAAATCTGTCCTTCCATCATTCTTCCAGCTTGATTCCCTGGTTTCCTGCCAAGTTCCTAAATAATGCAAAATTTAAAATGCAATTAATGGGAGTCTTAGGAAAGTTTCACATTTTAATGAAATATGTAGATTTGTTTTTAAAAATACATCTGCTAACTTTCCCACTGTCTTTTCGTCTTGATCTAGCACCAACTACACCATGCCAAGAACAGACAACACAGAGAAGAAAATAAAGATGATATTTTCTTTTTTTTTTCTCATTTTATCATCAGTTAAGTCAAATTATACAAATAGAATTGCCACATTTTTCAATAAATACCTTCATCCTTTTTGCAATGAACAAAAATCAGTTAAGTAGGTAAAGAATGGGTGGATTAACAATAACAACAAAATATAATGTACAGGGAGAAAAGTTTTTTAAAAGTCAAAATTAAAAATTTTTTTATCATACCATACCATTCATGAATATACCATTTTCGTATGTGAAGTACATATATACTTGACATGATTTCCTATGAATTCATTAGTAGCAGATATTTAAAGGACTACTAAAGTAGTTAACATTGCACTGGATCCTTTCTAACATCTAACAGCAAAATGGTGACCTACATTAACTGTAATTTAACATCAGCTCAACTGAGCTCAAGGCCATCACTTTCAGTAGGAAATGAAGAATGTTAGAACAAACTTTTGCTCAGTGTCCTCCACATGCACACACACTGGGAAAGAAATCAGCACAGAATTCAGAAGCAGTGTATGTGTCACGGCGATGTAACTCCCATAGAGTTACCCTTACTTTCGAGCTGCACTGTAAATCAGACTTAACAATCCAGTTGGTACCTTTTTGTTCTTACATTTAAAAAAGACAAGACAGTATGCTAAATAACTAAAATCTAATGTAAATCAAGGGGGGGGGGAAACAGAAGAATAAAGTAATGAGACACGTGAACATGTTAAGCAGTGGTTTCTACATCAACAGCATGAAGTTGTCAGCTTCTTAGTGGGTATGAGGGAAAGGCTAGTTTGTAGAAGCACCCTGAAATAAAAGTTACTCACTGGAAATCTCTCTCTAAGCATAACAAAATAGCATGGAAAAGTGTGCACATAACAGAAAAACACTGAAGCGTGGTCTCACTGATCAATTAGCCACTTTTGAATAGTGGAGGAAAGAAGACAGAGAATTTTAGGTGAGGAAAGATCTGCAAAGGATTCTGAAAGCCTAACAAGTAACTCCAGATAAATGCAGTGGAGGCTGGCAGACAAAACAACAGGCTAGGAAAGTGCTGTGTACCCTACAGCAGCTTCTGAATGAAAACAAGAGAGAAAAGGTTTTTCCTGTCAAGGCCAGAAAGAGCTCCAGCAGGTGTGACAATGCTATCCAATTTCCAGGCAAGATTTTTAACTGGATGGACAGCTGCAAGAGACCACATTACAGATACTGTGTATCAACCAAATTTAGATAAATAATGAGATAACAAAAAATTTTAAAATGGGTCAGACTGAGCACAGTTTGCTCTATCAATCTTTAGTGTAACATAGGTACGGTGTTTACACCAGTAGCAATCATGCAAAGTCCACTGAATATATATGTGGCCCCTGAATATATATGTAAACTCAGCACTAACTGCTAGACCGATTGATTAAGTCTCTCTCTTTGGTAAAATTCAGACAATTGATTCTAGCAAGTAAAACTTACTCAAGGTTGGTATTTTCTATTTATATTAACAAACACAAATTTCACAAATGTAATCCAGACTAGGTTACTTTCAATTAATATTCTACAAGCATTATATGGAACAAAATTGCACTTAATTACAAATAAGTATATTTTAAAACCATGAGACATTGTATTTTCATACAGATTTCAAATATATTACACTTCCTATAAAAAGTAATTCACTGTCTGTGAACTTAATGAGCAAAGTTCTAATTCATCCTTCCTCCTTCTTTATACCCTCACCTACTTTATACATGTGTATTTACAGTTTAGTAAGGGTTTGTGTGTAGCTTACTTCCACAATGCAGCATTTTCATCCAAAATACAAAACTGTTGAATTTATCACAGAATCACAGAGTATTAGGAGTTGGAAGGGACCTCGGAAGATCATCTAGTCCAACCCCTCTGCCACAGCAAGATTCCCTAGACCAGGTCACACAGAAGTGCGTCCAGACGGGTTTTGAATATCTCCATAGAAGGAGACTCCACAACCTCTCTGGGCAGTCTGTTCCAGTGCTCTGGCACCTGAAGTCAGAAAAAATTCGTACGTGTGTTCACACGGAATCTCCTATGCTTCAGCTTACAGCCCTTGCCTCTTGTCCTGTCACTGGGCTTCACTGAGAAGAGCCTGACCCCATCTTCCCGACACACACCCTTCACATATTTACACGGCATGCCTTATTTAATTCTGTTATTTAAATATTTGTATCAGAAAGTCAGTTAATTATTTCTGAAAATCTCAAACAGAACTCAAATTTAAATTCTGTATTCTTGCATAAAAGACAATAATTATTTTAAATCACTAAAGGGCTTTTATAACTTATAAACCGTTAATACTCTAAGCCATATATATATTAAAAGACAGTAAGTAATGTGACTTAAGTGTGGACAGCACATGAGCTGTGATTTATTCAAAGGGAAGTCTTTCTCATCCTTCCATTTAATAAAACTGGTTAAGGGAGAGAAAGCATGTATGCCAAGAATATCTGATGGAATATGCCACATGCAGTTCAGATCAAGAAATAAAAGATTTTGAGATGTACAAGTGAAAATAATAATTAAAAAAATAGAGACTCTTAAGAGAAATGCTTTGTAGTAATTCTGTTCTTCCTGGTTAGCATTTTCTTATGGGTTCTCTGAGTTCATGTTTTTATATTTGCTAATGTAATGTTAACAAAAACCTAGAAGATAGAAGTGTGCCTTTTCCCCAGAAGACTAAATTGAAACTTAAAACCAAGACTTCAACTATTGGCTTAACTACATAGAAGTAAAACGTCTCAGTTATTAACAGAAACAATTCAATATATTTTTCTTAAAAACAGGTGAACTCCAGCCCAAACTCTAGAACACAAAATAGCAATAGCTACTCTGAAAACAAAACACTCAAATGAACAAAGACAGAAGTTATTGTTATATATGTACTTATTAGGTTTCAGACATAAAAGGTTTAGACTCCAACAGCAACATCACAATGTCATTTGCAAACATGAAAAAAGTGCTACCTACAAGTGGTAAGGCAGCTTACAGAAAGTTACCTTCTTTTTGCAGCACTGGCCATAAACAAAGTAGCGTTTGTTTTCTTTTAGAAAAACCTACTAAAGGACAACACAATGTCTGCCAAACATTCTCCAAGTAAAATATCCTCTTGTGGATATGATATAAAACTATGTTAGTGTTACTTCAGATTTATAGACTAAATTGCACATATGATTGAAATGGTTAGGGTCAAATGGTTAGGATTACATCTTCAAGTTTCACTGAGCATGCATAATCTAAGTAATTCATCTTTACTCAATACAAAATAGGAAGAATTAATTATCAGTGAAATTAATATTTTTCTTTTTAAAATCAATTTCTTCTGTAATATGGATGCAGTTTAGAATGAGAGACGGTGGCATTAATACTTTAATTTTAGCATTACATAAGATTAAAAGAAAATGTAGATCAAAGTGTCTGTAAAAAAAGTGCTGTAAAATATCCTAAGCCAGAAGTTGGACAGCTAGGGTAGACACTCATTTAAAAAAAAAAAAAAAAAGGCTATAAGTACGTAAATAAAATAGAAACCAAGTAATTTTATAGGTTTGAAGAGACAGCAAATGAACATTTCTGGCATCCTATGTTTGGTGACATTTATAAACAAACACTGATAATGGAGTATAAATTGAAAAGCTGTTTACTATACTGTGCTTAACCTTTTAAATCATCGTTCCAGTCTAGAAGGCACTTTGATTCTTCTTTGTAATGTAAATACCTATAAATGTGGTAGACAAAAGTTCCAAGCTTTTATAAGCTCCATACATTATTACTACAGTTGTTCTCTTTCTTATGTGTGGTGTTTAAAATCAGGCCCTCCAGTTAAACTGAATTCCTCAAAGCTCAAATTTTATTTTGCTATCTTTTGAATTAGAAAAATGAGATCTATTAAAAATCATACCTTCAGAAAAAAGGAAAAAAAAAAACAACACCCCAGCTCTTTGAGAATCTGTAATTTTACAAAACACTTAACCAACTTAATCTGAAATTAGTTTAATTTAAATTTATCATTCTGTAAATGTCTGGTTTACTAAGCATCTGTTCATACATGTTCACATTTATGTAGGAAACATTTTAGATCAGTGTTACACAACAATAAATGACAATATTTTTAAAGGCTAACTCAGTTTTTGCACTTTGGTACACCATGGTGCACATTTTTAAAAATATATGTATTTGTATTATTAACAGAACTTGTACTTTAAAATGCTAACTCATTTCGGCAAAATGTCCAAGTATGGATAAGTATGTTTAAAAAGTAAATAAATCCTTGCATAAAAATAAATTGCAATTCCTCAAACCAAAGAGTTTCAAGTGTTTATTTACAAATTTTAACAATACCTTCTCACTGGTAAAGAGTTCCAACTGTGACGCCAGTTCCTTTATTTGTCTCTCTTTTTCTGACAGCTGAACCTATAAGAAAAGAAGTTTAAGGTTTGTATATGAGTGAATACAAACTCCTTTCTTGCATGATATAATGTGAAAACAAAGTTCAGTGATTAAGTTCATCTTTCAGATGGGAATCACTTTATCTACTATAGTTACATGCAGCATCTAGTACTACTACAAATCAAAATCAAAAATTCTCCCTAGGTTTGTCTACTGTACAACAGCAGCACACTAGCAGCCTTTTCTTGACAGTTTTTCAGAAAACAGCCACAGAATGATAAAATCCTAGGTTAGAAACAGTGGTATCAGTTACTAG
Source organism: Galbula dea (assembly GCA_013399015.1). NCBI lineage: Eukaryota > Metazoa > Chordata > Aves > Piciformes > Galbulidae > Galbula > Galbula dea. Next base: position 184,878 of record VWZX01003426.1, read on the forward strand.
TGATAGTAATGGCAGGAAAGACACCACTGTTCAGAAACAGCTGAAGGTCTGCATGCCTCATCTCATGATTTCTGAAGGAATTCACTGGCATTTTGGTGATTTATTTTATTCACTTCTTCCCAGTTCTAATGTCTCACCACAGAAGTGAGAGAACCAAAACCTCGTCCTGCATCAAAGATATTAAATTAGATTAGAACATCTACCTTGTGTGTCTACTGCCTGCTCTGACAGAGGATGCAACTGACACATTACACAATTCTTCCACGCCTCCTCCTTGCTTCAAAGTGATTACTTAAATAATCTCTCTCTACAAAGGGCTATTTTATTTGGATTCTGGTTACTTTGGAGACTGCCTCTTCACTTGTTTTTCTAACATATAAATTCAATGCTCTGCACAGTTATGTATCAATTTTTTTCAATTCTAAAATTCTAGTTTAGGACAACAGAGAGAAGAAGAAAACCTCAGGATTTCTCCACGACCTGCACCCTCCTAAATGATAACAAGTTTTGAATTGTAGTCAAAATGCTTTCAATTGTGGAATCAATTCTTTATTACTCTTGATGTTGAGAAGTTAAAAACAAACTTATTTTACACTGAATTATGTGTGGCAAGCAATCTCTGCTAATTAGTACAGTTAATTAAATTTGAAAGACTATTTCATAAAAATCAAATTAGAGGATTGAAAAGTGTCAAAAAAGGACAGCCAACGTACAGAGTGCTGAAATAAGCTGTAAAGTGCTTCAGTATTTTATACAGAAAAAATGCTGTGATTTCTAATGGAAGGGAGCTTCTACTAGAACTACTGTATTAACAGTTCAATTTAATCTCTGTTCATCACAATGGACAGAAGTAGGCAATGGAGTATTCTATCCTGTCAACTACAGTATCACCATTAAACTGAGAATGAGCATAAAAGCTGTCTTATGGAAACCTGTTGCTCTTACCTTGTCCTCATTAACCTAAAAAGTCACTTCAGCGTATGTATTGCTAACACATAACCTCAAAGCCCCTTGTAAGCTAAAGCTGTACCTTATGCTCCTGGTGCCTGTGCTGCATCACTGTACAGTTGAGATCTTCCAAATTAAAGTTATATTTCACGATTATTTTAAAAAAACAATGTATCACTCATCTTGTATCTCTCTAGTTAATTCAGATAAACTGTATTAGGCATTACTAGACTGGTAATGCAACATGTCAGATGAAGATTTTAGGCAAACAAAGCAATCAATATTCCTGTCAGTATTATATTACTCAACAGGAAATTAGAACTCTCTAGCCTTTTTTTCCCTGTAATACAAGATTAACATTATTTAGAGGTTTGTCTAAATCCACAATATGAAAAGACTGTTAGCCATTTGGTAATATACTTAGGAGATCTGTCATACTTCAAATAAGCATTACAAGACCATGTTGTTCCTAACAATTGCAAAACAACTTTTATTTGCAGCAAAAAAATATATTTAGTGATCTTCCCCACTAAATCTCCTTGTTACTTAAATTATTAGAAGCCAGCAACTATTTTAAGAACAGGATACCACTGTCAAACAAAATCTGCAACTTACTTTATACTGATCCTCCATCGCTGCTAGCTGTAATTTTATACCCTCATTGATTTTCACTTGTTCTTTCCACTTCAGCTCCAATTTGGCTAGTTCATCGGCATAAACACTGCATTTTATCTTCTCATCCTAAAGTAATTTATACCATGGCATGAAACAGTTACACTTTTAAAAGATTTCCCCTCCCACTCCCAACAATGACACTGTGTAACTCCATGCTTTTAGAATGACACCGTTTAAAAATGACTTCCCCAAGAAATAAGTCTGACTCAAGACTCTGAAGAGAACAGGACCACTGCATAAATGACATTCAGTGCATATTTTTTTCTTGCCTAAGTTTTCAACAAACTGATACTCCTCTTCAGCATCACACTTTCCAGTTTCTTTGTAACCTAATTTCTTTGTAAACCTAATACTATGTTGACATCATGATTATCCTTTTAAGTGTCTCGGTTCAGTACAAAACCTTTCCCTCAAGCATCAATACAAACCCATCAGCTGATGTCCAGAAACAGGACATCCAGAATAGCACATTAAAATAGAATAATCTCATTGTGATAAATAACAGAAAAAAGATGAAAAAAGAAAACACACCTGGAAAGCATTTCTTAAACCCTGCAACAGTCAACTTTTCACCAGCATCACTAATGCCCTGCTACCTCATTATACGTACATCCAAACTGGTTAAATGAAAATCCAGCTGGACTGACAAGTATAAGTATTTGAAGGAAATTACTATTACAGCATACTTTGGTCCAGAGAACCATATAAAGGCCTTTATGTATGTGTGAGTCCAAGCAAGCATGTAGCATCCACTCAGACATCAAAACACTGTAAAACCCAGGAAAGTCAGATTTGGAAGAGTTACTATACCTGAAGAGCATACCAAATAAAACACTGCTACACTTGTTCAAGACATCAGCTGGCTTATAGCAACATGCTGTATCTGATTTTTAAGAGCAAATATACTTAAAATATAATGGGGGGAGGACAAAAGTATTCAAAACTTTATGCACACAACTAATAGTAGTTCTGTTAATTTGTTTTACTGCATCTTGATTTTCCTGAAGGGTCCCTGTCTAGACTTTCTAACATGACAGGCAATCAAGAGCCAACTTTTTACCATAATCATAGCATATCACACAAACAAGCAAGGTAACTCAGCTGGGTGGGCTTTATGCTTTTATGATTAGCATATATAACTACTTTCAGATTTCTGAAGCAGTCATTCACTTACTGCCAACATTTGCTTGCATTTCTTATACTTCTCTGTTTTCTCAGCAATTTCTTTATTCATTTCACGTACTTGCTCCTTTACTGTGAATTCCGAAACCATGTCAGGTGAGGTGGGGCTAACTGTGAACACTGAAAAAAAGACAAGAATATTAATTTTTTTTGTTCCATAAATAAACTTTGTATAATAGAGATTACAGGTCAAATTTGACAGTGCATCAAAAATATGAGTGCTCCATGTTATCCAAGCAAATAGTTAATCAGAGACAATCAGTACCACGTGGCACATCAGATCAGCAGTCACAGTAGCATGTCTGTGATTAGTTCTCTCACACAACGAAGATGAATATAATGTGCACACATACTACAAAGGTTAAAAAAAAACCAAAAACAAAACAAAAAAACACAAACAAACCACAACACAAACACCAAACCGAAAACAGAACAGACAGACATCTGCCCCCTTGGCTCCCAAGAAAGTAAATGCAGAATATATATCTTATGGTATCATGCTACATTATTATTCCACAAAAATATGGAAAGCCTCAGCAATCTACTTCATCTCATCACAACCACATACTATAACTGAACTTGGTGAGATTTTATTTGTTTTAGCAAACGCTTGTATTAATACTTAAGACAGGAGGAAACTGACAAATCAGCCTATGTCTCTAAAGACAAGAGTCCATAAATTATGAAATAACACAAAATTAGTCAGCATTTAGTAGTATTTACCAATTTAAATTCAATAATAAACCAGGCTTAGTTTTAACCTATTATGTTTTGTTTAGAACATTAGTTTTAAGAATTTAATAGTTCATAAAATATAATCTACGTAAACATTCTCTAATAAAATACTACTGCCTATAAATCATGAAAATTGTCGACAGACTTGACCTTGCCATCACAAAATCAGACCTTTTCAGTGGATTTGATTTTACACTAGATTGCTACAGTGAACATATAAAATAACTGTAAAATTACCATGCTATGGTATACAACTTGTAAATCTGGGAAGGATTTTTTTTTCTAAATGAATTGTTTATCACCTTGGCAAAACTGACTCTGTGTTAACTATTAAGTAGAAATTAAAGACTTAAGTCCTACTGACATTAACAAATATCCACTGAACAGTTTTGAAAAGATACATGAAGTTATTTATGTATGTTACCACTTGAAAAAAGATACACAAGATCTTCAGGAGAATTTCCTATTTTTAATCATTGCTTTAACTAAAACAGAACAAGTCTACCTATGGTATCCTAAAAATACTATTAGAGACTACTTCACATAGACAACACGTACAGGCTGATACAGACAGACGAAATTTAAGCTGTTAATACCTGGAGATGCGGACAACTTTTTGTCTGTAACCACAGCAGTAGTTGTCTCGGTGTTAGATGCATCTGTCAGCTTCTGCTGATGTCCTGCAATTTTCTGTAAAATGAAATTATTTTGGTATTTAATTAAATGAAAGCCAAAGCACAAAGTAACATACATCTTGCACTACCATCTCCTCCAAAATTGGACTAGATGGAATTGCTCATTAAAACAGCAGACAATGGTAAGTATGCAAATACATTTAATTCTACTAACACCAAAACTGCCTCAGATTATGACTTTTACAATCTTACTTTATAAAGTTTCTTTTCCCTAGAAAAAGTAATTTCTAGGCGAATTATTAGAAAAATCTCATTTTCAGTTACACTGAAATACATTAATGTCAATCTAATACTCCATTAGAAAATGGAGTCTTTATTACTAACAAGTGCTGGACTTCTGGTGTCAAAGTAGCAAAATCTGGTGTTTGTTATGAGATGTACAACACAACCAAAGACGAGGAAGACTTTTAAGGAAAAGACACAAGCAATCTCCTTCATCACTGACCTTCTGGATGAGAAGACAACTTTTTGAAGTAATCTCTGAATCAAAGCTGAGTAACTACCACTTTTGTTCTATGAAGAGCAGAAATACTGAAGTGTGTTTTTTCTAAGAATTCACATTTGCACATCTTGCCATTGCTCATACACCTTTTCTCCATTTGAGCTTCTCTCCAACTCAGTCATTCAACTCTCTAACTCTGCTCTCAAATCCATTCCAAATTCACTAACAGGTTCGGTTACTAGGCGGCGTAAGACTCGCATACTATTACTGCAAAAACCTCATTTATTTATGAGATAAAGTTTAGAAGAGTGGTAAGAACACAAAATATATATGAAATACAATTACAGACTGTGTTACAGAAAATTTTTCCCTACTTCACTTTGGTATCCTCCATGTTCTCTACTGCCCCCACATATGGAGTTTGTAGTTTGGGGGTTTTTTGGTGGGTTGGAAGAGGGGGCTGGTTGGTTGGTTGGTTGTAGCTCTTGTTTGTTTGTTTGGAGTTTTGTGTGGCAGTGAAGGTACTCAATAGAGGTAGTAATTAAAGATATTTTTTTCCCCTGCTTCAATTTCAAAATTCTTCCTTGAACAATCTTATGCTTATAGGTTCATCCAAAATGTGTTAGCTCTCTACATACACCAATTAGTATAAATGACCTATGCTCTATTACAACAACTATCTAACAAGAATCCGAGTAGTAGTTTAGCTTTATGGTAAATTAAACAGGCACTACTTACTGCATATTTTAATCCTTTTTAAAAGCACTGCGGTTTGCAGAATGAAATGAAATAGTTGCTGTAAATTTACAGAAAGTAAGCGCAATTTCTCCCCTTCTACTTACTGTCTGCTCTGTAAATTTGTTCACTTGTTTTTGAAGTTTTTGACATTCTTTGAATTTTTCCTTGTAATGGTCAGCAGCCATTTGCAGACGAAGTTTCAGATCTTCAACTTCTCTGCGCAGTTCCTGCTCCACTGCGTTTGAAGTTTCCTTAAAAAAAAATCATTTCCTTAGAAACTGTTCTCCCTTTTGTTCAAATACCACTATTTCCAAAAAAGCCTTTTTTCAATTAAAGCATAACGCTCTATGTAAGTACAGAAGAAGTTCCTATTTTCTTTGTGGGAAGGAATGGAATAGAGCAGTAGAGCACAGAGAGAGACAGGATCTGTGCTGAACTTCCTCAGTGTCCTGCTTAGAATGCAGTAAGCAGGCACAAGTATAAACATCAGAGGCAAGTAAAGAGGATCCTTGTTCTATGAGCTGATTAATGTATACCAAAGTCTGAACACCTTCTAGAAGCATTATTAGCCATCTTACTGAGACTATATAGCAAAAATGGACAAACCACAATTGTATTCTATCACACTATGTCTCTACTGGAAGTGGTTCAGCTGAGCTGTAAAACTCAAGCAAATACACGAAGTACACAAATACACAAGCAAAGGAAACTACATTTACCAACTGAATATATGTATGTCATGCATTACCCTGTGAAAATAATGTAGGAGTAGAGGGGAGTTGCTGTTAGTAGTAGGACAAGCCTCCATTCTTACCAATATTCCAAATCAGCTAAGATGCACTTGATTTAAGGTAGTATCTTGAATGCCAAAAGAGAATTTGGTAATAATTTGTACTAATAATCCAGAAACACATTCCCCAACTTTAGCAGAGCTAGCTCTGACAAGATTATACGAATACATATAAACTTCAGTATTAAATACTGACAATTTACCTGTTCATTTTTCAAAGTCATTACTTTTTTAAGTTCAGCTAAAGAATCAGCAAGCTGCTTTTTCAATTTTTCATTTTCCAGACGTGCACTGTGAAGATCTGCCATCGTCTTATCTCGCACATTTACTGCATCACTCAGCTCTTTTGACATTAGCACAGCTTCTTGTTTGCTAGCCTGAATCTGATCTTCAGCTTTCCGAAGCTGTTCTTTTAAAATACTTGCATCCTCCTAGGCAAGAGAAAAGAGGGAAGAGAATCCATCATTTTTTTAATTCAAAGCTTAAATAGAGGTTGATAAATCAGAAACACTTGAAATAAAAATCAAGATTTCCTGGTGAATTTAGCAAAACCTCTAAATCAAGAAGTTAGTACACAAGTATCATTTTCCCCATATGCCCTCTTTGCTAGCGACAGCGTGCAAACGTATTTCACTCTGACATAAAGTCAAATTTAAATATGTTATCCCTAATGGATTTTTTATTGCATTTTCAGCTTTAGTTTTAAACAGATGCCAAGAAAGTCTTGCTGTTTTCCAGAATATCTTTCTTATCACCACAGAACTCTTAAAGGGCACAAATGGTCATCCAGCTTCAAAATCAAAGTTCAGCCCAGTGTAAGACACTGCAGGTAACAACAGAGTAAGAGGTCTTACAGTGACTACAACTGGTTGACATAAGGCACTGTAAAGCAGCTTTGGGATGTTTTATCTCACAGCTGAATTTCCCAAGAGCTTGCACAACAAGCTTTTCAGAAGGAAAGAAGAACAAAAAGTAACAAAGAGCAGCAAGTTGCAGCATGCGGCACTTAGAATCTTGGCTCTGCTGCAGCTCCATAGTGCAGCCCAAGGGCCAACCAATTAAGCTGCACCACCAGCCTCTCAGTCCTCTAAGAAGCCCAGGACCATAAAAACATAAATTCAAAGCTACTATAAGCCACTCACAGCCTCTGGACATCCTGAAGGCATAATTATCTTATATTCTTGAGTCCAGACAAATTCAGGTATCTCTAGCCCATTATTTGTCAATTTCTGAATAATCACTTAGTGTAACAAGTCTAGAGGAACATTAATATATTTTTGTAAACATTTATGAAGTTGGATCAGAAGGTGCCCTACAGTCCTGTTCCTTAGCTATTTTTACAGCACATGATGCATCATTTATATATTTTAGTAAATATCTGCACTTTCACAGGATAAGACAAAAATGTTAATGATCCCACTAAAAACATCACGAAGTACTTCAAGATTACTAAATGCCTGGTTGCTTCAGTACTGGCACACACACAGATCTGTATGTTTTTATTTCAAAGTAAAATACAGCAGTAGTTTAACACATTCAGAAACAAAACTGCAGAGCAGTCAAAAGACAAAAAAAGCTGTAATTTAAAACAAGATAGCATGTCCTTTTTGTACTCTTGCTGTTTCCATTCTCAACAGCACTACTTCCCTACTTGAGTTTTACATTCCTAACTCACATTAATGCGATTTCTATTTCAAGATAGAGATTGCTTTTTCTGTGAGAAGACTGGCAAGATACACAAGATAAAGTCACCTGTATCATCTGACTTTTACATGCTGGCCTCAAATGCTGTGTCTAAATTAACCCTCTAGTTTGGACCAAGAGCACAGTTGTGAAGCAAAACTCCCAGTCAAGTCCACTATTACCTATCACACTGTAGATCACAGGATAAAACAGTCTCAAGGCAAAGAAACTGGATTCCTTTTGGATGAAACAAAACAGGAAGATGTGCATCAGGAACAAACACCTAAGGGGTACTCTACTGTGGTGGGTTGACTCTGGCTGGATATCAGGTGCCCACCAAAACCACTATATCACTCCCTTCCTCAACTGGACAAGGGAAAGAAAATATAATCAAAGGCTTATGAGTTAAGATAAGTACAGAGAGAAATAACTCAGCATTACTACCATGGGCAAAACATACTCAACTTGGGGAGAAAATTAATTTAATTGATTACCAATCACATCAGAGTAGAATAACAAGAAATAAAATTGAATCTCACTAACACCTTCTCCCTACCCCTCCCTTCTTCTCAGGTTCAGTTTACTCCCAGTTTTCTCTCCCTCCTCTCCACCAGAGGCACAGGAGGATGAGGAATGGGGCTTATGGTCAGTTCATCACATATTATCTCTGTCACTTCTTCCTCCATAGGAGGACTCCTCACACTCTTCCCCTGCTCCAGCGCAGGGTCCCTCCCACAGGAGACACTCCTCCATGAACTTCTCCAATCTGAGTCCTTCCCACAGGCCACAGTTCCGTTAACTGCTCCAGTGCAGGTCCCTTTGAAGCAGTGCAGTTCTTCAGGTATAGACTGCTCTAGCGTGGGTCCTCAACAGGGTCACAAGCCCTGCCAGCAAACCTGCTTCAGCATGGGCTCCTCTCTCTCCACAGGGCCACAGGTCCTGCCAGGACCCCGCTCCAGCACAGGCTTCCCATGGGGTCACAGCCTCCTTTGGTCACCCAGCTAGGCCATCGTGGGGTCCTCCACAGGCTGAAGGTGGATACCTGCTCCACCATTAACATCCATGGGCTGCAGGGGGACAGCCTGCCGCACCATGGTCTTACCTCAGGCTGCAGAGGAGTCTCTGCTCTAGCACCTGAAGCACTTCCTCCCCTTCCTCCTTCACTGACCTTGGTGTCTGCAGAATTATTTCTCTCACATTCTCACTGCTCACTCCGGCTGCAATTGCTCTTGCACAGGGGTTGTTTTGCCCTCCTTCTTAAATACGTTACCACAAAGGCACCACTATCACCATTGCTGATGGGCTCAGCCTTCGCCAGTGACAAGTCTGTCTTGGAGTCACTGGACCTGGGGGCAGCTTCTAGCAGCTTCTCACAGAAGCCACCTCTGTAGCCTCCCTGTTACCAAAACCTTGCCAAGCAAACCCAACACATCTATCCACAGCACCACACTAAAACTAGTCTGAACTAACCCCATCTGGACCACAGACAGCATAGATACCAGTTCTTCAGCAATTTCACTCTCCTATACCATACAGCTTGCTAACCACAATACTACCACACCGTACAGTTGAAGTCATATATTCCTTACAAGTCCTACCAGTACTCTTATTGACAAGTTCTCTGTCAATTCAGTCTGTTTATATAGCATCTTATCTTTTCTCAGTTTTTACGCTATTGTATCTTGACAGTACATTCACCTAACAAGTCCTTCAGCACATCTTTCAATATTTCCTTTTTTCTCCTTCATCACCCTCTGCAGTTTCAACATAGCTACATTACTGACTTCTTTTCCCCATCTTCTTCCTTTTTCATGAATTTAAAGCAAGTCAGAGGAGTAAGACACTTTTACTGAGAGCTTTTACTGTACTCAATTACTTTTTCACACATAGTACATCTCACAGTTCATCATGTGAGAGAACTCAACAAGCTCAGTGTGCAAATCAAACAAATTCAGTCTTCTGCATCTACTGAGAACATCATAATCCTCCTATGCCTCAGCCTATACCCTGGTGATATCTTCCGCTTCTTCCTTTCTGTTGTCAAACACGTACAACCTTAAATATGCTTATTTTAAATCAGGCCAATTATATTAGTAATGCTTACCTTATTTGATGAGGAGAGCTCAACAGCTTTCTTCATATTTTCTTTTTCAGCTATAAACAGCTGTAATCTGCCAACCTCCTCTTTATAATACGATATCATGTTTTCTTTGTTTGCATCCAAATTCTTAAACGTCTGGATTTCTTTTACTAGTTTGGTGTTTTCTATTTCTGTATTCTTCAAATGTATCTGCAATGATGCTAAAAAATGTCAAACTCTTCTTCCACATTACGAAAACTACCGTTCACCTGTCCATGTAAGTGTTCACTACATTCTAACTGATCTCTGAGACAGATTAGGACAGGTAATGAGAAAAACTAAACATCTGATAGTATCACTGCCCTCCAGCAAAAATGTTCTTGCTGGAAATCTTTCAGCTTGATCATCTAAAAACAGCTCCACTCTACAGCTTGAAGTTAAGGCCCTGATTTCTGTCCACATCAAATAAGCTATTTAGAATTCACTCCTCTTTTCACAAATGCTGGACAGCTAAGGACAAGCAAAAAGAAATTGCCTGAAGAAACTAAAGAAAAATTAAACTTCTAGTAGTACACACTTGCAATCGTCTACGCAAACAGGAGGACTACATCAGGAATATTCATTCCCAAAGGCATTAAACTGCTTTAACTCTAGAACTGTTTTTAAGATGTTATAAAACCTATCACATTATGCCTCAAAGAATAACTGTTGCACTCAAGTGTTGTCCACTCAAAGACTAGAAGATTTGTGTTGCTTATTTACAAAGAGATTCCGCACTTGCGAAAGATGGTTTGAGATTTTATGACTTCTGGTGTATATCTAATACTGCCTGTCACATGACATCTTCCTAGGAATAGAAACAATCTTTTAAATACACTTGATTTGTTTCATATGACCTAAATTTAATTATTTTAGCATGTAAAATGTTTTTTTGCCTTTGGGGGATGAGATAAGTCTGTGTTTTATTTTATCTTAAATACTCCTTTAAATTTTAAATACCAACAAAAGAAATCAGCTATGCTAGTAAAAAAAAAAAATCAATGCAATATAGATCCTACTAAAGCTTCTCAGAGTTATGCACAAGGCGTAAGAACAGGGATCTAGAGAGAACAGTCTGGAGAAAGCACTTCTGAGTAAAATGTAATTTACATATTAAAAAGTATGTTTAGAAAACCAGTTATCAGGTGATGCACTGTGTAACTGAAGAACTTCCTTATCAGCATCTGGGGTTTTTTTTGTTACTACGCCTACATTTTAACAAATTAAGTCAACCATTTCCCTTCTCAGACACCTTTTTTATATCGTGGGATAAATTCAGATGCTATTTTCCCCTTTCGTTTTTATATGCCCATCATAAAATCTGTTTGCAGAAGTTACCCATTTACCTTTTTCCTTAAAAAATTCAATTTATCAGACTTCTCCATAAAGCACTATTACCTTTATTTCAAATGACTTCTTTTCAGTGTATACAGGGACAAGGAATAAAATTACCTTATAAAGCTCCTTCTCATCCTTTTCTGTCTTTAACACACATTCAAGCTGTTCCTTCTCTAGCATCACTTTCTTCAGTTTGTCCTTCAGACTAAGACATTGACAAATTAATTGTACAGAACTATTAATAAACAAAAATCAATGCATACATTAAAAAATGTTAGTTTAAAAAAATATCTAAGGAAAGAACAAAGTGAAATCAGAAAGGTAAGGAACAAAATGACTAAATACCTGTCTAACTCGGTTTCTTTTGCAATGGCTTTCTGAGTAACACTCATGATATCTTCTTCAAGCTGGAGAACTTTTGAAGCAGCCTCATCATGCCTCTTCTTCAACTCATCAATTTCAGTTTTAAAAGCTTCTGATGCTTGAATATTATTCTTTAAAAAAATTACAAAGAGCTGTCATTTAAGAATGCATACCTTCAGAACTACAATATACTGTTTGAATTAATGATAAAATATGCTCAATAGATTTCTTCTCTTCCTTAAAATATACAAGCCCATTTCATGTGTATATAAATGTATATAATGAATATATTAAAATATATTAAACTTGCTATGTGCTGTTATTGTATTAATAAGGAGTCAATAAGGAGTTTGTTTTGGTGTAAGCATTCGGTTAGAGAGCCTACCAAAGACTTCAGAGTACAGGATGAACAAAGCTGTATTTCATATCTTTTGCCCATCTCTTTTGTGCAAACTAACCATCAACTCCCCAGAACATAAGTAAACATAAAACAGAAAACATAAGTAAATTCTGTTTTACTCTGTACTTTTACATGAAAAGAAGGATTTCGCATTTGACCAGACAGTTACACCACTCAAGCAAGCCACAATAAAGACAAGTGCAGGGAAAAGGAGGGGGCAGTAGAAAAAGAAGAGCTCGTGATATGACAGTGACTACACTATATTCTCCTAGTTAGAACATGTGGAATGCATCACAAAGCTCATGGAAGCTCATGAAACAATCATGGGACTTATGTCTTGAATACTGGAAGCTGAGACAGAGGATGATGACAACACCCAAAACAGATTCCTTTGTCAGAAAACTGACAGATGCAAGATAAGAAGCCACTTTCAAGTATCACATTCATTATGTAAATACAGTAATGTCCATATCATTCTAAGGCAGTGGACAGCTAAATATCATCTCTACCACAGCAAAATAGTCATTTAAAGTCAGGTCATCCTAAATAACCCTGAAAAAACATTATTTTCAATATACTATTCTCTTGAGAAAATAAATTATTAACACTAAAGTAGAACACATACACCAAGATAATATGCTACTATTTCTGATATCAAACTTCAGTAAAAGGTCAGCATAGTATCAACCATAACAGCAGTATGAATCAAACTGTAAACAAGGTCAAGACAGACTGACCAACCTGCCTGACAACATAACTTTCAGTGTTTGTGCAGACACTGAGGCACAAGTTGTCTTTCTGCTCTACATTTGGAAGATTAAAGCACTAGCCCGTCTATTCATTTTTAAACAAAGCTTAATGCCCTGAAACAAGACTGTACTGTTACATCAAGAGAAATGCATCAGTCAAGAGTTTACAGAGAACCCCTACTGGCCAGTTTCCAGCCTAACTAACAATGTTTTAAGTACAATAAAATATAATGAGGACTGTTTTTACTCATTAATTGTCAAAATACACTGTTCACAAGTGTAATTAAGCCCTGCTTTTACAAGCAACTAAACAGAAGTTTGGGCATTATGATTTTTTTTGGGGGGTAGTAGGTGTTGAATTGTGAGGGGTGGCAAATGTAACTGACAACTCAATCACTTTCTAAACACCACACCAGCACATGAACTAGTTTTTCATTTTTGTTACGTATGCTATAAAAAAGAAGAGGACTAATACATTACAACCATGTAAACTCTAAATGGCTTTATTATACGCCTTTATATAATAAAGAATTTCAAGGGATCATGACTGTACCATCTTTTTTGAAAATAGCACTGGCAAAGATCACAGATGACACATAATTTTCATAAAGACTTTCTTTTTGAAGAGCTATCAGTTTCCTCCAATTAAAAATACATGTACTTGGTGTAATGAAGGCAGAATATTTTAAAGTCAGTACTCCAAGTAAAACTTGCTATATAACCAGCAGCAACAACACACATTATAAATGCTTGTCCTTCCCTAGTGCAGTGGAGACCAATTACTTGCCCATGTTTTGAAAGTCTACTATAGTAAAAAGCCTATTTCAATGCGTATCTGTGTTTTCTCTAAACACCACCTTGGTATAACTGTAACTGTTGTAACCCAAGTGCCTTCAAAAGAATTTAATCTGATACATTATATATACAAACAGCAAAAACAGTTGAAACAGGCTGCCAAAAAGTAACATATATTAAAAGGAATTAATAGCCTGAAAAAAATTCACTCCACAAACAACATTACAATTGATGCTGCTTTCCTAGCTACTCTAAAGGGACATGGTATTAAAATGTAAAAGTTCCATACTTAACAGATTCTCACCTAATAAACTTACTTAGATACAGCTAAAACCTACAGTTTTGAAAGAAAAAAAGGTTTAATTTTGAGAGATTACTTATTTTACAGAATTCTTAGCAATTCAATTTAGCTGCTGCAATCCTAGTCCCATACACTATGGTTACAGTGGTTTCAAAACCTGTAAAATTTAAAATGAGTGCTTTTAAGACTATTTTACTGGTAAAAGTTGAGTATGTTTTAGGAGGAGTCTAAGTGGGAAAAAACTGTAAACACATCAACCACATGTATAACCTCTATTACAAAAATTACCTTCTGTAACTATTGTTTACTTATCTTAATTTATCTGGAATACGTATGAATACTATATCCTTTATTCCACTTTCTTAACAGAAAGGAAAGCACAGCAAGAGTATGAATCATTTTAATGAACTGGTTAAAAACCACCCAACAATTTTGAAGTTATTTTTACTCTGGTTTGTTATTTTCAATGCAGATATAAATTCAGTTTCCCCTGTCCCAGCTCTCTAAAGGTGTAACAGCCTTACAGGTGGAAGCAGTGGAGCAAACTGCACCACAAGGGCCAGAATAAGCAGCCAGAAATTACTTCAGTCAGCTTCACTGCTGCAAAACAGAAAGCTACCAAAACAAAAATTTCTGTAACTACTCAGTCTCACCAGCTAGATGAAACAAAGAAAACTTTAATACAGTTAAGTGCATTTATTTTCCCCAGAATCAAAATTTCACTTGGAAAATTCTAATGCACCTTCGGATAGGGAATGAGAAGAGAGATGAGGACACCAAAATCTTTACTGCTATTCTAAAATGGCAAAATATTTAAGACTGATTATTTTTAAAATAATTGTATTGTATTCACATTAAACACTGTCCTCCTCATGCAAAAGAACTGCTATTACACATAACGTGGTTTGTTCACAGTGCATTACAAGCAGCTGCCAAAAGCAATTTTAACATCAAAAAGTTATGAAATACAGACCAGTTGCTTCAGGTTTGTGTAAACTAATCACAAATACAGTGACTGAAACATCATAAAGCTATTATAAGCTCCAGCTAAAGGATATGTGAAGATCATACATGTTCATAATCTATTTATTAAACTTCTGCTGCAGAAGGACTAATAATCTTTCATTTGAGAATGCAATGTTTCTAGATTCTGTACCAGAAAACTATATCAAAAATCTCTATGTTCAACAATAAAAAAAAAAAAAACATGCTTTCCCTGATTATTTCTTACTTCTAATGGATTTTTGCAACACCATTAATTCAGAGTACAGTCCAGTCAATGGGAGCAAAGCGGTACAGATATCCCTTCCTGTGAATCAACATACACAACCCAATTTTTCAAACATACTTAAGGCAGAGATAGATCCAACAAGCAGAATGAAACACTTGAAGAATACAACTCAAGACTATTTCCAGCTATGACATTTTGTAGTATGGTAATGGGAAGCATGGGTTTCTTATGCTTCATCTTCCCATAATAACACATGAAACTCCCTATCCACTTTTTAAAAGCCATTCCACGCCCAAAGAATTCACTTTTCATTAGTGGCTAACATCTACAATACATATTTTACTTTTTAGAATGCATACTTCGCAATGAAAAGGACGAAACGTTAAACTGGAACTCCAAATTCAAAGAGGACGAGGCAACTTATTTAAAAGCAACAGCAACAACAACGAAAAAGCCAGCAGCACCTTTCAGCTAGACTGATTTATCTTGATGCAATTTAATGTCAGGGGAACCATTATACTTCATACCCTGCAGAGAATTTAGAGGGTCTAGATTAATTATCTGCTGGAGCCTTCTGTTTATCCATCAACATCATAGCAGCTTCAACAGAATTATGTACAACATTTAGATGACATCATGCTCTGTTTAAAGGATCTCCGAGGAGAAACGATGAATATAACACAGAACCACTGCAGCCCCTGCAAAATCTGACTGTGCTCATAACACAGTAAACCAATTCCAAATAAATTCAGTGATATTAAGCTTTTATCTTTGTGACTGACCATCAACAGAAATACTGCTCTAAAAAAAAAGACATAAAGATATCACACTAGTAGTAATTTAATTGTATTAATCTCCTCAACTAACATTGTTAAACAGATCAAAACTCTAGAATATTAAGGCCTGACTTTGTAGAAGTTAATCTAAGTAACATCAGTCACCCAATGACTGTAATAAAGACTACAGATGTGCAAGTTTTTGCAGGAAGCAGCTGAAGTATTTCACACTACAATTTTGCAGCATGTGTCTACATTTCAGAATGTTAATTTCTTAAAACAATTTCACTACAAGCTATCGCTTTTGCAGAGTCATTCTCATGAATACATCATTTGAAGTACAGAATCTCTCAAATGTTCAATCATGCAGAGAAATAATTTTCAATTAACCAGTTTAAGAAATATTCATATGTAAAATACATACAGTAACTAAAACATTAAGACAGGGTTTTCTCTTTAAAGAATGTTTACAGCACCCTTAGGTGCTATAATTGCTAGTGTCAACCTAAGCAATTCTGAGTGCTTGATTTGTATCTTTAAACCATTATTTATGTGGAGTTTGGGTAGGGTTGTATGGCTTTTTTGTGTTTTTCCTTTTTGGGTTGGGGGTAGTTTTTTGATTATTATTTGGGGTTTTGATTTTTGGTTTGCTTCTTGTGGTTTGGGGTTTTGGGTTGTTTTTGTGGGGATTTTTGTGTGTCTGTGTGGTTTGTTGGTTTCGTTTTGGTTTTGTTTTTTTAAATCATAAGCAATGCATGTGCCTGACCATCAGATTTTCACCCATGCCACACACATGAACAGTATCAACATAGCTTCATTTAAAGAGGCCCTGAAAAAAAAAAAACATCTAATTCACTTATGCATGCACTGCTGATATAATCACACTACCCAACAGCATTTTGTCACTAAGTAACCAGAGAAACTCTCCTTATAAAGTGGCAACAAATGCCAATCTAAATGAATTCCTGGTATTTGAATAGATCTCTCCAATGAATAAAGCTACTGCGCAGGAAGAACCTTTTAGTAGAATGAGGATTTAGATGGATGTCCTATTAAAACTCCCCATCTGATAGATGAATTGCTCACTTTTAAAAAGTTAAATGTTGAAATAAACTTTCAAAAAAGCATGAAATATTATCAGTCATTAAATTCACTTCTTCCTCAATTTATGCCAAAGTCACAACAGAAACACAATTCAAATGTTCACCAGATCAAAAAATGTGCAGGTAATCTGCAACCTGTTGCTTCTGACTGAAGCCAAGTATTTATGGAAACTACTGCCACAGGAGCAAGACTTGTCATCACCAACATTAAAGAAATCAGTTCAGAAATACTCTCTTCCCACTAGAGGGAGACGAATGATCACAAAAGCATCACTTCTAAGCTCTCTACAGAAGCTTACAAAACCTGTGTTCACAAAATTGAATGGCTGCAGTGTCAGAAAAGCGACTAATGACAGACTGACACAACGACTACAGCATGTTTGTCTTGTTCAGCACAGTAATATTAAATCTTAAAACAGTAGACACTGCTGCCAGAGAGTACACACACACAAAACTGGGGACATAAAGACACACAGATGTTTTTATTTACACACGTATATATTTTTGTATTCATAATGTATATCAATCATAAATATTTGTATATTATTTTCTAGATAAAAAACAGTGTTTGAATCAACAGTCTTCAATTTTTCCAAAGGTAAAACGAATTCAGATAGAAACAGCTTACTGATGTGACTCTACAAACCTAAACATATACTAGTGAACACTAGTTATCTCAGTAGGAAACCAAAGGAAAAGTTGAAATGTTGAAAGCAACCTGCAACCGTTCTCATGTGTCATCTTCTTACATAAAATAATCAGTGAGTAATCATATCAGTATTTTAACAGTGTTGTTGGTATAGTTTCAAGCTGTGTATATACATATCATGCTTCTAAATAAAAAAATGCTATCAGGCAACATCCTAGTAAAAACAAATTTAACTCTGAAACACTAACAGAGGGTTTTAAGAAAAAGACTTGACATTTCTGAAACATTTCCAGTAATTTCTCATTTACTATGAATTCCCACAGGAGATTAAGTTGAACCTTCACACCCAGTAAGAGGTAATTTAATGTCATCCAGGGGAAAAAGAAAGGTCTAGGAATGGTTCAACAAGCAGAAAAAAAATGCTGCAGAGGAATACTGTCTTCCTGTAACTGAAAGTACAGCCGAAAAGAGTGTGCATATTGAAGGGCAGGGAAAAAAAAAAGGAGATGGGAAAGATGAACTTATCCCTCCCAAATTGAGTAACTACATACTGCATTAAGAAACCATTAGATAAGAGGAAAAGATCATGGAAAAAAAAGAAAAAGAATGAATTTATCTCAAGTTCTACAATATCCTAAGCTTTGACAAAGCCTGGTAATCAATACAACTTAGTGGTAACATTCATAACCTAGGAATTGTGCACTAAAACCAGTGAGGCTGGAGAGCACATTCCCCCCAAGCGCAAACAATGACTAGCACATGGCTTTGTGTCTTGCAAATACTCTTCTTCTGTGATGGTGGTGATTACAACCTGAGAAAATTAAGCCTGCAGAACCATTCATGTCTTGAAAATAAACTAAAAATAGACTTTTTTAGTCCAATGTCATAAAATACTGAAAAAAAAAAAAAAACAAACCCAAAACCAAATCTAAGAAAATAGATGCCTTTAGAGACAAAAAGTGACTTTAAGTGTGCAGTAGCACACATTAGAAGTTATGTTTCAATAACATTAACAACACATTACCACTTTATACCTTTATGCCTTTGTTACTCCTATCTTTGGTAGGAAATGAGATATCTGTCTTGTAAGAAGGCAAAAAACAAGTGTGCATCTCCTAAACAGTAAGAGCACTGTTAGCAAACTGAAACCTGTAGTTCACTGGGGCCATTAGTGTCCTAAGCGCTACAAACACAAGAACTCACCTGTTTTTATTAAAACCTCAAGAAATGGGAATCTTTTCAACATTTAAAAACATGCATTGAGCCCAATATTCAAACTTCATGGAACACTGATTGCATTACATCTGAATAAATTTCTTAGTATGCTATGTTCTTTAAAGATTTATCTACTTTTAGCTTGTTTCTTCCTAGTATTTTCCCTAAAGAGCCTCTGAAGGATCACAAATGAAGCATCCCAACTAAGAAAAAAGTAGACAGAGAAGACAATAATTCCACTGGCCAGAATTCTGTGAGAGAACCTAAGTGGGCAAGAGAGATCAAACAACCAAGAGCATGAGGGAAACACTAACTGAGATATAGGTGTGACAGCATCAGTTGACAACTATCCTGTCTATATTAAGAATGCAATGCTTTTACAGACATTTCTCAATGACCCAAACTACTCCTGAGCTATTTCTGAAAACAAAGGACTGAAAAAAATCAATACGAAAAAGAGGAAAGTAGCATAAAGGCATACAAATAAAAATGAATTAAAAGGGAATTTTAGGAGAAATGTGATTTAGGAAAACATTTTCATGTTACGAACTCAGAGCTTTTCCATCATTATCCTACCTTCTATTGCTTACACTGTACCATGTTAGTACTTATGTACTACCTTATGTACTATGACCATCCATTCTGTTTAATTAAATTACAAAAATACATGGCAGCTTAATAATGTGTTTGATTAAGAGACTGAGAAATGAGCTCAGATACCTGTATTATTTGTCCCAAAGAAAACAACTAAGATTTTGAGAAATGGGACAGATAGACAAGTAGTCTGTATAAAGGGGTTTTTAACTCCAGGGCTCCCTTATCACAGTACAAAGGGTAATAAAGGAATAGTAGTTGCCACTACATTAGCAGCATAAAGAGCTCTGCACTCAATTAGAATCAAATGCATGTGTCTGCACAGACATATCCACTTTCTTTGCTCATGTCAATTGCTGCTTTTTAAATACTACACTTTTTACTATTATGTTTTTTTAGACAGCTCTTTGGACAAGCAGAAATATCTGTGCACTTCTTCATGGAAGTATTAGCAAAAAAGGAAAAAGATAGTACGTTGTTAAGAGAGTGTACATGGGTTAAAGGTAGCTTAGCTTTACTTTTAACAGAAATAAAGTTTTCTAACTTTTATAGCTTCCTCAAAATATAAAGGTGATATGCACTGTTTACAATAATTGTATTTTCTTATATGGAATACTGTGTTTTATTAATTGGTTTTCTTTACCCTAATATGCTCTGAAGTATAATGAAATCATTTTTTAACTAGAATTCCAAATAGTTAAACCTTTATCTAAGTTAAAACATTTTTGAAAGTACAAACTTAAAATTCACCAACTCTACATTTCATATATTTATGTAACATAAGTTTAGAGCATAACTAAAAATTCACCTATTATGTGACAAGAGCACTAGGAATAAAAGAAAACAAAAACTCCACAGAATTACTTAGTTAAAACAACCATTCTGTAACTTAAAGGCAAAAAAAAAAAAAACCACCTCCCAACAAGCCAACCCAAAACAACCTAGCTCATATCAAGCGCATGAGAAAAATCTGCTTTTAAATAAAATATAAATATTTTTGTTACTTAGCATGCCAAGGTTAGCCCTTGCAGTCTAATACAAAAAAACATACAAGTTGATCCACTGTTCAGGTTTACTGCCAGTTAAAATTATTCATATCACATGAAGCTCAGTAGATTAGGTGGGGCTGTTTTGCAAGAGGGGTTTTGTAGAGTTTATTTTGCTTGGGATTTGGGAGGGGTGCATGTTTTGCTTGGGTTTTTGGGTTTGGTTTTGGGTTTTGTTTTCCTTTGTGGTTGCTGTTGGTTTGTTGGATTTTTTTTAAGAAACCACAAGGAAAATAAAACCTAGGTAATGTAATGCTGCATAACTGCTGGTCAGGAATCTTCAAATCAATTCATTAACACACTAAATGCACTCCCAGCTAAAATAAATCATATTGTGCCTTGATCAAGTGCTGTATTTCATGTATTGCAGTAGAGAGGCAAAGAGCAAGATGGGAAGTCATCTTTAAGACTGGAAAGCTGCATTTAAAGTGTCGATTATTAAGCTTTCCAATGATGAGAAAGTTAACTAATTGCATCTGATTTAGTAGATGTTTGCTTTATTTTTAAGAGGAACACTCAAATTGCATTCTGCCAAAATTTATAAACAAATGAAAGATTTTTCAACTCAGCAGATTTTTTTTTTTTAAAAAAGTGAAAAACAGAATAGAATATAGAAGATGTAAAATAAGACAGTGTCAAAGACTTACAATATAAAAAATAACCACATGAGTTAGAAAACTACTATCTATAGTCTTCTAGACAGGTGAAAAGCTGCCTCAGCCGCAGATCAGACGTATACCTCAACTAAATACAACCAAGTTCTTCACGCTTGATATCATCACTTCAAAATACAAGGGCAAACAAGCAAAATCAACAACCACACACACACAAAAATCTGAAACAAATGTTCCTGAAATTAAATTCCAATTGCTAACTTCTGGTATAGTAAAAGCAAAACAATTTTTATTATAGAAATTCACAGTAAAAAGTAAGAATGTACCAAGATATTTTTGTTCCTATACATTCTAATTGTACCCCGATGGACAGCTATCAAAGTCCCATTTGACAGACTGTTCTAAATCTGCATTGTAAAGTTATCATGGATTAGTTTATTTTCAAACTTTTTTTAAATGGGAATCTCAAGTGACAATGAAAGTAGCTCTTTCAGATCTATCTACCAAGCTCATGATTCTGCAAATCTATGAAATGTACACTTTTAAGTAATTCTCATCTCATTGACTTAAGCTTTTTCTCCCATGTACTTGAAATAAAAAACATTATTTTACAGTAAAAACTTATTTCTAAACAGAGCTTATCCTTTCTTTTTTTCAAGGACCTAACATTTTAGTTCATTTCACTATGACTGTTCAAAAGTAAATGATAGTTTCAGCAGTTTCAAATTCCCTCAACAAATTCCTATTAAAGGTGTATCATGCAGAACTGTTGACATATACATACTAGTACTCAGAAATAGCCTATTAACTGCTGTCCACAGCTAAATTATATAGGCTTCATTACTTCAAATTTGTCCATGTCACCACCTCCCTTCCCACATGTTTTTAATCTTCTCCTAAAAGTTGTTCTTTAAAAGCAGCACCTTAAAAATAAATGAGGTGCAACTTTTTGTGTGTGCATTTTTGGTGTTTTGTTTGTTTGGTTTGGTTTGGGTTTTTTTATTTTATTTTTTTTTAAATACTAGATTTCCTCCTTACCATATGCAGAATTCCAAATTAAGCTTGCTTTGTTGTAGGCTAGATTTATATTTTCACTATCAGTTAGCACAGGAAATGGATTCTTAGGTTTGCACTTTGTTTCCATTTGAGCATCTTCAGACTTTTGTGAAGGCTTTTAGAGAAGTGATTAGCCACTTTTCACTCCTTGCATGCCCTGGCAGAAGTATTTTCTGTTAGGCCTTGATCGTTGTTTTTAATAATAAAACTTTTTACCATTTCCAGTACCCTGTGCTCTATGTAGTAATTTCCTTAATGTAAGGTTTTTCCTCCATTTTAAAACAACGTAAGCAAGATTTAAACTATCAACCACTTCCCCCTATGAATTCCACAGTTAAATGTCAAACATCTGGTAACAGTTCCTGTCAATTATCTCACCAAGCCCGGTACCAAAACCCTTACATATTTTAACCATTTTATGACATTAAAGGAATAGTGGCAGAAGGTTAATAGGAACTGACCTATTCTAGTGTAAACGTCTATCTAACTGCTGAGGGGTTCTGAGAGTTGATTTTCACAGTTTAACTGGATCTTGAAAAAGGAGGATTACAGATATTATGAGTCAGCTTTAATCAGTTAAACAACTAACCTTTTGCTCTGTTTGCAGTTGGTCACATCTCTGCTTTTCATGGTTAAGTTCTTTTTCCAGTCTTTCAACTTGATCTCTGAGTTGTGCTGCCTCCTTTTCCAGAACAGAAGTTACCTTTAATAGCTCTTCTTTTTCTTTTATTATTTTCTCAATTTTAAACTGTAAAAACAAAAGCATTCTTTTTTGGCAATTTTTCTCCCCTTAATTTCTATTAAGTAAGTGAATTACAAATTACTTCAGTGTCTGAGCAGAAGCACAAAATGTATGTTATCTGGCTAGGTTATTTTACAGTCCTACCCTTATTTCTAAATTTCTGTACATTACCATTAGACAATACATTTTGCATTCTCTTGATTATAACTCAAGTTTTCCCTCCTTAAGTCCAGTGCCTTGGCTTTTCACAAGTGACAGCAACTATGGAGGAGATAATCATGATGATGACAGCATGGTGAAAAAATGGCTTCTGAGTGCAGACACACATAGTCTTTTAAAGCAATTCTGAGGAATTTCACCAAAAAAAATGGAAGCACACATAGCCAAAAGTAAGGACTGGCACATGGACCAAGGTAACTAAAACAAAACAACAAAAAAAAAAAGAGTTGAGAAATCCTTTTTCTGCAATTTTGTCACTATAGGTACATTCCTGAAAAGCAAAAATATCCCAGATGTATCTCTGTACTAACTCTCTTACCCCTAAATTTTAAAAAATATAAATAAAATACATGCATGCATATGCCTAGAGGCATCTGACAAAAGGATAAAATGTCTGAGATGGCAAGGTAAGGAACTGTACTGAGCAACTTTCCAATAAGCAACTCATAAAATTAAACTAGTTTGGGTTTATTGGTTTTTGCTGTTTTGGTTTTGCGGTTTGTTTTTTTTTTTAAGTAGTTATCAGCCTCCAAAATATCGGCAACCAAGTGGAAACATCTTGATGCTAAGATGTGAGCAGACAAATCTAACCACATCAATCTAGCAAAGAACATGACACACAGAACACAGCTTTCAATAAAACAAGAACTGTTCTAACATACTTGGGCACCTGCAATTATTCAGCCTAATTTACAGGGCTCTTCAATTGTGCACAAATAAAAGTATACTGGTTCCTTACATATTTTTCTTTACAATGAACACCATTTCACACAAAGGGTATCTTCTCCCCTTCACTTAACTGAAGAGTACAGATGTAAGAGATGGGCAACAACCTACTCTCTTACGGTATTCCAGTCTATGCTTAGTGCTGTGCCATACCTATAATCAGTTTATACCTTTCCCCATTTAACCTCCATATGTTCTGAACTCCAATCAAACAATGGAGAACAAGCCAGAAATATATATATTACACATATATGTAGGTTTCTTCCTCCAGGTCTCCTTCAGTGCTGTGTTCTCTGTGTGCATGTATGTAAGTACATATAAGAAAATAAATAACAAGATAACATTTTAAGAACTGCTGAATCAAACCTCAAGAAGTCCAGCTTTTGTGGTCACCACTAACATATCAGAGTTTCCTTCATCTTCCATAGTAAGCAATTCTTCAACAGCGGAAGATGTACGGAACTGGAAAGGTGTGCTTGCTCCACGGATTTCTCCTTTATGAGTCACATAACAGAACTGGTAAAATTCTCCATCATCATTTGGTAGATAATACCCTATCAAAACAAATTAATATCTGAGGAAACACACAAACGTCCAAGTCTCCACAGATTATCAGATCACGTTTACCTTAAGAATTTCATGCTCAACGGCTCAGTAAGGCATAGATAAATCAGCAAAACAGCAAAAAGAAAAGTCATTCCATTTAGTAACTTTCATCCCCCAAGAATTTCTCTGAGCTTTTATGACAAATGCCAAAACAGTGTCAGGTAGTAGGTGCTATACATACAGAGCACCCTATGTATATTAGATAACAGCTGCTGGTTTTACAAAATTTATGAATTGTATTTATGAAATGGATAGAAGAATCGTTAGCAATGAGATGCCCTGAAGCTGGTTTAGGACCATATTACTGTGCAATTGTTGTAGAATCACAGAACAAAGAGTAAGCAATTTTTTGGCCTTGGAATACTTACACAGCTGAAGACAACAAAGCCAAAATAACATGCCATAACAAGACAGCTGCAACTTTACCAGGTTCAACTTTTTGCATGTTTTTTTTTTGAAGTAACAATTTACTTTTGCTATTTTCAAATGACAAAGCAAGGGATGCTCTGAATGGATAACACAATGTTAACAAGCTGCAAGTATGGAGGGGACGAGTCAAAAGTTTAAGAAAGACCTTATTTTTAAAACTGAAAAAAAAAAATTCTTCAAGACTCTGCAAGGTAAGAATAAATTAACCTTCTTGTTCCTATGCAATGCTGCAAGCTGCTGGCAAATTATTTCACAAGAATTTCTGTGACTACTCAATTGAACTGTCACCCACTAAAGCTTCAACGTCAAGCCTCTTACATCAGCTGGATTCATATGGTAACATTTGTGGATGTTAAAACATCCAGAACTTAGTCAGATTTTTACTTTTATTAGTACATGCAAGAAACCACACCTTATCCAATTTAATGGTAAAAAAACCAATTGGCTTTATTCAGAACACTTAAATATCAGATACTCTAACCAGCTTGGATATGGTACTACCATAACAAATCCTCACCCAATATTCAATCCAGCAGGTCATGTCATCCATTTTTATTCGTATTTTACCACAATTCAATCTGCTCCCTTTCTAACTTTATCATTAATTTCTATTCACCAACTTTTACTCCAGATTCCTGGAAGACTTTTCCCAGTACTCTTAGCTACTACTCCTACAAATGGTAAAACATTACATGTGCTATACAGACAGCACTTGTGTCCAGCACTTCATGTTTTAGACTTATACTTTATTAACTGCAGCTCAAGGAATAGTATCTGAATCTCAAAACCTCAGGAATCTGTGCTTTTAGACCCGACTACACAATCCTATACAGCACTGCTGTTCAGTTTATCTGATTCAATGCTTAAATAAGGTAACACTATGCAGAAGTGAGTTCAGAACTATCTGATTTGCAGCTCCAGCAAGATTTAATATCAGTTCAGACAAGCTGATTTTAAAACTACTTTAAGTCTTTTTTAATTGTATCTAACATGTACTGGACAGACAAGAGTCCCAATTACTTTTTTCCAGCACACCTACTTCATAAAAATGATATATATATATACACACACACACACACATATATAAAGCATGTTGCACAACATTTACTATTTATCTCAGTTAATTAAGCTCCTGTAAGTCCTACTGATCTCATCTTGGCAGCACCAAAACATCTTGCCAAACACAACTGGGAGACTGTCTGAATAAGGATTAAATTTGGAAGCTCCATAAAAGTGGAGGATTGTCAGCATGGAATGTAACAGATGGGACAGTGTTACCTGGTCTCTTCATGTATGGTAAAACTAGTAAGTACAAAGGACCGACAATGGCATGTAGAGTCCTAGGTTTCTAGGTCACTTTTAGTTTCAGACCAACTCACATGTCATCCATTCAGTTAATTTTGGTAACTGTAAAATAAACTAATGACTTCCTTCTAGTTCCTACAGAGCACACATACTTTTCAGATTTCAAGATTATAAAATAGTCAGATCACGGGGCTACAATCATCATCAAAAGTACCAATAAAAAAAACAACAAGGCATAAAAGAAAGAACAGTGAATTCACCCAAGCTATCACTATTTGCAGCTTTAACATGACAACAAGCATTTATATTATTTTGTTACATTCGCATACTGTGTTACATGAAATTCAGCTCTCTATAAAAAAGCTAGTCATTTCAGGACTTCAACTATCTTTGTCTATTTACTTTAAGCAATAAAAACCACACAAAGATGAAAGACAACTCTCAACAATAAACAATGGGTAGTCTACTCATGCCATAGGTAGGTGGTTTGAGAGACACTGGTCACTTTCAAGTATTTTCCTTTCCCAGGCTGAAAAATCTGGCAGAAATTTTGAAGGTCACATCATCCCAACTTCCCACTCTAGAGACTTGTCAGAACCAGTCTGAGACTACAGAGGCTGTATCTACACAACTGTGTGGAATTCCCATTCCTTCAAACTAAAGGGATACCGTTCAAGTGCTGCACTGCTCCCTCCTGGTAAAAAAGTTCTTCCTAATGTCAAGATTTAAACCTCCTAGGCCACAATCCACAGCCATTGTCCCTTGTTATGTTTAATGAGAGGAGTGTAGCTCTCATCTTTGTAACTCCACATCTGTATAGTGAAGTTACTTCTTAATTTTGATCTTCCTTGTTGCATTTGGTTCATTTGTTCTACTGCATCTTTTGTGAGAAAGCGAAGGGGAGGGAGAGGATCTAACTTCCACAGCGGTGAAAACACAGTTATGCTATAGGTTTGTACAGGGGTGTAACTTTTTGTTTTGCTCTTACTGTTTTCTTAAAACCTTCAGTCATTTTCATCAATTCCTTACTGTCAAAAGGTCCTCTGCAACTCCCTGATGACTCAAATTTCACCATTTACAGTACTTATTCTTTGACAAGAAACCCTTTACATTGAGAATGAATAACAATTCTTACAATAAATGTAAGAATTTAAGTCCAGAGACTAAAGACAACATGTAGACACAATGCATTGAGATGCCAAGATCAAAAAACCCCCGATGATTAAAAAAGTCACTTTGTTATTTTAATAGTTTCCAGCAGAGCTTCTCTTTCTATCAGTTATGAATATTGCCCAATGCTATGTAAAAACATACTAAGTTACATACCTCCTCTTACAGTTTCCTTGACATCTAAAGTAAGACTGAACTTCACACAATGAAGTGTGGAAAATTGTCCTACAATTTACATTTGTTGAAGTCTAGAGCTGCTATACAATCCTCAGCATTGTAATGAACAAATAAGTATTTTAAATGCTGCATAGGTGTCCTGGTTTGGGCTAGAAGAGAACTAATTCTGTTCAGTGATTTTACTTTTCATTTGAAGTTCCTCTGAGAAACTGCACTTTCTGAAACTAACAGCATGTTTTCATAGACATTGCCAGCTTCTAGCAGTGATAAGGCCTAACGTTTAGATTTACTACCAGGAATTGGCATGCAAAGCAAGGTCACTGCTGAATCTTGTGTCTCATGTTGTGGGGTGCAGGGTAAAGGCTGCACCTTCAGGGATGAAGCAGACAGGACAGGTGACCCCAAACTGACCAACTAAAGTATTCCATCCCATATAAGTCATATCCAATATATAAACTGGGGTCAGTTCCTCCTTGCAAGACTGTTCGATTGTTCTCCCTTGCAAGACTGTTCTTCCTTTTCTCCTGCACTTCGGTGATCCCTAAGTTCCTGTATCCAGTACCAGGATCCAGCCCCTGAGCCTGACTCATCTGCTGCTGAGGCCTTCTGCCGCAGCAGTATCAGTGGTTTGGGTTCAGTATTGGGTTCTGTACATATTTGTATATATTTAATTTATCATTATTANTAATTTATCATTATTATTATTATTATTATTATTATTATTAAAGTAGTTTTAGTTTTATTTTCCAATCTACAAGTCTCTCTGTCTCTCTTTTATTCCCTTCCCTTGGGGGGGAAGAAAAAGGTGTAACAGGGAGCATCTGTCATTTGGTTGGTGGTCAGCGCAGCCTCGACCCTCAACAATAGACACAGGTAGATGCTGCTTTATATTCACCTTGAAAAGTCAGCACACAGTTAACTGTTGATCCTTCCACATAATTTTCCGGCATAGGTGACCAAAGAAATGTGTAATAATCTCTTGCAGTACTCCAACCAACCTAAAATAAAATTAGCCACAAAAAAAAAAAGAAAACATTAAGCAGAAGAATTTGTTATGTACAGTTAAGATACCACCGTCTGACCTCTACAACATACTGCAATATGCAAATTTCTGCTTCAACATGCAATAAAAAGATACTTAACAATGTTTACAAATCAGGAATATTTTAACAAGCATGTCAAAGATTTAGCATGAATTTTATTAAGCTTGTTACCTAAGGCAATAAATGGGTCTAAGGCAATAAAAGGGTCTGTATAAATTAAAACACCAGGCAGTTTTCACTATACGTTAAACTCTATTTGCTACATTTTTTTCTCTATAGATACACATATTGAAAATACAAGAAGATTAAATCTGAAGTTTATAGTGAGATTTTCGTAGTGCACATGCTGCCAATGCTGACTATTTTGTGTCCACAATCCAACAGGTTCATCAGAAAACAAGAAAAAATAGCTCTCTCCTCTACTGAAAAGCCAAATTTGACAGAGCTAAACTAGCACTTTTTGGGCAACTTCTGCAATACTGAACAGCAATATTTGACTGGAATGCTAATTCTCTTGTACGTACACGTTATGTCTGCAGAGAAAAAGAAAAAAAAATTGCACAAAAATCTAACTCAGGTTAAGTTGGTGAAGCCTTTCCACTAACTTCAATAAAAATCTGCTTTCAGATTTTTCTTAAGAGTGAAGTTCTGGCAAGTAAGAAATACTCTCTCCAGAAGAAAAACATTCCAACAAGCTTGAAAAACATGCATCTAAACATAAAACTCAAAGCAACTACTGTAAATCAATGGGTATTAACAGCAGCATAACAGTAAAGGAAAAGATATAGATCTGTTTTACTCCATTGAGTAAAAAGAAATACTAAAAATCTTGTCAAAAGCTAGGTATAATTTATCAGTAACTGGGTAAACTGTCTTGGAAGCATTAAGAAGAGGAAAGGGGACAAATCATTTACCTGATCACAAATTTAAAGATGGCATTTGAAGACGAAGAAGGGAAAAAAGAGGGAAAAAAACCACAAAAAACCCAAAACAACCAAGAAAGTTAAAAATCATTATTTATACTACTTCAATAGAGAAGACTTCTAAACTTCAAATAAAGTCTCAATCCTTTAAAAAGGACACACTGCAATAGCGTAGTGAGGGTGCCAGAGCACTGGAACAGACTGCCCACAGCAGTTGTGGAGTCTCTGGAAATATTCAAATCCCGTCTGGACGCGCTTCTGTGTAACCGGGTCTAGGGAATTCTGCTTTGGCAGGGGGGTTGGACTAGATGACCTTTCTATGTCCCTTCCAAATCCTAATATTCTGTGATTCCATGTGATTCAGTGATTTGGAAAGTATTAAGAACTATTTTTTTTTAAGTAGCTGTCAGAGTTAAAAAAACCAAACAGCTGTTCAGATAGACAAAGATAAAAGAACTAAAAGTACTTCAGTAGCAATTATATACATATAGAGGCATACATTTCACATACAAAAATTAATAATTAGCATTAAAGCAAAAATCTGAATAAATAATTCCATGGATGTGGAAGCATATTATGCTTCTTCACTTTGTATCAAGAGTTGTGGGAAAAGCTAACATTTGGAAAAAATGAGCTGGTCTGAGATGAAAAACAAGGATGAACAACAAAAAAACAGATTACATTTTCATTTTGCGAATTCCAGTCACTTCTTTAAGGCATCAATCACTACAGAGAAGCAATGCAGACTCTTGACACATCCATCAGAATGGAATCACCTACTACATCTTAAAACTATTCTTTGCCAAAATTCTTCTATGACATCTGCAATCAAGGAGCTTTTAAAGATGTCCATGAAATGAGATTTCCTGGGATTGTTATTGCCATATTGTTAAATATCTCAGAAATAACAAGGAAAGCTCTTCTAATAACTTGAAGGTGGAGTAAAAGCAATGAAAGGCAACTGAATTATTATGTCCAGAACAAATACTGTATAGAACTGAAGTAATCTTTTTACCCTACCTACTGTAGTTTTCTTTTCTGTTTCAAGCATCAAACACACACACTCATTCTTATGCTATCTTCCAAGTAAAATAACATGCTTCCATCTGATAATTAACACTTTGGAAAACAGAGAGAAGGAACAAAATCCAATGAACATAAAACCAAAAATGGCCCCTCTAGATCAACTCAATTTCTGATTCAATTTGTCTCTGGTAGAGTAGCTTTTTTTTTTTGTCTTAACAAACCTAAGTGTGCTAACCTGGTATTCAATACACACTCTTCCATCTTCCCCACTTCTCTACATCTAATTCTAACAAATTCCACTCAGAAATCCACTTTTAAAATTGAAAGATGTGCATAAAACTGCAATACACCTGCTTTTGAGATGTTAACAAATAGATTAATAATCCAGAAACCGAATCCTACTTCCACCTTCCCAAATTGTTTTTAATCCCTACAGTTGACTAAACATTGCCTCCTATAGAAATGTCACATATCCAGGTTATTGTGTACAAACAATATGTTACTGAAACAAACCTCACTTCATTTAATTCTCCCTCCACAAAATGGTAAACTTTAATACGCCATTACAAAGTAATTCTTTCATTATTCTATCTCCAACTTCTGAGCTTACTCCAATTTATAGGCTTACTTCAATTTAGGACACCATGAACTACTTCTTAGTCACATAAACCAACTCTGTAGTCACACTGGAAATGCTGAAGTCTGGTAAAGGTTAAAGATGTCTAATACTAACTACTTTGCAATTTGGCTGGGCAAGTAGGGACAACTCAATTGTCTGCAATACTCACACCAGACACGTTTTCCTTCTACTAATGAATAGGCATGTAGACATCATTCATGTTTTTTATTCTCTACTGCCCCACATATATAAGCCTCCTTCTCACTGAAATGCCACAGAGTGCAATTAACTTCCCCATATTTACATTTCATCCACAGTACATTCCCACAAAATAGCTACAAGAAAGTTAGCTGACTAGAGAAATAAATGAGGTGGATGTGGTAGAAAAAAATGTGTACTTGTCTATATGCCAATAATGAGTTATGAAATATATCACTGAGGAAAAATAATAACCATTTTATTTCACTATATACCCTTTATGCTCATCTGATTCATCTTAAAAAGAATGTAAGCTTTTCTAAGAAAAAAATGCTCTAACAACTGCACAGGTGTTTGCAGGGCAAAAATTATTTCAAACTTCATGTTTAACCTCTTGAGTTTCAGATTAACGTAGAAATTAAACACTTTTCTGGTTTTCTATTTTGTCCTATTTCTTTCACAGAATCACAGAATGTTAGGAGTTGGAAGGAACCTCAAAAGATCATCTAGTCCAACCCCCCTGCCACAACAGGATTCCCTACACCAGGTCACACAGAAGCGTGTCCAGACGGGTTTTGAATATCTCCAGAGAAGGAGACTCCACAACCTCTCTGGGCAGTCTGTTTCAGGGCTCTGTCACCCTCACTGTAAAAAAATTCCTACGTGTATTCACACGGAATCTCCTATGCTTCAGCTTACAACCACTGCCTCTTGTCCTGTCACTGGGCTTCACTGAGAAGAGCCTGACCCCATCCTCCTGACACTCACCCTTCACATACTTAAAAGCATAGGTGAGGTCACCCCTTAGTCTCCTCTTCTCCAAGCTAAAGACACCCAGCTCCCTCAGCCTTTCCTCAGAAGGAAGATGTTCCACCCCCTTCATCATCTTGGTGGCTCTGTGCTGGACTCTTTAAAGCAGTTCCCTATCCTTCTTAAACTGAGGGGCCCACAACTGGACACAATATTCCAGATGCAGTCTCACCAGGGTAAAGGGGGAGAGGAACCTCTCTTGACCTACTAACCACATCCCTTCTAATACACCCCAGAATCCCATTGGCCCTTCTGGCCACAAGAGCACACTGCTGGTTCATGGTCACTCTTCCATCCACCATAACCCCCAGGTCCCTTTCCCCTTCACTGCTCTCCAATAGGTCAGTCCCCAACCTATACTGATCCATGGGGCTGATCTTACCCAGGTGCAAAACTCGACACTTGGCCTTGCTGAATTTCATTAAATTTCTCCCTGCTCAACTCTCCAGCTAAGTCTCACTGAATGGCAGCACAACCTTCTGGTGTGTCAGCCACTCCACACACTTCAGTGCCATCAGCAAACTTGCTAACCCCGCAATCTGTTCCCTCATCCAGGTCGTTAAGGTATATATTGGAAAGTACTGGTCCCAGTTCTGACCCCTGAGGGACTCCACTATGCACAGGCCTCCAACTAGACTCCATCCCATTGACCATGACTCTCTGGCTTCTGTCCTTCAACCAGTTCACAATCCACCTCATTACCCAATCAGCCAAACCACACTTCCTCAGTTTAGCTGCAAGGATGCTGTGGGAAACAGAGTCAAACGCTTTACTGAAATCAAGATAAACCACATCCACTGCTCTACCATCATCTATCCACCTGGTTATGTCTTCATCAAAGGCTATCAGGTTGGTCAAACATAACTTCCCCTCGGTAAACCCATGCTGACTGCTCCTAATGACCACCTTATCCTTGATGCCTTGGTAAAGTCAGTTAATCAAATCTTGAGATCGAGTGCTTTAAAGAAACACCACTGTAAGGGAAGCTCATCTGGCATTTTCTTCCCCAGCCTCAGAAAGCTGTCATGCAACTGGAAGAACAACAGCATTCTTTCAGCTGCATTAAGAGTGTCTTATCTATCCACACAACACACGCACTAACATCAGCAGATCAAAGAAGCAAACCCAGAAAACACTTGTTTAACTGAACCAATTCTGGTATAACCAATGAGCCTTTACAGTAAATATCTAGTATGATCAAATTTAAGTTAAAAAAAAAAAGACACACAACCACCTGAATCACAAAGCTCTTCAGCATAAAAATTATGCCCTTTTTGTAATTCAGAAGGTAAATTACATAGTTTAGAAAGTAGCTTGGTAAATGGCCCTAAGTACTGAAAGAAGAAGATAAACTACCTCTAAAAGAAGCAAAATTACAGACAGCAGATAAGACTGTGGACATACGCTGTACAGTATAATTACTGCTGACAACATTAAGTCAGCAGCCTTTACGTATTTCACATTGTTAGAAACAGTTACTTTGACTCAAACCATAGAAAACACAGGTATCTAAAAACGCAACTGGACCCAGTATCCTAGGAAGCGGTTTCTCCGCAGCAGGCTTGGTTTGTGCCGTAACTCTGAGCTCATGTAGTATTACTTGCGAGTCACAGTAGGGCTACTGCTACTGTAGCCTTTAACAGACTACAATAGGTAGCTAAGTTCTTCTAAGCCAATTAACAGCTGGAAAAAGTCAAATCATCTAAGGGCAGTGAAAGTCATACTTGGCAAAATTACTGAGTTTACTTTTAACACTGACATGCCGATGACGTGATATACTTTTGAACACATGCATCATCACTAACTAATGATATCTAAATGCCAATTCTGAAAGAATCATTTACCAGAAACCGTATTAAAAAAATTCAGAATATAAACATGAAGACAAACATTTATTAAAGTATTAAGTATATGTTGGTAACATTAAGGCATATATATTTTAAAATAAGTAAAGAAGGAAGTCAAAGTTACAGCCTTGGTATTCTTAGTATGTCTTTAATTACCTTATACCACATGCAACTTCAACTTATCTCAGTCCAAGCCATTTAAGACGACTTCACTTCAGATATGACCACACTACTCACACTGAGATAAAAATTTGTTATATAGCAGGAGCCCTAAAACTGAAACACTTTTGAGTAGAAGGTTGCTGCAGGTGCTCTACACTCTTTATGAAAGGCTCTAATCTTAAATGTTCTCTCATGCCCAGACATGAAGAAGTCCAGCTCTGCTGAATGTTACAAACACATTCAGGCAATTTTAAAACTTGTACTACTGAAAACATATGGTATTTGTTGCAATGTCAAGGCACTATCAGAATCCTAACCATCATCATTCACCCGCTGTATTTCTACCTCATAGTTCAGAGGAATAGGTCAAAATGACACTGACAGAGTGCCTACACTGTAGGATCAACTTTGTCTCTTATTAGGTATAAAGCAAAACAAATAGAGAAATGATATTAACTCTCTGAAAGAAAACCTGTTACATATGTAAATGACTGTTCAAGGAAATTTTATGACAGGTCAAAGAGTAATAAAGTTAGCATTTACTTTAAGAGATAAGCATGAAAACGTATTAAAAAAAGGTGGGTGGAATTTAAGCAAAATATTCATTTACTATCACATTTCATGAGAACTACAAATTAGCACAATCTTTTACTTCAAAATTATTACCAGCTGCTAACTACTTGGTTATACCAACTCTGTCTCTAATCACAGAAGCCTACAATAGCTTTACTTACCTTGAAAATACCAACCCAATCTTTCTGATGAGGATGGATAAACTGGGTCAAAGTGTAGTGACATTCAAGGTGTGTGTTCGGAAGGTAACTTTTTGCCACATTTTGAAAAATCACATGTGCAAAATTGGAAGTCTGCAAAGTGTTGGCTGAAGATGGAACTTCTTGAAAGGATGACATGATTTATCTGTAACAAAACTGCAAAAGTCACTACTTCAATATAGTGGAAAAATGAGTCAAGTTACAAAAATGTATCTATTTGAAATACACAAGACAGAGAAACCTAATAATTACTTCCTCTACTCCAAAACCAGATAGCTACAGACTAGGTCCCGCAAAGTTCACTGCCTCAGCACCACTCCAAAACAATCATCTCTCAGAATAAAAGGGCAGTCATTTCAGCAATGACATCAAGATGGAGAGAAAGCATGTTTAGCTGAATGCCCCCAGTATTATCACTCAGATACAGTGGCAGAAAGTGGGAAATATAAGTGGTGGTGTGAAAACAAAGCAAGATTCTTATTTAATGAAATACTATTAATGGTTCTGGATGCCTCGGGGAAGGAAAAACAAAGCTCCACAGTTTCCCTACTCTAAACTTACCTCAGAATAATCTCTACTGCTAAGCACTTTTCACAGCATTTTCATATGTGAAGTTTTTCTTTCCCCCTCAGTAAAAGTAACAAAGTTCCATTTTAAGACATTAAAAAAAAAAAAAAAGAAATAAAGTTTAGATAAACAGGACAAGTTTGGTCTTGGGGGAGGTTGGTTTTGGTTTGGGGGGTTTTTGTTTGCTTTGTTTTAATTTTTAAATGCTCTTTCTCAAAAGAGTTGTCTTGCCCCCATTTAGCAGAGCAGGCAAATTTTGCTGTTCTCAGTGTAACACATACACTCCCAGCCCTGCAGGCTTAGCTTCGTTCCAGTAACAATGGACTTTACTGATAGCAGGAACATTTAGGTAAGCAAGCAGCTTGAAGGATTAACACTAATCAGTTGGACTGCAAGACTTTTCAATCATGCTTCATTCACCACCTTTTCAGGACACAAAGTACTAAGAATTACAGAAATGTAAGATGCTTCGCAAGCAAAACAAGAATGCCCTTTCATCAGATTCAGTAATATCTGCCAAAAATATAAGGTGGGCAACTAAGGAGTTTCATATGTTTGATTTCAACATACAACAACAGATTTTTCAAAACATTTGATATTAGCAGGACTGGGGCCTTACATATCTAACACATTTCTAGAAAGATGAGCCATCTTATTCTTTCAGCTTCTCTTAGAAGTAATTTTATACTGACCAAGCAAATTCACACATCGCATGAGATAACTGCCAAGAGGAACATACTATTTTCGTTGAAGATGAACGTGGAAACCAATCCTAAATAGTAATGGGCCACTATAAGCCTTAAGAAAGTTCAAAGACTAAAGGCTGTGTATTTCCTACAGCTTTTCCAAATATCTTTTCATCAGTTAAAAAAAAAAAGGGCTAATGTTTTCTGAAATAAAGATGTATTAATCATTAAAAACAAGGAAAAGGTAAACAGGGATTTTTTAGATTTAAGCCTTCAATTAATAAGCTTTAAGCTTATTACTGCCTAGTTTAGTGTAACACATAAAGTACATATAGGCAGTCATTACATTATTTTGATGTGCCAGATGTTAAATAAACAAGTTTCGTGTTCTGAACAACACAAGTAATACGATAAAATGCCAAGCTTGTGAAGATGAACATATATAAAAGACAAAATCAGGAACTTAAAGAAGCAAGACATTGAGTAAAGATCAAAATACTGCTTTTGGGAGACAACAGGGTACACGTAAATCCTATCTGTTATCTAGCTTCAGAGTCCAGAAGAGCATAGGAACACCCAGGAAACTCCCACATCTCTCAAAACTGAGCACTACATTTAAGACATCTCTCAAATCCACTCCAAACTATAAATGGTAGGAAGCAGCAGTTTCTAAAATTCTAAAAGAAACAGAATAGCCTTAATTTTTTTAGTGCAACAATTTCATTCATTTTAAGCAATTTAGTAGTAACTAAAGCCAAATAATACTGAATTATAATAACACAGATTATTTACCCTTTTTGTATTTATGGATAATGAAAACTGAAACAAAGTGTTAATAAGAAAACCAAGTGAATTTAACATTTAAAAACAGAATTATTTTTTAAACTGGACAGTTTATTCTAAGTACATATTACAAAAACATAACAAAAAAAGAAAACCCAGCAAAAAAAGACCCTAAACATTGATTTCTAAACACTTGTTGCCAACTACTACAGCCAAGTACTAGCTTTACTGGAACAGGTAGAAGGCAGCTGGTTTCCACGCCCAAAGCAAAACTACTCACAAATCTGAACTTGTACAGACCAGTAGAACGATCTGGGATTACTGTCACCAGCAGGAAAATCCCCAGAGCTTAGGTGATGCCGAGATTTACTTATAATTCCAGAATACTTTAGGGGATGCTGGGTGCTTGCTCACTTAGCTCACAGCTACCAGTTGGGAAAAAGGAGAAGGCAGAAGAGCCATGCTTAGGCTTCATTAGTGATACAACAAGCGATTCCCTCCGGGAGGCTGAATGACGTGTTCGGTTTTACACAGCGAAAAGGAGGGGAAGAAAAAAAGCTCGTCAGGCAGGAAAAACAAAAGCAGGACGAGCCACATCGCCTCAGCCAGCTTCTCCCAGAGTCTTTCTGCTGCAGTCCCGGCGGGACAAGGCGCACCTGACACATCAGGCCTCTCCTTGCCCTGGCTTCTCCCGCACCGTGGGGTCGGCCTGCGCCTTGCCGCCTCCCGCCCCTTCCCCACCCCTCTGCCCCGTCAACAGCCAGCGCGGCATCACCTGCCCGCCGCGGATCACCTTTGCCCCGGGCCTTCGCTATGTGCTCGCCGCTGCAGCGGGGGAGGGGAATCTCGCCACCTCACACAGCACGGGCACCCGGGCCAGGTCGCTTCCCTCTTTTTTACCCTCCAGACTACGATCAGCCCAAAACAGACGCGGGAGAGATTAGGGAAGGGGGGGCGGGAGGAAGGTCGGCATCTTGGTGGCGCAGAACTGAGGCGTACGGCCTAAGAGCCCAACCCACCCCAGTGGCTACCGGAGACCAACAGTAAAGAAAGCGTCAGACCTACCCGTTCCCCCGAGACAAGCCCGCGAGAGCCTCTTACCTAAACTGACATGGAGGGCGCCTGGGACATCAACATGGGGCCTCCACCATCAGCGCCTCGCAGCCACGCCCACTCGCGTCACTTCCAGCCCCAGCCCTGCCCGCGCAGGGGTGGGCCGCCAGCAGCGAACCAGGCGAAGCCGGAGCCGGGAAGCTTTAGCCAGCCGGAGGGTTCAGCCGAGAGCTCTGGCCAGGCTCGCCCCGCCCTGCGCGAGGTCCCTCAGGCTTCGCGCCCTCACACAGGTTCGCGCCTTCGGGGGCACGAGAGGGGCTAGGTTTCCAGCATGAGCAGAGTTGTGCAGCTGTTAGCTTCATAAAGTGCACCTGCCCTTTACGCAGTTCCCCCCCTACATGTTCGTTATTACAATGTAACCTCTGTAACGCTCACGTGCGCTAATTTAATCATATCCTCCTCCGTCCCACTTCCAAAACACAGGCATGCTTGTGCCTCCTAAGTCTCCCAGCCTTTGAGGGGTGAGATGAGAGTGCCTTTAATGGTTACATGCAGTTCTGCTTGCGTGTACATCAGCTGATTTCCATGAAAGTACATTACCTCATAAATACAATGACTCTGCTTGATTTTCACACAAAGTAGAGTCATAGATCACATACCGTAGCAACACGGCTGAATAACAGGCAACAGTGGTGAATAATGGAGTCCAGAGGGTTGTGCGCAATGGAGTCAAGTCTGGGTGGCGTCTGGTCACGAGTGGTGTCCCTCAGGGGTCAGTGTTGGGGCCTCTCCTGTTCAACATCTTTATTGATGACTTGGATGAGGGAATAGAGTGCACCCTTAGTAAGTTTGCAGATGACACTAAGCTGGGTGGGAGTGTCGATCTGCTTGAGGGTAGGCAGGCTCTGCAGAGGGACCTAGATAGGCTGGATAGATGGGCAGACACCAATGGGATGAGTTTTGATAAGGGTAAATGTAAAGTCCTGCATTTTGGGCGTAACAACCCCCAGCAGCGCTACAGGCTCGGGAAGGTGTGGCTGGAGAGCTCCCCAGCAGAGAAGGACCTGGGGGTGCTGATCGACGGCCGGCTGAACATGAGTCAGCAGTGTGCCCAGGTGGCTAAGAAGGCCAATGGCATCCTGGCTTGCATCAGGAATAGTGTGACCAGTAGGAGCAGGGAGGTGATCTTGCCACTGTACACGGCACTGGTGAGGCCACACCTCGAGTACTGTGTGCAGTTTTGGGCACCGCAGTTTAGGAAGGACATTGAGCTACTAGAGAGGGTGCAGAGAAGGGCAACTAAGCTAGTCAGGGGTCTGGAAAACAGGCCTTATGAGGAGAGGCTTAGGGAGCTGGGCTTGTTTAGCCTGGAGAAGAGGAGGCTGAGGGGAGACCTTATCGCTCTCTTCAGCAACTTGAAAGGCCATCCTAGGGAGGTGGGTGTTGGCCTCTTCTCCCTTGTGACTAGTGACAGGACTAGAGGGAATGGGCTTAAGCTGAGCCAGGGTAGGTTTAGATTAGATATTAGGAAGAATTTCTTTACTGAAAGAGTGGTGAGATGTTGGAATAGGCTGCCCAGGGAGGTGCTGGAGTCACCATCCCTGGAGGTTTTTAGGAAGAGGATAGATGTGTTTCTTCAGGGGATGATTTAGGGGTAAGAGTAGTGTAGGGCTATCAGTTGGACTAGATGATCTTGAGGGTCCTTTCCAACTGTAATGATTCTGTGATTCTGTGACTTCTTCCCAGAATGTCCAGTGTTGCTTGCTACCACAAATTGTCTTCAAGATCATCTTGACTAATTTGCTACTACTCCTTCTTACAGGTTTGCATGCGTACTCCCAACAAACAGGTTATGTGGAGATGCATAATATTATTATTAGAATAAATACTGTATTGTAGAATTACTGACTTAGGTTTTTGCCCACCAGCTTTTTCCTACTCAGTCCCAACAAAACGGAAATTAAGCTGGAGCACAGAAACTGTCCTTTTCAGGAATTAAGGTTACTAATTGTACTTGCTTCTGTTTTACGCTTCAAGTTTCTGTAAACAATCTTAATTCTTCAGGTGTATAAGAGGTTACTAAGTAATCCTTTGACTTGTATATGCAACTAATAATCTCTTATATCACCCAGATATTCAATTTGCCCTGGAAAAAAAATAATTCCCTGCCTTGTACTAATAGAGCATTTTAAAAGGCACAGAAAGTGTATAAGCAGCATTCTCTCCTTTAAGAGCAGATCAATTTTTGTTGTGAAAAATGGAACTAGTATGTTAGTCAGAAAAACAATAAATATTTCTGAGGAGGTGGGGAGAGCCATTTCTTCTTATCTCTCTTGTCCACCACTCTCACTGCTCTTTCCTCTGTACAACCTGATAAAGGGCTGTCTAAGAGTCACAAGATGCTGTTGTCATGTGGGCTGGGACTTGGGAAGACCTTTGAGTTTACAGTCACTAGCTGGGGAGTATCAATGTCAGTGAGACTAACAACTGGTCCTATTTTCATGTAACACCATTATAATGCTGGTTTATGGGAATACAATGGAAAGTTTAAAATAAAGATTTTCTTCAACAGCTAACGAAATTTTTACAGTGAATGCCCAGGGAAAAAAACTCTTTTTCTTAATTTTAAAAAAAATAATTATACCCAATTTAGAGGTTTTTGAGAATCTTGAGATGTTTCCACACTCATTGTATGAATGTTCATTCAGTCAAAAGAATTAGTTACAATCTAGCCATAATTCAGTATTAAGTAATTATTTCTATTGCTAAATGTGTACATAAGAGGTAAAACTGTAAGCAGCTAACTAGAATTGCCAAAGGAAGTATAGGGCAGTTATGGACTCGGGGAAACAAGTAAACTGCGTTTCGTTAGCACTTACTATTTTTGTAACTATACTATCTTTTGAAAACTCTGACCTGCTTTAGCAATTTACAGCCTTGAAATCAGAAATAGGTCCCCATCACATCTGTTTAACCTTGAGTATATTGGAATTTTTTTTTTCAGATCCAGAGCCTAACATTTTTTCTGTTTTCTTTCTGTGTTACAGCCTGAACCAAAGCCATGATGAGTTTTGGATCCAGCCCTGAATTCTTCCCCTGAGGCCCATCTTTGCTTTCTATGAGTGACAGAAAAAATATATATTTCCAGTTTTTATTACCAGAGAAAGGTACTTTATGTTGTGGATATTCAATCTATTGGCATGACATGATGATATTGATGAAGTGTGGTAAGGAAACACTTCAGTTCTAATGATTTGATTTCATTTTGGTTTGACTCCTACTTCAACACTCCCAACTTTTAAAAGTATGGGCCATGTGAGATGTAAAATATATATATCGATGTCACCAATCGGAAGCTCTTTCTGGTCACATTGTAAAGCACACTTAATCAACTTCTTTAAGATCATGTTACAGAAAGCTATTAACTATACTCTTAAAACAGTTAATAGTTATAAATAATGTTTTATATTATGGCTGACAACACTGAATTGCCCAGCGTTTAAGGAAATCTAATCACAGGATATGCAGACTGCCTTCCCATAAGAAGGTGTGGCAAAACTTTGGAACATATTAGAAATCCCATACTATTGCTAACATTTCGTATTAAGGAGAAAGTCTCTCTCTGTATATTTTGGATTTCTTTTCCAACACTTAATTGCAGCTGATGAAGAGAAGTTATTCAAAAGCTGCCAGGATTTTTAAATCTGTATGAGTGAGATTGATGAAGTCTGTGGTTTTCCCAAAAGAGTATAGGTGAGAGCAGACATGTAAATTTTGCATGTGTGTGCATGTACATGTGTGACAGAGAGAGGAGAGAGCAAAAGCTTACTCCTAAGGTGTGAGACTTGGCAGCACTGCACTGTACAATGGGCACAAGAAAATGCATGTCTGTGAATGACCACATTTGATTTGCTGTTATTTCACTGTTGGGTTACTGTATTGTTAAAGTGAAAAGGAATGTTTTTAATAAATGCAAATAATGAATTAAATGCCTGCATATACTGAAGCTTTACTCTCTCGTGTGCAATTAACGTATGTGCCCTGGAGAACCAGGTCTGGGGGAGTGTTTCATTTATTATTTATGATGTTTGCAAGGGTTTTTTTTCCTTCTAGCATACCTCTTACTGGCATATACAGAACTGCGTGTACATGACCACTGAGTAGGTGTCACTTAAATCTTAGCAGATATAGAACAGGTAAATACCCTTTTTGTATGCTTTGGTAGATTTACTGTTTATGTCAGCCTTTTATCTTTGCTATCTGAAAGTAATAGGAAGCTCCCAAATGACCAACATTTTGTTTTCAGAGGCAGGAAAACTGCATGTGGCGGGAACCAAACAAGCAATGAGATTTCAAAGTTCTTGCACCTCAGGGCACAGACCTTAAGCCTGTGGGACTGAAAACAGAAAGACACTTTCCACAGCTACCCACAGCATGCTTCTTGTATCCCCTTCTGGTTCCCCCTCCAGCACTGGCTGCCACCACTGACAGAGCACAGAAGTTTCTGTGTACTATATCTGCAAGAAGCTTGGAAGACTCATAATGGTATATATTTTCTCAAAGGATCTAAAGATGACTGAGGTATCGTACTAATGCTGTCTCCTGCTCTCCTGCCCTGGCTCTAATGTTCTTATGTTTCCACTGCTTTACCAGTCTTTCTTGCTCCTTGGGCAGCTGCCACATCATGGGCTCAAACTGGGAAGCTTAGTGCTTGCTCCACAACTCCTTGCCAAGGCCAGTACCACCCTACTGATGGCAGGAGTTTGTGCTCACACATGATTTGGCACCAAGAAGAAGGGTTGTCTTCTCATGTAGTGCACTGGTGAGAGGTTGTGTCTGGCCTGGAATTTGAGAACAAACTGTACTGCTTTCCTCTATAGCCTCACATTCAGTCTAGAGAGGGGTCTAAAACTCTTGTGTTACTATTTGTATAGAAAACTTAGCAGTCAACAGATCCTGAGTTTAGATTCTCATCTTCTCCTACTGCTTGAGTTCTGAAACTCTTACATTGTAGGTTCCTAAATTCCATGGAAAAAAAAGTAAACATATTGTTACATACATTACATACAAATCAATTACTAGGAAACAGTGCTAAGATTAAAATTGGCTTCTAATTTATCTTCCCCATCACTTGTTTTTCTATTGTGTCTTTTGATATTGTACAGAGAAGAGTATGTTGGATTTGCTCTGCAAATGTACATGCAGGAAATAATGCAGTATTTCTGATTTTCTTTGATCAGCACCACTTAGAAATGCAAATTATATTTTTACCACACATATCCTATCATTTTTTAAAAAACTTTAATACCTTTTCTTATTTCATAAATTAAAATCCTTATATATAAATATATATATATCCTTATATAAAATCCATATAAAGAATATTTTTTAAAGGCAGAAAACTGCACTGCTTACATTCCTACAACTTTCTAAAACAAAAAACAGATTTAATAAATGTCTTTCTCTTTTGCTAATAAATATTTCATATTATAATGTAGCAAAGTTAACAATATTGTCCAAAGTTTGGTTTTATGTTTTTGAGTTTTAGAACTGGACTCTTTCAATCAAAATATAATCTACATTATTAATATGGACAACAATTCTTACTCTCTTAAAAACACAGTAATGTCACAGCCATGGCACATGGCT
The DNA here is from genome assembly GCA_013399015.1 of Galbula dea. Lineage (NCBI taxonomy): Eukaryota > Metazoa > Chordata > Aves > Piciformes > Galbulidae > Galbula > Galbula dea. The sequence continues at coordinate 228,628 of VWZX01003426.1, forward strand.
TTAGTTCACTACATGGCAAAGGACCTGTTGGGCCTGTAATAAGTGTTTTGTACACAAACACCACAGTTAGAATCTCTTTTCACAGTGTACATTTCAGTTATCTTTACTGGGATATGTCAGTGGGCAGCATTTGCTTTGTATGTCTGCATATATTGAATATACAGTGCTTGTGCTGAAGGAGACTTTTGAAGGCTTTATGAAACTGCCTGCTAAAGTGCTACCACTAAGACCTGACTGGGCTTGTCAACACTATCTGTTACTAATATGGCCTGTAAGCAGTGCAGCATTTCCTTAAAACTGGGTGATAGGCACCAAGTTATCTCAATAGCTTCTGAGAACTTTACCCATTGTAAACTGATCATTATGATATATTTAATTATATTAGCATTCTCAGTATCCAGGCATTTTTCTCCCTGTTGGAAGAGATACCAAAAGCAAATTCAATCTGTAGTTCTCTCTCTCCTTCCCAGAGAGAAGGAGAATTGTTGACTTGCAAGTCCCCATTCTGCTGCAACTAGTCAGCCACCAAGAGAGAGTTCACTGGCTGAATATTCTTCCTAGTTCTCTTCTAAATTCAAATATAGTTAGCTTTAGTTTTTGTTGCATTAATCACAGTGTTGCTGTGGCCAAATCAGCTCATTTGTCAATGGGAATTTGCACAAGCTTCCAAGTGGAATGAATTTTTTCCCACAAAAGAGAAAATGTTCCAAATTGTACCCATTAGGTCTCTAACATCATCCTGATTTGCCACTTACATATGCTTTTTGACCATTTTACACTCAATATTTCACTTGAAAGTCATTTATATCACAACTATACTTGGCCTTAAGTATTATTAGGTAGCATGAAATTTACTCAGTGATGGTATGAAAGTTATTTCCAATAGAACTTATGAAGAACAGCTGAGCAAGTATGACCTCCTGACCTCAAAGTGTTTGTTTACTGGGAACTATATTCCAGTTCTCTACATTTAATCTGTCTTGGACCAGGCTGACATTCCCCTGCTAGATTTATTGTCTCTCCAGAGGCTGTTACAAACACAACATTGTCACTGCTTATCTAATAAAATGATAATAGGATTCTGTTACTCTAGTGATAAAGATACATTTATGTTCATCTTTAATAGTAACAAACCAAAGTTAGATTTTGTGTTTAGTGAAGACAGTGTATTACTGGGGGAAAAAGAAACAATTCAAAAAGTATTTTTCTTTCAAATAAAGCAGTCATAGAAAGTATTTTTAATTCCATCTTATTTGTAAATCGAAGCGTCAGTTTGTATACATGAGTATCCAGTATGTTAGTTTTACAATAATAAGAAGAAAAAGAAGAAGAAGAAACTCTTATTTAGAAAACTGGTTTTCCTAAATCAACAACATTGGATTTTGGAAGGTTCTCATTATGTTTTTTCTTGGCATCTGTTGAGGGTCAGGGCTGGGCCGACCACCAACCCAGTGACAGATGCTCTCTGTTACTGAAAGGGAATAAGAGAGAGAGACTAGTGGACTGGAAAAGAAAACTAAAACTACTTTAATGATAATAATAATGATAAAATGAAATATATACAAATATATACAAAACCAATACCGAAACCGAACCTCCCTTGATGGTAACTACATCACTGTCACCACTGAAATTGCAACAGATGGTCTCAGCGGCAGATGGGAACCAAGCTCAGTGGCTGGATCCTGGTATTGGATGCAGGAACTTATGCATCAGGATTGAGGGCAGAACAGAGTTCTCCTCAGATGATGGCTATTGAAGAATAGTAACAGGAGAAGAGGGAAGAAGAAGGAACTGACCCTGAGTTTACATCAAATATGAGGCATATGGAACAAAATACTCAGCTGCTCAGTTTAGGGTCACCTGTCCTGTCCGCTCCTCCCTGCAGGTGCAGCTTTTACTTTGCACCTCCCAGTGTGAGACACAGATTTAGCAGTGACCTTGGTTTGCATACCAATCCCTGGTACTAAATCTAAACATTAGGTTTTATCACTGCTAAAAGCAGGCAGTGTCTACAAAAACATGCTGTTAGTTTCAGAAAGTGCAGTTACTTAGAGGAACTTTACCTACATCACTGAACAGAATTAGCTCTGTTCTAACCCAAACCAGGAGAGCATCTTTTCCTAGAATTTGTCAGATAACAAAAGGCAGAAACAACAGACAAGATTTACATCTAAAATATATTTAGTTACATCCAAGGTGTCCAGAGTAAATTAAATTTCTTTTTAGTGGTGGTGATGTTAGTTCTTCTAACAAGCCAGTGAAGAGGAATATCCCCTATTGCACCTTGACCCTCCAGAAACAAAAATTTAAGAATGACAACAGGAACAAGACACCTCCCATTTTGGAAAAGCCATGAATTTGCTCAGGAGCATGCCACACAAACAAAATGTTTCAGAAGTGATATGTATTACACTTCGGTGTAGGAAAACTCAAGGACAGGGTTAGTGACAGGATTCTTCTTTCCATACTACGAGGAGATTAGTTCAGGATTTTATCAGATTAATGTGAGGTCAGTGCTTTTAAATCGATATTATGTTTTTTGGGAAAAATTTACCTATTTTTTTCTGTGGTTTTATATGCATGCATCTTTTCCTGGACAGCTATTACCTCATCCTTACTTGGGCTCCTTAAATTTGAGATCAACTTACCATGTAGCTTTTACACATTGCTTTTCCTTGTTGCTCTACCATGTTTATTTTCTTTTTCCATGTCCGTACCCCGTAACTGTCAGGAGAGTGTTGAGTGACTGCTTTGTGCAATTCCCACACCCATCAGTATGTTCTATACCTAGGGCATTACAGGCAGAAGTAAAAATAAAATTATGACAACTGATACCAAATATGTAGCAATACTTCTTTTGCACTTTGTATCCTTCTTCAGCTGCTTTAATGAAAGCTGTTCATCTAAATCCGAACCAAAGTCATCCTCCTCTTTGCATTTTTATGTCATGTGAAATAAGCATGTAAAAGTAAGCTACTGTATGTAAACATTGACAGATTCTGAATCTATTACAACAATTGTAAATATATTTTTATCAGTTAAGACACAAAAGTGAAACCAACTGCAACTGCTACAGGATGCTGTACAGGTAAATTTAACTTTTTTTGCATCAATTCTCCAAATGGAACAGCTCAATATTGTTTATGGTGCAATGAAAATGCAGGCACCCACACACAACATCCTACATATTTGTAAAAGATTATAGTGATTGAAGTTGCTCGTGAACAGATATGCAACATATTCTTTTTAGCTAAGTGTTGTGATTAAACATACTGGTTCTTTGGATGAAATCTCTTCAGGGACTTTGGAAAATCCACAGCATTTTCCATGAAATTTAGTTACACAACAGTTTTTTGAGAGAAGGTCTTGGGAGCAGAATGATAGGTGAGACCCTCCAGGGATAGCAGCCATCAGCAAAGCTTGTCCACAGTCAACTTTCTAATTTTTAGGGAGTGTGATGTTTATGGTATGGAATACTTCTGTTAGCCTGCCTGGGTCACCTGTCCTGGCTTTCACTCCTCCCAGCTGTAGCACCTTGCTAACCGGAAACTGCTAAAGACCTTGATCGCTATGGAAACCACATACCTTAGCTGGCCACAAGCAAAACCAAAGTGCCTTATAATTTTGTTCTCATTGAATAGGATGCTGCAGTCTTCTCGGAAATGCATCTTTCCTTAATAGAAAACTAATTCTGTGATTCTGTCCCAGCAAAACCAGAACAGTATGACATGTTTATGTGATGAGAGTCAAGAAAGCTGCATTTTCTTTGTTGTATGTCACTGATGTGTTGTATGGTACTGGAAACCTCTTTAGTCTTGCCACGACCAGGAATTTGGTTTTACAGTACCAACACCCAGTATTTTAGGAGCTGATTTAAGAACTTTCTGTCCCACTCATTCCTTCCAGTTTGGTTGATTCAGTCCCTCCAGAGAGAGGACCAGTATGCCAATGCAAGCATTTGTTGATGCAGACGGTAAAACAGACAAGTGAAAGGATGTGGGCTAACAAGAGTTGTATGGGCATGCCTGAGAGGGCCATACATTATAATGCAAGGATGAGGAAAAAGCAGTGGGTTTTTTGGGGTTTGGTTTTGGTTTGTTTTTTAAATCCTGCTTGTTACACGGTCCATTATAGAAAGCTGTCAAAAGGCAATTGAATTGTCTGGACTGACTCAGGGGAGCTCCAGATATACCAAGGTTTGGGAAGCAGCAATGACTTAAATGAACTTGGCAGCTAAAAGATCAGTTCTAATAATGATATCTATGCTCTTTTTCATAAAGCACTGTAAGATTTACTGAAGAAATGAGACATATACTAGTTATATGTTCATTACTTCTCATTATCATGTATAATTTTTATACTGTTCTTTTTGATGTTGTACATACTGAACTCTACTTACACTAGATCAAGAAGTAGGGTAGCAAGCCTTCTTTCAGAAAACAATTCCTACTTGCCATAATCAGACAGATATTTTGAAGTTCCACTTCATGCCTGAATCATAAGGTTGGCATTACTGCCTTTAAGATACAACACGCCATTGATAGAACAAAACTTTACAGCCAATTAAATGTTGGCAATCTTCCAGCCATTGGCAAAGGCATACTTGCTAACAGTTTGCCTTTGCGGCATGTTTGCAGTGTAATCACTGATTTCTGGAAAGCATTTTTGGCACTTCAAGATATTTTAAAATATGTAATGAATTTACTTCTATAGACAATTTTATACTTTACTCACATTAAAGCATTTTACTCTAAAAAGTAGAGCTTGTACGCACTCAAGTGAAGTATGCATCCCCATTTATAACACAAGGAAAAAAGAATAATTTGTAGAACCAAGCTATACAAATAATAGTTTATTTGCATTTTAATTATTTAACAATTTTAGAAATTATCACATAAAAATATTTGTGAAACACTATCTTGCCAGCTGTGAGTAAAAAGATACTGCTGCTTTGTTGGGAAAAAACCCAGAACATTTTTATCATGGGTTTTAATATAAGTAGAAGCTTTCATGGCTATTTATTTAACACAAAAGTACTCAGAAGTTAGCAAAGCTTTTTTTCCTCATATTGTGTGGAAAGAATGTGATAAGGTTGTCAAAGAAAGAAACACACAAACCAAAATTAACTAGGAAAGCTTAATTTATAGAGACAAACTTTTACGAAAGGCAAAATTATTTTTAACAAAATGAGCTAACTTCACTAAAAGTTCAAACATCACTAGAGGGCATTTTGTAGAAAATAAAAAGCACAGGAACACTATTAGTCTCATTTTCTCCCTTCTGCAAATGCTCTACAGTATGGTAGCCCTGCACTGTCTAGTCCCACAAATGCTTCCTTCTCATTCTGGCTACCTTGGAAGTACTAAACTACTATTATCAGTTGCATCAATGTTCATTGCATGAGCAGAGATTCCATTTAATGTAATCTCAAGGAATTTAATCTGTTTGCAAAAGCATGTTCTGTACAAAAGCAATGCAAAAACTATAGTAAAATAGCAGTGGACATGTTTGTAACAATAGAGTTTGTGCAGAGGTGTGTCAGCAAAGTAATATAAGGCTAAGTGTACTACACTTTTGTCAATATGACTCTTTTTTTCCCAGTTTCTCATGCTTTATTTGGAAGTGATTATAGTGTATTTTTATTATGCTGGTACAAAGTGAAATTCTCCTCATATACCTTTTCAACAAAGAATGCTTTACTTATTCCTGTACTAATAGAACCCTCTTAAATAAAGGTCTACAGAAAGATGCAGCTATACAGGTAAGGCTGCATCTTGTAATGAGAGTTAAAAATCTGAATGCAAAGAGTTGTAGCATTAAAATCTTCACTTGTTCCACCTGTCCTCAAAAAATATAATTAATCACTTTTCTAACTCAGTTCAGATTTGATAGGAGTCCACAGCCAGCTGGAAAAGGGTCAGTGAAACATCTGAGTGAAGATCAGCTGTTGGGTGGTAGCATTTGCACATGCCAGAGTAAAGCTACTCTATAACCGCAGCCACCTTCACTGCCCACAAAATTCCTTTATGCTGAGTTGGGTTAATTTAACTGTGTATCATCCGTTGCCTTATAGGGGCAGATATATATAAAAAAATATATTATGGTCCTGATAGAGAGCCAAACTCGTATAGTGAGCCTATTCTTTCTGTGCTAACATGTAACTTAAGTGAATAGGTGACCTTGTGAGACCTGAGATTTATTCCTGATGACTACCTTTTCCCAGAAGTCTGTAAATTATACTACATAACAACTACAGAAAAAACTCGGATTAACAAGAGCAACGTAATGATTGAAGGAGTACCCAGTAGTCCTCCATAACAAACTAAGGCAAGTATTTCTGCCAGGAAAGGGAATTAACTATTTTGCTCAAGAGAGAAGAATGTGGCAGTTGCAGGACTGTAGCTGAAGCCCTGCTTTAACAAGCAAATGCTAGGTGATTTAGCTTTTAATTCTCATTATCCTGCTCTGATTTGATTGGTAATGAAGTATTTTCTTCCAAGCCGAGTCTGTTTTGTCCATGACGGTAACTGGTGAGTGGTCTCTGTCCTTATCTCACCCCGTTACCCTTTCGTTGTATTTTCTCTCCCCTGTCCAGCTGAGGAGGGGAGAGACAGGGAGGGTTTGGTGGGCATCTGGCACCCAGCCAGAGTCAGCCCACCACAGAGAAGACAGACAGAAGCTCCAACGCTTATTTTCAATGTGACTAGGGAAAACCCGCACAAGGTCGCCATTTCCCTCACGCTGAGGACGTCTTTAAGCCTACCGCGCGCCTCACACGGCCGAGACCACGCAAACTCACCGCTTCGTACTACACACCACCCCCGTCAAACAGTCGGCCCAGCCTCCCCTCAGCCAAGCGTCCCGCCCCAGCGACGCATGAAGGGGAAACCGCAGCGGGCACGCGCAGGCTAGAAGAAGGGCTAGAACAAAACACACCCCACACCCCCCATGGAAACCACGAGCAGCAGAACAAAACCACCCACCGCCAGCTCCGCTGCCCCAATAAGATGCTCTAGCGCTTGCCCGGCCCCTGTCCCGCCCCGCCCCGCCCTGCTCCGGGCGCGGGGAGCGGCGTCGGCCCCGTCGGTCACGGGATGGTGGGCGGGGCCTACCTAGTAGAGGGGAGGAGGTCTTGCCGCTCTGATTGGCTCGGTTCCGCCAAGAGGCCTTTGTGGTTGGCTGCGGGAGCTGCCGCTTAGAGCACTCTGTCTGTGGCGGGCGGTAGCGGCGGGCGGGGAGGTGCTGGAGAAGGTGGTGGCTGGCCGGAGGTCACTTGGCGCGGAGGCGCAGCATGGCCGCGGCTGTGGTGCTCGGGGGACCTGCGGGCTGGTGGCGCTGGCACAGGCGGGTGCGTGCCGCCCGCGCGGCAATGGGTAAGGACCTGCCCCTCCCCTCGCCCCGAGGCTCTGCTCTGCCTGCGGTGACTGCCCGGCGGGGAAAGGCTCGGCCTTTCCCGGAGTTCGACAGGGGAGCGCTGCTGCCGCTCTGCCCTTGGCGGCTGCGGGCCCTCCGCGCCCGGCGAGCCCTATGCAGCGGTCGACCCTGCTCCTGGGGGACCCTGGAGCCGCCTGGACGTGCAGCAGCCCCGGTGAGAGACCCTCCGGCGGAGCGGTGGGGTTCATCGCTGGCGCGGCTTGCTCCTGCGAAGCGGCTCCTGCTGCCGCGTTATTGGAGGCCGTACTGAAGCTTCGGAGTGGCTTAGCTCCATAAATATTTTGACTCAGTTGCTTAAAATAGCCTGCCTGGAAATTGTCAGAGCCCACAAGTGTTTCCGGTGGCATCGGTGATATGTTAGCACTACCTAGTTACTTAGGTTTGGGCAGTTCAACTCTTACCTTTGTATCCGATTATTTTCCTTACACTGAAGGTAAACCCATCGACACTTTCCCCTGTTCTAGCTCTGCAGGTACTCGCCCATATGGCTGAATCATAGACAGCAGAAGGAGCAAACACATTTAAATGCCCCGTCGATGCAAGTGAAGGAAGAATGCATTTGCAGAACTAGACCTAGACCTTTTACCGTTTCAGAGTCCTGAAAATCATTTACTATTTCCAAGAAGTTTATTGGCTGAAGTAGATAATTGAAAATGCACCTTCAGTAGTCATTTCAGTGTTATTCGATAGCAGTCTGTTGTTTGTGTATGTCATTGTATAGTTAGGCTCCCAACAAATAGGTGAAGATTTTTCAGGTAGCAAAGTGGAAGATGTCTATTACTTTAAGTGGTATATAGTTCTAAAATCTTCGTACGTAAGAAGATGTTTCAGGAATTACTCCTTTTTTGTATATAATTAATTTTTAAAACTTGTAATTCCCCTTTAAACCTCATTTAAACTGATCAGTGAAAAGTGTTTGAAACTTAATTTTGAAATTATCTTTATTTTTGCTTGACTGTCTCTTTTCCACTAATGCATGATTATTTTTTTGTTTATAGTTGCAGCTCTAGTGTTGTGTTAAGTAATACCTGAGGTGCAGCAGGCATATTGGTCACATGCTGGTAAAGTTATATACAGGAGACCAGTTTGTGTATTTGGTACCTTTTGTGATAACACAATTGAAAACAGTAGCTTTCAACTTTTTTGTGTGTGGTAGCTGCCACATGTGTCTGTAAGAGCTTTGAAATCAGCTGTCTTAGTTAATATTCCAGTGATCATGTTTAATGTAGAGAAGATGAAAGGATCTCATTTCTTGGTGGTGAGCACAGGTGGGAAAAGCAACCCAAAACATTACATTGGCCCTTAACATTGAAAAATACAGTTTGTTTTTGCCTGGACACCTGGGCAAGCTGTGACTAAGTTGAAGGAGGAAGTGTGAAATTCTCCCAAGAAACTTCCATAGAATAGAATTTCAGTCACCGCGTTTAAACTCTCACTTAGTCAGTTATGACTCTACAGAAAGTCCTGTTGTCTCTGAGAAGTGCTTATGGGATGAAGGTCTAAGCATTAAGCCTTCTTAACTGCTAAGCTATACAGCTTAGTTATAGGTTGAGGTTTCCCCATCCCTAATACGTTTATTAGGTTTGCCATCCTCTTGTTTAGTTTGAGTAGTCTAAAAGTTGTCTTTTGAGTATTGATTTAATCAACTGTTGTTCTTTGTGAAGTGCCATCCTGGTGAAGGTTCACTGCTCAGCTTTGAGAGCTGTCCAACACCACAGCTTGGTTAGCAAGTAGGCTGGCTTCATTCACTTACTGAATGCTCCTTAGGTACTTGATCAGTTGCTCTTTGCAGCTGGTGCAGACTGTGATGCAGCAGTGATGTACACAGACTGTGATAAATGGTTTCTTCTGTATGTTTATACCAGAGACTGTTAAATCATCTAGGATGAAAACAGCTGAGGGCAGGTTTTGGAGGAGCACCTTGGGTATGTATGCTTATGTATTGGCAAATTGGTTGGAGACCATTTAGTCCTGTGATCAGCTGGCAGTCACTGGCAAAGGTGCTTCATGGAAAGGGTGCATATGACCTTATTTAAAAATATATTTTCAACAGATATGGAGAAATCTCTCCTGGGGACTGCTATGGGTGGTGAAGTGGGTGAGGGGTTAGTGACTTATCGTGGCTGAGAAAGGAAGATTTTCTGGGGAATGAAGATTCGTCACTGAGGGAGCTGTTCATCAAAGAAGACAGTACTCTGCTAGAGAATGAAAATATCCTTAAAAATAGTTTTGGATGAGTAGTAGGGACCCACTCCTTTAATAGTTAAATAGTACTTTTGTTGATGCATGAGCTGTGTTTGAACTGTTGAATGATTCCATGCTCCAGTGCAGAGAAGCATTAATGACTAAGCAAAGATTATGACAGAAAGACCTGCAGCTCAGGAGTCCAGCACATTACTTAGTTAAGGGATCAGCTGTACACCTGATATTCATTTTAGATGAAAAGTACTTACTACAGCTTTTTGTCTTTAGTGTATTGGCAAACATTTAATGAGGTATAGATATAGATAAAAAAAATGAGGTAAGAAGACTTCATTGCAAGATAACATATCTGGTTTTCATCAGCAAACCTCTACAGAGGCAAGGAAAAAGCAAGTGGGATGTTTTCAATGTAAAGTTGGCCAAGTTTCGAGTCTTGTAATCTTCTTAAATTACGTTTGTGGCAGAGTGCAGTTCTCAAAATCATAGCATAACCTTTAAAAGCCTGTGACCCTGGGACAATTTCAGTTCCGTTGGCAAAGCTTTTAGGACCAGAAAGACCTGTTACTGCCCATGCACAACTGACCTCTCTAACTTCTATGTTTCTTAGTCTAGTTTCCTCCATGATCTAGTTCATTAAAAATTTTGTAAGTTTCCATGGAGAATTCTGCACAAACTGCAGAAGCTCTTTCTGATCCTTTCTTTCAAAGCAGGAAAGAGAAAAGGGATCGTGTCTTCTTTTGTACTCGTACCAGAGCTTAAGATGCTAAGTCAGTGGTAAAATCCTTCTTCTAGTAGCTTATATTGAATTGTCATCTTGTTTCCGTCTGCTTGTCAAGCTACCTCATGTGCAACTGTACTTTCTCATAAAGCTCTGAGCAAAAGCAGCAACTTCAGTAGCTGAGCTTCCTCTGGGCATCTTCCCATGCTCCTGTTAAATCTCACATACTGGGTTGGATTCACTGATCCAGAGAGATCAGGAATATTAATATGATTTGCAACCGCTCTGATTAGGAAATGCATATGAGACAGGAATATGTGGGCTAATGTCCCTTGTGCCAGATTCATCAGTTTCATTTGACTGTGGAGCTAGGGATTCCATCCCAGGAGCTAGAAATTTTGATAAACATGGTTCAAAATAGACTTTATAAAGCCAAAAATAAGTAATATAGTTGAGATTACTATTTGAGAGTTACTGGTTTCTCAGTCCTGTTCTTGGCTGATTAGACTGTGCTTTCCTTCAGTGTACAAGTGTACTTGGACCTTTTTCAGCTGTCTGTAGTCCTATCCAGCTATTCTTTCCTCTTTTGAATACAAGGAGATGTCCTGTCCACTGCATATTGTGGGCTCTATGCAGTCTAGTATTTGCAGTGAATTAAAGGCACCACTGGAGCTGAAATTCTTTCTTGAAACTGTAAGATTCATTACTTTAGGAAGTAGTGTAAAGTGAAATGTAAACATCTGAAATTATCTAAACTTGTAACTGTCATTGTTCAGGTTAAAAAGAAAATTGCTTTCAGTATCTTTACATAGAAGCTTGAAAAGAGAAGTTTCAGGTCATTGACAGGCCAGATATTCTAAGGAGAGATTGCAGTCTGTGCATTTCTAAATTTAATGTCTTAATGGATGCATTCAGTTCAAGAAAAGGCATTCAGAGATTCATAAAATCTTGCTGATTTTTTCATTAAATTATTTTTAAGGTTAAATTCTTATGACATTGTAGATTAGGTCAAGTGTTTCTATTGTGGGCTGACTTTTCAAAGCAAAACATTTTCATCTGTATTGTCTGTAAGCCCCCAGCATTGCAAAAGGGTCATAAATTGATCCTCCTCATCAGTGGAGTCTTCATAGGCACAAGGCTCTGAGAGCACATTTTCTCAAGAGAATAATGAAGACTGTCCTTGGAAAAGCCCAAATTCTTTGGGTCAGTCTAGCTGTAGCTGGTTTTGCTCACAATTAATTTGATCTATAGGTTAACCTATGTTGCTGGTTCTGTTCCCAGTGAAAGAGAATTACTTGCACATGGTATCAGTGATTATTTTAAAAGTAGATTCTATCATTCCTGCTTCTGATGTTCTGCCCTCTGTTAGAAGTTGAATGTTGACTGGGCACTTTTCCAGCTATGTGATTGTAGCAGGTTATAGTAGATTTTATGCTTGAAGTAAATTGGACTCAATACCACAGGGACAGTGTTTTGCAAATGCTTATGCAATTGATGGGATTAGTTAAGCATACCTGTATGTGGGTTTGCAGAATATAAATCCCTAGATGTTTGAATTATACAGTTATTTCAAAGTCAAGCCTGGGCTGTGTATCAAAACAGTGCCTAGGTTTTCAAGCTGGACATAGCTTTCCATGATATCACCTGTGGAGCTTTATCTAATATGAAAACGAGAAAAATCATGTCTTCTTAAACATCCTCTGTTTGGCAAACCCCTACTGTCTTAAGTAATTAAAAAACATACTATGATTCTAAATGCAGTTGATTTAAACTTGATTGATGTCGGCTCCATTAGGTATATCTGTGAACTAATTTAATCAGTTGTTGAAAGCAGTTTTCCTGTATCTGAGTGCCTGGAGATCTGGAAGTTTTTCAAAGCTGTTACTGAAATGATATAATTTTGAAGTTGCAAATTTAACACTGGGTTGTGAAAAGTTAAACCAAACTAAGAAGTCAGAAACTGAGTAAGGAATTGGACTATTTATCTAACATTCCTGTCAAAGCAGAAGATGATCTCTTATTCGTGAACTAAAACAAGAGAAAATCAATAGAGACAGACAAAAAGGGAAATAATAGAATACAATGACATGAGACTAATCATACAAATCAGCATGTTGCCTTGTATTCCAGCCTAACTGTTGTCATGCCTTCTGGGCATATGCAAAATGCAGATTGTGAAGGAAGGCCTTATAATAGAAGAATGAGTTCATTTCCTGGATATTTACATTGTGGAGAGCTGCCTTAGAGAAGTAACAGAATTGCTTGTTAACAATAGGTCTGTCATTGCAGTTCAATTACCAATCAATGTCTTAATAGTCTGATATCTTTGGGAAGGGAAGCTTCCCAAAGCTTCCTATAGGACCCATGCCCGTAGCCCCTCCCCTGCTACCAAACCCTACCAGGCACAAACCCAACACCATCTCTCTGAGGAATCTGACTTCATTTGCTCTGTAACTCTTCCCTCATGCTCTGTAGGTAGTGGAAGACTGCAATTAGCCTTTGCTTCTCCAAGCTAAGCAAAGACAGTTCCCTTAGCTTCTGCTGATATGCTATATTCTCCAGCTTGTTAGTCATACTGATGTCTGCTGGGCTGTATGCCCTTTGACCACATCTCTTGTATATTATGTACAGTGGAATCACCATTTTCTTTGATTTGTTGGATATGCTCTTGCTAATGTACAGTAGCGTGTCATCCACAGGTTCTGCAGAGCTGCAGTGTATCTACCCAGTCCTCAGCCTGCAGGGATGTCTCTTGCCCTGAGTACAGTACGTTGTATTTGTCTTTGTCGAACTTCTTGAGGCCTGTTTCTAAAATCTTTCTGAATGATAGTCCTGCTCTGCAGTTTTTCAATCATTCCCCCGAGTTTGGTGTAATGTGAAACATAATCTTGTTGAGGGTGATTGCGTTCTGTCATCACAGTCATTGATGACATTTTTTAACAGTAACAGCCCCTGTGTTGACCCATGAGGAAACTGACCCATCATGTATAACTGACTGTTGCTAGTCTTTGAACCACTGATCACTGCTGCAGACAGTATTTCTTCCATCAGGTACTCTTGCAGTCTGGTTCAGTGCATACTTTCCCCATTTGGCTACTGGGACACTAGAGGACGCTTGTTTGAAAGCTTTATTAAAGTCAAGGTAAATAAGATCCACTTAAATTAATGGGTAGAGAAAGAAAGATTCTAAAAACAAGGACCTTAATCTCCTCAGGAAGCTGGAAGCTTCAGGCTAACAAAAGAAGCAATTTCAGGTCTGTGTAGGAGATGTACCGGGGAAGACTGACTCATAGAACCTGTAAGAAAAAAAGACTCCATGATGATTATTATGGCTGATGACAGTGTTTTAGTTTTGTTCATTTATTCCCTACATTTGACGTGTGACACTTCTTTAAAAAGCAATATGCTCTTTTCCTGACTTATCTCAGTTTTCACTAAGCATTTTCCCATTGTTTTGGTTTGGTGTTTGGTTTTGGGGTGTGTTTTTGTTGTTGTTGTTGTTTTGTTTTAAATGTACTACTTCTCTAGCGTTGTAATTAATGCAGGTGTGTGTGGAAACTCAGACTGAAGTTCTCTCAACAGACCTGATTTACTGAATGTGGCACTTCCAAATTAGTGCTGCAGGTGAATGAGCATGACTATTGCTGGCTAAGAAGGAGCTTAAAGTCAGAAAGACTTTAAAATGATTAATCAAGTGTTATTGCCCTAGAGAGGATTCTTTGCTAAGCACTGAGACCTCTTAAGAGTCTCGATCCAGCTTAGGTGCATTTTCTGTGTGTGCATTTCACGGTTACAAGAGTTCTGTAGTTAGATTTGTTTCTGGCTGCTCAGTTGCCACATGCCTTAGTGTTTATTCTGCATAACTTTTTCATTTGTCCTAAAGGAGAAATTATTTTATGTAATTGGCAAGGAAGTCTCAGTGCTGCCAAATTGTGCTGCCGTTGGATTAGGAGTCTATGAAGTGATGAGACAGTGATTGCAGTAGATGAATGCCTGCAAAGCTACTTGCTGTTCAGCATTTGATACTCACTAACTACTTGTAAAAAGCAACTGACTGAAACTGTAGGTTATGCAATACAAGGGTTATTGCTGTGAAGACTTTATAATTTCGTATTTATACTATAGTTTGTTCAGGTTTTCAGTATTTGCTTTGTAACTGTGATTACATGGGTCAAAGGATTTGCAGTGATTTATTATGGAGACTTTGTCCTTTAAGGTTAGTGGCTTATATCTGAGTGAAGGATGAGAAGAGTCTAGTTATTGTCTGTGAGGGGCTCCCTGAAATAAAGTGGCAGCCTCAGTCCATCTCTAGGGAACAGATGCTGTATCCAAGGCTACAACCAAAGGTGCAAATAAGGAGTCTGTAAAATATATATAAAATTTGGTTTTACATGTCCAGGTTAGGATTTAGACACATAACAAAATACAGATAAGGCTGCATATTTTAAGTCTGTGTTGGAGCTTTTCTCAGACCTTAGCTTTCAGGGATGTTGCTGAAGTGATTATTAATATGCTTTTTAAACATCCACACTGTCCTAATTAAAATAATTTTTCTTTGGTATGTGGAAAAAACGTTTGTGGCCCAATGTGAGCTATAATTTATGGTTTAAATTATGTAGAATAGGATTCATATTTCCACCATTTTTAAGCTTAAATTTGTTTAAATCAATGAAAAGAGATTAGATGCTACTTTTTGTTATGTCATTGTTACATGTTACTCTAAAATACAAATATATTGATATTTATTGTTTGAAATCAGTGTGTTCTAGGGCAATGGCTTCCAAAACCCCAGTTGGATTCATTGGGCTGGGTAATATGGGAAATCCAATGGCAAAGAACCTGTTAAAACATGGATATCCAGTTATTGCGTATGATGTGTTCCCAGAAGCTTGCAAAGAATTTCAAGACTTGGGTGCTCAGGTATAGTAATAAACTTTCTTTATTCCAACAATAACTGTATGTGTTGAATGCTTCTTGCATACGGTGCAATTAAATAATCTTTTTTTCTCTCCCCCCCCCCTTATTAAGATGATAATCAAAACTAGAACAGTGTAGTAAATACAATCTGAATCTGTGAGGTTTCACTTGGAGCAAACACATGATTCTACCCTAAGTAATTGTCATGCTGTTAGCTAAAATTGCTACCTTGTTGGACTTCTAGCTGGTTTATTTTCCTCTCTTTTTATGAGTGTAGGTTGATGGCCTGTTATTTCACCTCCTTCTTTCTCCTGCTTCCTCCTCCCCCAGGTCTACATGGCCAGTGGGCTGCTTTTCATCTGGTTCCTACTTTGACCTTTTCAGGTTAAATGACCCTAGTTAAAAATTCCTGCTGGTATAGCTATAAGGGTTACAGGGACATATGAGCTTTCCTTCTGCTTCAAGATGCAGTCCTCATGGGTAGGGGAAAAATCTAATTATTTAAGTGCTTATTCTCTTGGAGGTGAGAAAGGTTTTTGTGGGAGAAGGGGAGGAATGAAAAGGAAAAAGGAGGGAAGGAAATTGATCACATTAGAGGTTTACTTTCCTGTCAAATACCCTGCAAAATCTTGGCCCTGTTCCCATCAGTGCTGTTGCTTTTGTTGATCTGTTAATACACCCAGAAACCCATTCAGTCTCTCAGAGGTTAGGTCATTTCTAAGTGTCTGAAAAGTATTTGAATGTTTTTGACATACCTCAAAGCTATAGCAGTTTAGATAGTTGTGAATGAATGGATAGGTGCATGTGATGGTTTGGACCTGGCTTTCTGCCAAATACCCAAACCCACAGTGTAAGCTTTCTTCCCCCCCTCCCTTCCTTCTCAGAGTAATGAAAAACACTATAGGACAATTAGAGAGTCCGAAATAATTAAATTATATTAGAGATTAATACGTATATCTAAATAATACCATATACAAAGTGAAGGGAGCCCCCAAAACACCCCCCTGGGAGGGAAAGGGAAAGGGAGAAGGGAAGGGAAAAAGGGACGAGGGAAAAAGAAAACAGAGAGGAGAGACCGAAACAGATATGTGAGTTAAAGAAAATAAATCTCACTACTACTGTTGTCAAAGTGCAGGAACCACTGCTCCCAAGGCCTAGAAGGCCTCACTCCCCGACACGGGCAGGACCGACAGCAGAGAAGCTGCGTCTCTGAGTCCACCGGAGGGAAGAGAGCGAGCAGGCTTCTGCTCTCCTTATTTATACTGTTGGTCACGTGGAATTGCATGGAATACTGGGACCTTCTGACCACTTCCCTGGTTACAATCTGGTTACAAGCTGGCTACCAGGGAAGTGGCCTGGGCAAAACCACTACATTATATAAACGGTGAAACAAAAGAAAATACTGAAGTAAGGAGAAACCAATG
Organism: Galbula dea; assembly: GCA_013399015.1. Lineage (NCBI taxonomy): Eukaryota > Metazoa > Chordata > Aves > Piciformes > Galbulidae > Galbula > Galbula dea. The sequence goes on from VWZX01003426.1 coordinate 245,326, forward strand.
CTAAGATAATACTCTGATGTGACAGTGTAGAAGACAAGAGGGAATTTTCCAGCAGTGGCAAAGAAATTGTAGGTAGATCTAGATAGAGGAATTGTATGCCTTGAAAGTCCAAATTGTTGGAGCTGTTTTAAATAATGAGGTAACATCAAGATTCCCAAAAGATAACACAATAAATTGCACCTGCTGATAATGAATTGCAGCTCTCCTTGAATAATTCTGAAATCTTGGCCTTAAGTGGGAGAGTAAGGTTTTCAGCTGCTTTTCCTAGCTCCTCTTTTTACTTTGTTAAATCAATTGAGACCCTCAGGCTTGACCCAGACCTATCTTGAGTAAGAGGTTGGGCAAATGGAAAGGACATTTGTTCTAACCAATTGATTGTATTTCTAATTCATGTTCTTCAGTGTGATCTCTTGCTGTGGCTGCCTATTTGGAGAGCTTATTGCCGTAGTAATAGAATCCTTGGCATCCACTCTAAGACTTAACATGAGATATTAAAGGTGATCTGTAATGCTTTTAAAAATAAAGCTGAAAGTATGTTTTAAAATCGTAAATCACTAAGAGAATATATGAGTAGGCTTAAATACAAATAAAACATGGTTAAAGAAAATATGTGAACACAACTTCCTCTTCTTGATCTATAGGTGTAAATCCTACTCCAACATTTTATTCAGGACCTGGAAACTTGTGGGTCCAGCGGGTCTTGTAGAAACTGCTATAGAGGGAATATTGGGCTCCAAGGGCTGCTTTCTTTTTCGTTTTTTGGTCTAGCTGGTAGGGTAAAACCATTAGGCGTATTACAGAGGTGAAAAGATGCCCCCCAAGAGACAGTAAATCTGGTCAAATGTTCATTGTTTAAAGTCAGTGCTACTGCCAAGGTATGTGGAGAATGAAGGATGTTTGATCATTAAGTCTGCATAATCTGTGACTCCACTTTCTTTAGCCTCTGAAGTAAAGAACTGGGAGGTTGTACATCAGGAGGCAGCCACCTGCCTGCTGATGTTGGATAGTAAGGGGAAAACAGACTGAGCAGGAGCGTGTGGAACCACTTGGAGTGAAACATGGAGAAAGTTGCAAGGCTACAAACAAGGGAGAATACTGAACAGTGATGTGAACAAGTAGGCTGCCTCTATGCTGTGCTGTTTTTCCCCTTTTAGTTACCACTTTCTTTTTCACACAGCAGAGTGCATTTTACACAGTTAACTTTGCTTCAGTTTACATATCTTTGACTCTTATCTCAAATTTGAGATTCTTATCTCAGATTTGAGATCTCAAGTTTGAGAGTGTTACTGGAATCATCTGGTGCAGCATAAAAGTAGAGCTTTCTTCAGTGTATTCAGTAAGAAAGGAGTTTCAAGCAAGCATAAATATAAAAAAAAATAGGGAAGCATTTTGGAAGAAATGTAAGCAGATGCACATATTGAAAGGCATAAACCGATGACCAGTATGAAGAAAAGTCTCCTCTATGCAGTTGCATCCTGTGAAAGTTTGCTTGGACTGGCAATTATCAGAACATGTAACTTGGTGGGCTGCTACTCTTGAGCCAATAGGGTTTCTGTTAGTAATCAACAGCTAGTATTTGATATGTTTTTTAAAGTTACACACATACTCTTAATGATTTCAAGTGGTCAGTGTTTCTTAATAACTTCTAAGTCATTCAACATTATTTGAGAAAGGAAGTCCCAAATAAAAAAAATCCAAACAAACAGTTTTGTATGCTGCTTGTTGAACAGGGAGGTAGATTTCCTCTAGGATTGTTAATCATATTTGGTAACAGCACCAGAAAGTCAATCCCTCTGTAATTCCCACTTCTTTTCCTACTTTAGCAAAGTAATTTTCCTTTGTATGGCTGTGAAAGTACTGTACATATTAAAAATATGTACATTTTAATAGCATTTTATTAATGTAAAAGACATGTTAGTATTTTGAAAGACCTGGACAGAATAAATTAATTTCTGCATAGATGACAACTGTACTATGTCTTCTACATATCTGTGTTGTTTAAGGATTGCTTAAATCTGTAACCAAAACCCAGTTATATCCTATTTACATAGCAAAGTGGAAATGTGAGGCTGATGCAGTTTTTAAGTTGGGTGCCCAACATAATGAGTTTTTCAGCTGCTGGTTGAAAGCTGAAAATGGGCAAGAGGGTCTTCGGCTTATAGCTTTAAAACTTGTAAGAATAGTGGAGATACTTTCAAATAAGATGTATATAAATCCAGGTTTCTATTACGTACTTCCTCTCTCCTCCTTTAATAATTAATACACATGGAAACTGAATCAAAGCAGAGATACTCAGAACTAAAGACAAAGGTGTCATACTCCTATATAAAGAGCTAGGCACTCTGATTCCAGGGAAGCAAGTTATAAAATTAACTAATCAGATATAGAAGCTTTTCTGATTATGATTGTCTCATTTATTCCTCCTAACCTTTGTTCTTTAGATTAAGGTATGTTTCTTTTTATAACTATGCAGTATACCAGATGTTTTGTCTAGTATTAACTTATTCTTTCAAAACCAAACCTGCATGTATTTAAGTCCTATCTCTGCCAGGTTCTTCACTTTTTTTTTCTCTTTTCTTTTTGAGAGCTTTGGTGGCTATATACAGTCTTCCCTTCTTTTACTTACAAGTCAGATAGAAATGATGAAGTTTCTCTTGCTATATCCTGGAATTCCTTCAAGATGTTATTCAGCATTTCTTGCAAATCTATCTATAACATGCGTGCTTTGATGCTGAGACCATATAAATGCATTGTATATAGTAACATATTTACATAAGGGCCTTAGTATCAAACTTGCAAAAAAGATAACAAGTGCTTGTAGTTAGATAAGAAATGGTGAAACAAGGCTATCAATTTGTTGATTTGTCTACACTATGGAAAGGAAACAAATTTTCAGGTAGCTGTTAAACTGCAGTTTCTTTCACTCTAAAGCCATGTCATATGGAAACTCTAATTTATTCACACTGAGCAGGAACTGCATATGACGTTTTGCTTACGACATTTCCTAAGTTTAAAATCCCAAGGCATATATGTATCTAGCAGAATAAATCATTGTAGCATTAAGGTTACTGTTCATCATTCAGGAACAGCAATGGGAAAATAAACACATCAAAATTTATCCACAAGCAAAATCTACTTTCTGCTCATTTTGCTTCCTGTTTGGAAACTAATTCCTTCCAGTAAAACTACCTGAATGAGTGAAAACACATTTGATCCTTGTGGGCTTAAAGATAAAAGAATAAACTGGGGTTTTTTCTGTTGCTCTTTTCCCTTAGCCATGAATGTATTAACAATGAGTTTTTAAAAAGTTAATTATTTTAAACTAGTATTGAAAAAAATCATAGGACAAATGCCTTCATTACTTTAGCTGCCAGTATTTCACTTGTATATGTTTCTTAAATACCATAGTGCCTGCTTCTGAAAATGAGCTGAGGAAGGTACTAGACCTTTAAAGTTATGTGTGTTTATTTAACAACCAGTACCTAACAGTGTATTTTGAAGCTTCTTCAGATCTTTTTGGTAAAGAATGCCTGGCTGATACTTTTCCTTTTTAAAAAATGTGAACTGTAATATTGTGAGAAACTTCAGTTATTTTTTTCTGATTTTTTTTTTTTAAATTGAATCTCAGAGGTGCATTGAGTAATTTGTTACTTTTTTCCTGAGTCTCCCTCTCTTCCATTGCTGTATGTAAGAGAAGAAAAAAAGTGAGATTTTTGTAATACTTCATACTGTCTCTCCTTAGAAACATTGTAGAGCGATATTTTGTATAGATGCATGGTTTATAGTAAAGATTCACAAATAAGTTGATGGGATGCAAGCATCCCTTTTGACAAATGTTCTTGAAGAACTTCAGTGGTAGGACATTCTTTTTAATTTTTTTTATTACTATTTTTCTGTTACTCTATGCAATTAATCAACATTTACATTAGAAGGCAGTTTCTTGTGTTCTTATTTTTTAACCTACCTTAGTTGTCACCAGTGACCTGCATATACTGTCAATAAACTCAGCAAATATGTCTGACATCACTTTTACAGGAGTATGAGCTTACACTATTTATTTTTTCTTTAAAGGTAATGGATTCCCCAGCAGATGTAGCAGAAAGAGCAGACAGAATTATTACCATGCTGCCTTCTAGTCCCAATGCTAAAGAAGTTTACACAGGAGCAAATGGAATTCTAAAGTAAGAGTTTTTCCTAGTTCAGAGAGTTCCCACTCCTACTCAAGGCTGCATTACATTCTCAAATGGCTGCTGTTGCTGTAACACTTGCTGTGCCTTCAAAGCACTTAACTTGGTGTTCTCCTCTGTTTTGTCACTACTAATATGTATAATTACATGAATTCTCTTTAACTGTGCTTGCTTTTGAATGGCTTTTGGTGAAAGTCTTTATTTATTAATAATTTGTGAGTTTGAAGCAATGTAATTAACTATTATCTGGCTCCTCAGTTGCATATTTCTTTTACCATAATGTAAGGTACTATGGACAAATATAACTAGAGTTATTTGCTGGCAACAAGTAACTCTAACTTGAAATTCTGTAAATGAAATGGTCTGAAGAGATGCCATTATGTCTCATGGTATTAAAGTGTATTAACATAGAGTAGCTGACAAGGCTTTATTGATTTTTACTCTTACTGTCTGTTCATTACACAAGTAAACATCTGAAGAGTTTGTTTAATGTGAAACAGTAGTTTTTGACTTTGGCAGAGGGATTTCCACTGAGCCTAAAATTCATAGTTTGCAGAATTCTAGTACTCATAGTCTTTGGACTTGCAAAATTAAGATTAAAATTACTCGTGAGCTGTTTGTGAGCATATGACAAATAAACAGTATTTAAAAGGCTGTTCTGGCCACGTGTACACTGCTCCTGGCTGGCTGACTAAGGCTACTCAAGTATCATGCAGTTCTTACTGCTATCCAGGTTAATAACGTAAAAAAAGAAGCATACACAAGACAAAAGTACAGTAGATTGTCTAAAACCAATGATATCTTTTTTAGGTATTGATTGTAGGTAATGTTAAGGTGCAGTGATAAGAAAATGAAGTAGATAAGAGAGATTCTGTTCTTCTTGCAATACAGGAATTAAGAGTTGCTTCTTTCCCTTACTGTCCATAGTTTAGTTCCTCACAAAGTAGGACTGAGCAGATCTAAGTATCCTTGGCTTAGACTCTTCAGGGAAGAAAGGTAATTGGATTAGACCCACAAAGCTGGACAAACGGCTGAGGGAGAATTGTATCCAAGATGGCAGTGCTTTGAAGACCAATTGGTAGTACTTACTGATATAATACAGCCAGTTAATCTTTTAAGTACCTTGGTGGGGAAAATATTGCAGGGAACAGAGAGTGTGGAAAAGTCCTGTGCTGCTGCAGTTTCTCAGTGTCTGTATTCAAGACAAGGAAGCATAATTTGACAGTTATGGTTAATTGTTGCTCTGAGTGACCTGATCTTTGGTGAATGGTTTGACTTTGGTAAATTTCTGGAGCTTTTAAAGCTTTACTGAAGAAAAAATTGATGCTCTAGAGTGTTTAAGGGTTAATTTAAATAATCTTGCTGTGTTACCAATGAACCTGTGCCACTGCTCCTTATTCTGAACATAAAGGGAAATCATATAATATGGACCAACCACTCTGGTTTTTGTTTGCATGTGCTCAAAGAACCTGCAGCAGCTCATCCTTTCTGTGAAAAAGGGCAAGTTCTGATGAGTCTCAAGCTGCAGTGTGGTCTGCAAAGTATGTATATATTGAGAGGCTATTTCCAGCAATCTAGGTAATTTGATCTAGTGAAATTCACTGTATTGCCAACAGCACAGAAGCTGCAGCGAAGCTCTTACTCTATCACGTGTAGCTTTAAATTACCTTTCGTGTCTGAAAAATTAAGTTGTTTGATTTCATGGTATTTTCAGTGGACATGAAATCACAATGCAGTTGAATAGAAATAGGGAGAAAACTATAAAAATAAAATCAGGGGGGCCCATTAAAAGTTTTTACTTTAATTGTGTTTTTTTAAACACATGTACAACTTTTTGTTTTCTGTGGTTTGGGATACAATTCTTCTGCCTACACTTGCTAGCTATCAGTGGGAAAATGTAATGTTTTTCTCCATGCTTTGATTTAAATCTGCAGTGGGCTTTTGTGATGTTAGTTATGATCTCCGTGTAGAATGAAATGTAGCAGTGATTAAAGTAATGCAATCAGGCTATTCTGATAAGAACTTCAGGTATTGTTTGTGTATATATGTATAGAAAGAAAATTGCTATGTATGAGATTTTGTATGTATGGAATTTTGGCTATATCAACACTTAGTTGCTGAGAGTACTTCGTAGATGATCTGTGTATGATGTGCTGCTCAAGCTTGCATGATGGCAGGTTCTCCTAGTGCACCTGTTTTGTGTAATTTTTTTATTAAAAGAGCGGTTAGGAAGAATATATTTTTTTTGTGTTAAAGTTTTATTGTGTTCTCAGTCATTCAAAATTGTGTGGTATGCATACTCAGCAGAATGCACGCTGAGCACATCTTGCTCAATATAATTTAAAAATTGTGTTTATTAGTGTACCAAAAAGTGTCTGCACCTGCATCTTGCTGAGGAAAGCTAGTGCCACAGAAATAGTTGCAAATGTCTTGTGCCACAAATACTGAATAATTAATATTTATTTTAGGAAAGTGAAGAAAGGCTCATTGCTTATAGATTCCAGTACTATAGATCCTGCAGTTTCAAAAGAATTAGCCAAAGCAGTTGAAAAAATGGGAGCTGTTTTCATGGATGCCCCAGTTTCTGGAGGTAAGTCTTCATCAAGAGTTTACCTTTAATGGGCATGTCTCTTCTTTTGGAATCTCAGCCACCAATTGGTACCCTGGTTGGTACAAGTTGGTTTTCTTTGCTATATGTACAGTATTCAGTTTTTGTTCTATTCCATTAAAAGAAATGTGTGTGGAATATGCTTTGGTGGTAGACCTGGGGAGACTGAGCTTTCCTGTGATATGGTACAGTGGTCCTTTTAGTTTAACTTTTTTCATAGAGTTGCATTTTTATGCAGGTATTCAAATCTCTTCAGTCTCCATCAGTTTCTTTCTGTTAGGGAAAGACTGGTTACCATGAAGCAACCCTGCTGCTTTTTCATTAATTAAAAAGGAGAGAATGAAGGAGGGAGTAAAGAATTTCATTGTCAAGAAAAAAACAGAGCTTTCACCTTGTTTTGTAACAGTTGAAGAATGTGGATAATATTTGTCTGTTCTTGAAGTTGCTAATCTCCGAGTAGTTAATCTCTGGCAAGAAATAATATAGAGTAGGAAAGTCTTATGTGGACAGAGGAGAGCAGAAGCATAAAATTAATGTTTTGAAAACAAAACCATAACTGTTATTATTGTTGAATGCTTCTCTAAAACCTCTAGAACTAGAAGGTGAGGAAACCCCATTTTGCATGGGGAAATCATGGGGGGTTTATAATCCACTTTTTTACAATTAATATAAGTGGCATAATGAGAATTCTTTCTTTTCTTGTCTTTAATGAGATAATTCAGATAGTTATACCTGAAACAGAATAAAAATACAAAGAGTAGGAGAGTATTTGGCCTTACAGAATTTGTAAAAGGTACTATGCACAAGCTAGAAAGAGCATCTGAATTTCAGATCCTGACGATGAGTGTGAGTGAGGAAGAAAAACTAACCATCTTTTTAATTTTAAACTGAAAACCAAGGCAGGATTTGGCTACACACTAGAAGCCAAAATTTTCATCCAAATTCTGATGTGAACAATAAGTAGGAAGACTCAGGGAGGTGATATTGAAGAATATAATGGAGAAGATAAGATTCTTGCTTCCCAGCCAAAATACTAGTCCTTGTAAAGTTACATAACTTGTCAGCCTGCAAATAAAAACCACAGAAAAAGGAATCTTGTGGGTGGATGAGACTTCTGTCTGATCCTTTTCTAAACACAACATAGCCTCCTACTTACCACATGGGCAATTTGTAACCACACATCTTCTGTGTGGGTCTCTTCAATGCCTTTCTGTTAACTATGTTGTTTACCTGAGGGAATAATTTACCTTTTAGAAATGTCTGTAATTTGTTTTTACCTGTAAGTTTTTTCTTCCCTTATATGTTATAACCAGAAAGAAAGAAAAGTTTGTTTCCAAAACAACCCTAGTTGTTTTGAGGGTTTTGTTCCTTGAGAAAATGGTAACACCGAGTCTAGGTTAATATGATAACATCCAGTTGTCTGGTCTGAATCAAATGGCTTTTTTAGTGTTAGTGGTTTATCAAAATACAAATTATTTGGTGTTCAGTGTCAGTTAAAGATTGAGTGGTACTCTGAATGAAGGAGGAAAGAGTTGAGACTTAGCTTTCTAGTACATAATATGTTTGTGAATGCCAAGGAGTGCTCTGTGCAAATCGTGTTTAAAGTGGGCAGTTGCTCAAAATGTGGAGAAGTTAAGTGGTTTGGAAAAAGCTTTAATGTTATGCTTTGTTCTTTCCATCTTTCAAGACCTAAAACGTCAAGTCTCTGGGGTATTTTTGTACCTCCTGACTGCATTGTTGGCCTTCAGACAAAACACTAAATGGAGAAGCATGCTCAGCTCTCTAGAAATTGGCAGGCCATTACTCTGTTGCTGTGCAGTGCAATAGAGTTGGCAGAAATATGAGGGAGGGTGTTTGCGGGATGCAGTGAGGAGGAAGAGAAAGCAGCATGCCTGAACTGTCATCTTTAGATGTCTCTGTTTGCTAGCTGTTGGCAAAGAATTCCACTTGTGTTTTTAGGTACTTGAGTGTTGCCCAACGGATGTTAATGTTTATCTGCACTGCAAACAAGTGACTTCACAAATGGAATAATATATGGAAAATTGCTTGTTCTATAAACCTTATGGAGAAGTAGTGGTGATTTTGATCCTGTCCTGCCAATGCAAATGAAGTATCTTAAAGCCTAGCAGTAGTGCCAGACTTTAATGGCTTGTTTGCAGCCTTACTCCTGAAAGATTCTTTCCCTTCATCTATTTCAGATGGGCCTGTGTGCCAATGTAGTAGCACTGCCTTCTTCATATGGTTGGCCTACAGCATTTACTTGAAGCTTATGGTCAGGACCCATGAAGTGGAAATTGATGCATGAAGTTACTGTAGTGTTATTTTGTGTTAACTAACTGTGGAATATACTTCTCATCACAGTAGTTGTATGCAGATTATGAAGCTTAATGCTGTCTAGAGATAGTAATTGCTCTACTTTAGGATTAGGATCTCTTGAAGGTTCACATGAGAAAGAAGTGTCACAGTTCCCAGTGCTGCTCTTACTTGTGAGCTGTTTGTGAGCATATGACAAATGAGGAAACATATTCAAAATCTATGTTTGTTTAATTTATTTTTTTTAAATCTAGAGGAGTAAGTCTATCTCTTTGCAGATTGGATTCTGCATCTTTGTATGTACAAAAGGCTTTTAAAGTACACATTATCACAGAGGCATATTTAAAACTGACTTCTGTTGGCACTGAAGACACTATTGACTGAAGAAGGGTTCTAAATTTAGTCTTCAAGAATTACGTCGAGTTTGTCCTCCCACTTATTTCACTGAAAGTATGATAAGGATTCTCACCTTCCAGTTCAGAACAAACTTCACTAATGGTTTCACTGATGCTGCTGTAACATTTCTCTCTTTTAATTCTTTGTACAAAATATGCATTATGTAAAGTACAGTGAGTGGAGTTTTCTTTATTTCTGATGTGATACTTTCTTCATTATAAGCATTGTTAGTGTTCAGATACTACATTTTCAACTTTTTTCCTTTCCACTGACTCTTGAAATTTTATCAGCTCCTCTGCTATTCAAAATACTCTGTACTGTGTTCTGCTGGAACTTAACAAAAAGATGTGACAGCTTTATTTGCTTTTCTCATTTTGGAGGTATGGATAAATTGCTTTAAATTCTTTTGTAAGTGTGGTTCTTTAGATCCAGTAATGAGACTTAGTTAGATCTTTCCCTCGGTGTCTACTTTAGCCAATGTAGTTGTCAATAAAAAAGTCAGACTGCTAATTGTTAATAAGAGCTGTCATGTAGAGCACTGTAGTCATGCTAAAATGGTAGTAAACAGTAAAATAAAACTTTATTTTGTAGGAACCATGGGTTGGAACTGGTTAGGAAAGGTTGGAGTTTCTATTCCAGCTGTCATTTCTAACTGTTTCATATTACAGTGCTACATCCATAAGTTCCAGCTAACCATTAAGTGGTGGAAAGAATATTAGTAGTAACATTGATAAATTGAGACTTCAGCTTTCTGGTAATGTAAAGTAAAATGTGAGTCCTTGAAAGATGAATTGCAGACTTCTTCCTGTAAGGCCACATCTGTACTTAACATGGAGCAAAGAAAAAGAGTGTTTGGAAATAACTGTGGAGTCACTTTCTTTGATTTCCTTTCAAAGATTCAAATGTTTCAAATATTTCATGATTCTAGCTTCTGAAAAAAGAAAAAAGAAAGGACACCTTCTAAAAACTGGAGAAGTGAGTGTATTTCAATGACATGATCAGACTGATAGCAGAGATTAAATAGGCCAAATGGGATAATTGATGAATGTGTTTCACTTACTTGAACATTGAAGGTTTAGTGCAGTGTCTTTTCCAAGGCAAGCAGAGGGCCGAGAACACTGTCTGTGCACACTTGCATGCTTGCTAAGATGATTGCGAACATGTTCTAAGAGTGGACTAAATAATAAAAATAGTAATGAATTGTTCAAACATTGCGTCATTTAGCTTGTAAGTTCTATTGTAATAAGGTGTCATCATTGCTATATTTGCCAGAATAAAATAGGCCTCTCCTTCATTGGAGAGCATTCATAGAACCACTTTTTAACTGGCTTTCCCAGGTTGTGTCTGCTTTTCTTCTTTCCAATGTACAACTGTAATGTTAGTGGTAGGATGAAAAATGTCACTGAATTATTCTGAAATTTAAATGAGGTAAAAGTAATGCAGGAGATAACTGGCAACAAAAAAGAGAAGGATTACATGAGATGATTTAAGGAAGCTGAAATGAGGAGAAAGAAATACTTTGAAATCTGAGATGCCTAAAAAGCTCCCGATTCCTAACAACTTTTGTTTTAAACTATATAACAATGCTTATGTTTGTCAAAATAAAGCTAGTTTAACAGGCCTCTTCTGTTGGAGAGAAGATGAAAAGGAATGAAGATCTTGAAAATGTTATACATTGGCAAAATTTTGTATTTTGACACTGGGGAGGGAGGAAATATAAACCCTGTGCAGAAATCATGATGTTGGCAGCAGCTGCCATTGCAGAAGAGTTAGACAGTACCTTTAGTGATGTGCTGACTTTGCAATGCTATTTTTCTTCTGAGAGTCTATTATGCTTTTTATTTTTAGTTTGATGGAGAATGCAAAAGGTAGCAGAAGGCAAGGAAGAGTTGAGAGTATCGTCTAAAAAGGTTCATTGCTATGGACACAACTATCCTACAATGATAAAACCCCCCTGATTTTATTAAACTATAATGTATATTTTGGCTATAAAATTATGTGTAGTCTGTCCAATCAGTGACCAATGTGTAGGGAAACATACCTGTCTCCGTTTATTCAAAAGTGTAAAGATGAGTTATTCAGGCTGGCCCAATGGGATATAACCAGGAATAATAGGCTGGAAATTATTAAGGAAAGAAAAATGCATGCTGTGTCTACCAGGAAAAACTTCCTAATGACATTCTTCATACACTGTGGAGTAATTTTCCAAAGGAGATGGTTGAAGCCAAGTATCACAACATGCATTAAACTGTAATGGGCAAGGTGCTAGGAACTATTCTGTAGGGAAAAATCTTTAATTGGCAGGCGGATGGCTACGTGATCTAATAGGTCTTTTCCATCTTTAATGTCTACAATTCTGTTATGTTCTCACACATGGTGTTCAAAAACAGTTAAAGGAAAACTATCCAGATGGAAGTTAAAAATCCCTGTGGCACTCTTTGAAAAAGAGTGAGGGATAACTGCAGAATTAGAGCCAACATTCCTTTTCTCAGTAAAACTGGTTCCAATATCCCATGGCTGTATGTGAGCTGTTACCACATTCCTAATAGCTGCTCTGTTTGTTTCTGGTCACTTTAATGCTTGTATCTGGCTCATCTTGTCAAGTGTTCTGAGATACGCAGAGTAACAAAGATTTTCAAATTGCAGCCTGTCTGATTCCTTCTTCTGGAGAACTTCTGAAGTTAAGGAGTTGCAGGTGGTGTTTGGAAATGTTTCTGGAACACAGTGATTACTTTGAAGCTTTCTGCAAAGTGGAGGGGGTATTTTTGTTTATTTTAAATGTTCATAGGGGTTTTTTTCTCTCTTTTTGCTCTTTAGTGGAATCTCTTGTTCAAAATGTGTATTTTACATTTAGTCAAAAAATCTAGCATGACTCCTGTGCTTGGGACAGTGGGAATGGTGAACACCAGAATTTAATAATGCCCCTGACTCCTTCTGAGTCCTAGGTCTGTGCTATGCAAGATGTGGGTGGCACACATCTTGGCACTGAGCCCAGCACTATGCACACCAGAGCAGGAAGTACAAACTGGAAGGCACAGCACAGAGTAGGACTGGGAGTACACTGTGACTGCACAGAAGCCCTCAGCATGGGGACAGTCCCCATCAGCTACAAGTGTGGAGGTGCCACTCAAGAAAATGCAACTTGTTACGAATCTTTTAGTCTGTGAGTGCAACTTCTGTTATTTAAAAAAATTACAAATAAAAAGTCCAGAGGAACCTGACTTACTTAAATGGATTGAACTTGGAATTGTTGAAGCAGACTCCTTTGTAGGCCCATTAAACACTTAAACAATTTTAAAGGATTAAAAAAACCCCAAACCCAGATGGAGTAAACTTCCCAGGAAGTGGAAGTCTCTGTCTTCTAGTGCAGGCGTTTGAAAGTAAACTGTTGATCCCCTAAATGACTGAATCAAGGATCAGTAGAAAAGAAAGCAGATTTTCTATTGACCTCCATCTGGATGATGCCAGTGTTCTAGCTTACTTGTGTTTCCTTTTTAAAGTCATGGTGATGTGTTGAGCAAGGATGGGATGTATCTGTTTATGTGTGATAATGTTATCTTTGTTGCAGAATGTCCTCTTGTCATGGAGGGTGTCTTGATGTTTTGACAAATTTCTTAATTTGTGCTAATAAAAAAGGGGAGAATTTTCTAGCAGTAGAAATCCCTCTGCACTTTAAACAAATGCGTGAAAATAACTGTAGTATTGCCCATTGTGAGACAATTTGGTAGCTTGAGCTTTTGTCCTTAGCAGGACTGCTGCTGGTTAATCTACAGATAGCTTAGATAGAATTAGGAAATGTTTCTATCTTCAATTCAGAAGAAAATTTTTCACAGTGAGGGTGGTGAAGCACTGGCCCTGGTTGCCCAGAAAGGTGGTAGATGCCCTTCCCTAGAGACATTCAAGGTCAGGTTGGGCAGGGCTCTGGGCAACCTAATCTAGTTATATGTGTCCCTGCTTGCTGCAGGAGGCTTGAACTAGATGACTTCTGTAGGTCCCTTCTAACTCTAACCATTCTATGTTGTTATGATTTTCATTCCTGCAGTTTCACTGGGAGAGAGAGAGTGGAATTTCCCAGACCTTAGCTTTAACCTGTATCTATTCATAAGAAGAGTTAAAACATAGCTTGGTAGGAGCAGAGTAACAAATGGAGATGTCACCCTAATGCTGACCCTTCAGTTTCTGTTCCTGGTTCTGTAAGAAGTTGTATTTTAATTATTCGGTATCATGGAAGAATGTTAAATTTGTCTGCAGTAAAGAAGAGAGGGAAGGAGTGGAACACTATGGAGTGCTTTTTAAAACCTTTTAGATATTTGAAATAAATCCACATAATGATTTGATAGTATCCCTTTATGTTGTTTAACTGTTGCTAAACAAATGGGGGTTTTAATGTGTAATTTTGGTCATTGGCAGCAATACTAACCTGACGTGATCATTATCTGTTTGCTTCATTTGATAGGAGTTGCTGCAAAGTCTGTAAGATCCTACATACTCAGGAACTATGTAGTTTTCATATACGGTCAGAAACCACACATTTTTGCTCTCATTTTGTTTTCAGTCTGTTTCCTTTGCTTGTTGAGACTGTATGGTGGGAACGTGTGGCTCATGGCTCTTTGTGTATTTGCCAGTGGGAGTACAGAGAAAGTCAGTTTGACTTTTAGCTTTGGCTGAGGAGCATTCTACTTGTTTCTCATTTGTGTTAGATTTCTTGGTTTTGCTTAAGATCGTGACTTTTCAGAAATCAATATGAAAGTGTCTTGTAGATAATCTGTACGAGTATATGACTATACAAAGTTAGCTCTTCAAACTTCATTGGTTTCTAGTGTCCAACATTTTTCCGATTAAACTATTTCCCCAAATTACTACAGTTGCTAGTAGTCTGAAAGCAGTATTTGGGAGCAGCTGAATGCTCTTTGTCTTGAATAAGGCATTTTACATTGAGTGTTCTGGAAGAATACAGATTTCCTCTCTCTAGAAAGTTGGAGGACAGTTGGAGAATGAATTTTTAGTAGTACTATAACCATGTGAAACATGGTCTTAATAGAGCTCTAGTTAGAGTGAACTAGGAGTGTGTATAGCTTTCCTACTTCTGCAGATACTCATCTTAGAACTTACATTAGTGGGGTGTTAGGGGTGGTGCTGGGGCAGTGGGAAGGTTTTGTAGCAGAAGCACTAAATGAGAAGCTGATGTGAACTTGGCAAGCAGGAGAGTTTCCTGAGATGGAGCATCCTAATAGCAGCCTCAGCCTGAATACTGGCTGCCTTAGAGGGCTCTTACTCTGTCCAAGATGGAAGTTCCTGCAGAGAGCACTAATAGCGTCCCTCACTGCTGCAATGTTTCATGCTAAGGCATGGGGCTTGACTGCTGTGAAGCTATACAATAAATGCTTCCCAGGGCCAAAATGAACATACCTGATCACCTAAAGCATCATTCCCGTGCTAGAACAAACAGGACTATAGGAAGGCATTTCTTAGTAGTGGAGTGGTGAATGGCACACCTAATAAAGAAGAAGGTGATGAATCTGTGACAGATTGGCACTTTTTTCCCCACTGTATTAGCGTGCTTAGCAATTCTTAATGCGAAATGTGACTATGTGCACTTAGTGTGTTTTTTTCCTTAGTAGACAATTATAGCAATCTTGAATGCATCATTTTTGGGTAACTGGGATAAAGGATTCTGAGAAGATTGAAACAGTAGGCAGCAAAGCTTATTAAGGAGTTTTTATTTTACAAGCCCTCAAAAATTCAGAATATGGCTTCCTCACTACTTAAAAACATCCCTTATAGACTCCATTTCAGAGCCAGCATCCAATCTATGCTATACTTGTCTAAAAATCCAAACATGCACTCTTGGCCGTTACTGTTTACTGAATCAGAACCCTACTGTTTCCACTTGCACTGTATCTAATTTATCGTAATTGACCACAAAAACTAAAATTATTTATGTGTTGGCACCTAACAGCTCCACTATAGTTAAGGGTCTGTTGGCATTTCCATTATAAACTTTCCCTTTGAGAGGTTTATAACTTGGCGGTTTTACTTTTGCTTCAGGCTGAAATGTGCCATTTTCATCCAAGCACAAATTCTCCTACAGAATTTCATTTAAATAGTTTGGCCATTATTTATTTTAGAGTGTGTATATTGGGGAGTGGAAGGGAACATACTATTTAATTTTGGTTTCAGAAGATTTTTGGTCAGACTATATAATGAAAGAAAAATGGTGCTTTATATTTTATTTTATTTTGTAGGTACTTAACCCTTCCCTGGATGTTTCAGAGTTAGTAAACCCATGCTTTTTCAGGTTGTTTCATGGGCCCCACATCCACTCCCACCTACCCACCCATCTTGCCTACCCCTACCCAATGGCATGCTTTCAGGAAGCATCCTCTGGCTTCTGGCAGTGAAAAGTTTGGGGAAGAGTGGATGCAGTAACATACAGTGAATGTTCTGTTGAAAGGTCTCAAGCCAACTAGTCCAACTGAGGAAACAGATGGAGCTTAATTGGAAAAAAGACAGGCTGATTTGTCAGTCAAACGTAACCCTGTGTGGCAGAGAGTGGCATTTCCTATGGCTCTGCCATTTCTTGTGGGATGTGTGTAAATTACTGTTTGGGTGCAGTAATCCTTGGAGTCTAAAAATGGTGTAAGTTGCCATTTTTCCCTTGCTCCTGCATGCTGAACCACAGAGGAATTTCAACTCTCTTCTGATCATAAATTCTTGTCATAGTACTGTATTATTGTACTAATTCAGTTCTTGCCACATGAGTGGTATGTATCTATAATGTTTCAGTACTAATCATAGTAACAGAGTTCCAGTGTTCCTTTGCATCAGGTTTAAGAATGGCAATAAGGAAAATTGTGTACAGAGAAGTAGAAGCTCTTATTAGACCAAATAGTACAGCCGAAAATGAAAAACAAGTTTCTAAGTCAGTTCTTTCATCACAATGCTCAAGAAGCAGTGAAGTACAGTATTGGTTTGGTTTTGGTTTTTTTTTCCCCCTCCTCCCCCCCTTCACTCACAAGCAAAAGATACTTGATGGAAAACAAAGTGGGGAGAGGTTATGCAGTTTGGCAGCTTCTTGTGTATGCATTATTTTAGGATCTTTTTTTTTTTCAGGTAGTTCATGCATATTATTGATCAGACAAACAAGTTGTAAAACTGCTTTGTTGTGTCTTGTCTTCTGTTTTGTTAACAAGAGGAAGAAGGGAAGTACAAATACCATTAATTATGATAGCAGATGCCAATAACTTATTGAACCATGGGGCAGTAGATCCTATTGAAGCCTTTGAAAGTCTTCTCCGTCTTCCTAACTCCAGATGTCAATGAATTCATAGGTCAAACATTCCAAATCTTGAATGTTTCAGACACAATTAATTTTAAATTTTATCAATTTATTTTTAATTTGTTTGCATTTAAAATTTAAAAGCACTGAAGGCTAAAACTTTAGGATATATTAAAAGCTGCTATTTTTAGCTTTGAACTCAGGAGACAAGCTTACAGAAACATAAAATGTCACAAGACATGCTTAGTTCATCACTATCACAACTTTAATTTTAATAACATTTTCACTTATATCTCCTCATTGCTAAGGATCAAGAAATTTAAACTATATGCAGTCATGTGAAAGAAAATCATTAGAAATACCTTAATAGAGCACACCTATAAAGCTCTAATTCAGCATAACACACTTGAAGCATCTACTTAAGTCCATCCATTTCAATGAGAATTTAGTGCGAGTTGAAGTGTCTGTTAAGTGTCTGTGGGGTATCTGTCTGTCTTATATTTCTTATACTGAGTTACTTTGAAACTCAGGGGTTTCAAAGAACTCTATAGAGCTGATGTCAAGGGCATGATTTGGCTGGACTTTTTATGGAGCTATAAGCTGGGTGTTTTAATTATTTGGAAATATCCTTCATCCCAAACTAAACATGGGGGTTATATTATTTGGTCTCACCAACGTTCAGGGATGTGTTGTTCGCTATTTTCAGCATTATTCAAACTTGTTCCAGTATAACTTGGCACAATGACTTATACACTTTTCTGCCTTTCTTGGAAAGGGGATGGTATTAAGTTATTTTATGATTATTTTCAAAGCAATGTCTCCTGCAAACGTGACTCTGAAGCAGAACTATGTATTTAGGCTTTACAAGATATGTTTCATTACTCGTCTATTTATGTCTCTTTGTCTGCAACTTTGTCAAGTGTCACTAGACTATGTATCTGTACTGACAGCTCTTACTAGGAAGGTATCTGCCTGCTCTTGGTCACCTGTGTGTGTTGTTTCAACTGATGTGAACTTCTCAAGCTCAGGATGTGTTTTTAGAGTGCAATACAACTTAGGGAGAACTCCAAACTCTGGAGATAATTTGTGCAGCCTATTATTACTTTGCCTCCATAACTGGGACAGTTCCTCTCAAAGCCAAGAGATATAATTGTCTCTGTGAACTCACTTGATGAGATTGAACTCCATAGTTTTTATGTGTTTAAATAAAGTTCAGCTAAGGGAGAGGAAAAGTTAAGCTGGAGAAGTCACAGTTCAGGTATGAAGGCCCTATTTTAAATGTTGCACATGAACATTCAGTGTTTTTCTCTTCCTTAAAAAAGCAAGCAAAAGCAAACAAACTGGAAATGGCCATAAAGATGTAAATGTGCTCCCAAAGAAACAATCCCTGATTTTCTTTTCTTGTGTTAATTTTCATATGTTTGTGGACATTTCTGTAATTTTTTCCATTATTTAGAAATTGTCGATATTGGTTTACACAAACCTGTGTTTTAGTATGCATGTTCACTATAGAAGGATTTTCAAAAGTACAGAGTTTATTACATGCAGGTGTATTACTTGCAGGTGTTCCTGTTAACATAATTTGGGGATTATTTCCAAAAATAAAACCTTTGTCTTAAATCTGAAGTTACATGAAAGACATACAATAAATCTGGTATATTTAGTTGATGACAGTGGAAATGCTATCAAGAAATACAAATAGCTGCTGCCCTATCTAAAATATAAGAGATTATAAGAGAGTAATTTATGTCATTACAATACAGTAAAATCATACAACTTTATATGATTAGTGGTTTAGTTATTAGCATTTACTATTTGAATGTTTTATTTTCTTCTTCTTTACATTAACTCCATGTACAGCTACATTAGCAGAAATTTCTTAGTATGAGCTTCTTAGTGAGCAGAGATGTTGCAAAATGAGTTTTATGGATTTTTATCTTACTTTCCCTAGTCATGTAGTATCTATTAGACCTCTTATTCATTTAGAAACATAAATAAGGATTTAATTGCAATTCTCTGCTCAGTGCTAAGCCAGATACTTGGCGTGCAACTGTCATAAGGGTTTCTTTTCTCTGCCTTGCAATGACCTCAACTTGACCTAAAATGACTAGTTTCTGTAGGGATAGCAGTGGCTTAGGCTCATAAACGTTCTTGTCTGTCACTTGACGGTTGCTTTGTGTGTGTTTTACATGACATCATAGTATCTGTTCTATCAGTTCCTAACAGACAGAAAAACTAGTTCCACATATCTTAATAAAATTTGTGTTAAACTGATTGCATATACTCAGTGGAACAGCAGAGACATCTAGACACCATATTTTTCTTTTAAATAATATATGCTGGAAATACAGTCAATTTAAGATATCTATCTGTCTGTTTCATTTCAAATCCATTTAAAATGCTAATCATAACTCATGTTCCCTCATTCTTTCCACATGTAGGAGTGTTACCTGGGTTTAGAATAACCAGCTGTCTCAAACACTATCCGCATTTTTAAAGGAATAAGAAGTCTTGGCAGACATTGGAACAATTAATTGGCTTTTTCAGCCAAGTCAGGTTAGGAAAGTATTTTGCAGGGAGAGGGCCAGGTAGGAGGGGAATACGGCCTCCTGGTTTCAAGTATGAGTTCTGTTAACCCTTTAGGAATGGTGGTTAGACTTTTTACTAAATACAGCTCTTCACCTCTGACATTCATGAAATTTATTCCTTAAGTGAAAAGATTCTAAACTCATAACGTACAGAACAAATGTTTTATTAGGAGGAAGATGTCTGGGATGAGGTGGCAAGTGCTGAATCTAAGTCATGATGGATTTAAAAATCTCTGAAGCAAAATAAACATTAGAATCTGTATTAAAGAACTCTAATCTCTTATGTATACTTTTAGAACAGAAGAAGAAAGGTGGCATCTGAGGCACAGGATAGTGCTATCTTCATGTTGAGTTAGGATAAAATATTTTCATGCTGGACCTTCTCAGCATGTTCAATACCTTGGCTTAACCAAAAATATTTTCCTGCTGGACTTGCTCACCACATTCATCCAATACTTTGGCTTAACTATGGATGCTTAGTTAATATTTAATTTCCAGCTCCATAGCTTTGCTTATTTTAATTCTAAAACCAGAACAAGTACTTAACACCAAATTTTAATTACATGTGTATCCTTGGATTCACGAAATGTTTCATTTGGAGTATTGGAACTGTTATGCAGTCTGCTTTTTTTACCATTCTGTGTACCTTTCCGTGCCAATGAATCAATTTGTGGCAAAGAATTTTCAGCACAATTGCTTTTAACAGTTGGATGCCCTTACTCTGAGGGCTGTTTGTTTGTTTGTTTCAATTGTCTTTTATGGAGTAAACTACTAGTAGTTTAGACTGGAAACTGTAAAGTTAAACTTTTTGGAATCGTTACTGCCCCAAATGGGATTATAAACCATATTGAACAAAATTTATTTAGCCTATTAAAAAGTCAGCCTAAAACTGTATTTAATTAGTTTACACTATTACATCACTTCTAGTGGGGAGTAGAACTTACACAGAGTAAAAGGAACTCTATCAGGTGAGCTGACTGTGGCTCATATGGGGCTTTAAGATAATGATGAGTTTAAATTTCCTCTTAGAGCTAAGTGAGAATAAAACTGGGGGCAATAAATACTCTTGGCCAAAGCCATTAAATGAAAAAGCTGGGAATTCTCCAGCTCTTGACTTAAATTGTTTGTTTATCAGCTGGCGCCTAGTCTGGAGTCAAGAGCTGGAGATTTCTATCTGTGACAGAACTTTGAAACTCTTGCAGGACACTTTCATTTTAACTTAAGGTAACTTGAGTTTATAGCTTTGGCTTTAAAGATTACTAATGATTTACTCATTTCCTTACCATTTAACCAGAGAGGACTTTTTCCCAGGAAGGGATCTGTGTTTATTTAGGGCCTTTGTCTGCAGAGGGATTAAAAGGCAGCCCACCAGCATTGTGAACTTGATGGTAATAAAAGGTCACCAACACACACCATAAAAACGTTCTTACTATGGAATTAATTATACAGTATAATTTTACAAAGCATTTCAGTAACCCTTTTAGACTTCTGCTGTGTTTGGTTTTTCCTCAAATAGGGAAAAATTCAACTTTTGGCATTAATTGTGTGAGTTTGAATCCGTGTATATGTGTTTGACTGCTTACAGGGTAATATACTCATCAGCAAGTTCAACTCACACTTGAAAACAATTGTAAAATTCCAGCCAAAGTTAAATCTGGACATGTGGACTTTAAAACTTAAAATACTGTAAGCTGGGAGCAAGAGAATGAATAAAGACTTGTTAGCTAAGAAATGCAAATGATTAACTTAAACATTGTTGCCACATTTGGTATTTTTATAGAATATTGCATATTTTCCAATCTATTAAGCACTGTTCAAACAGAATCCTGTTATTTTTTCTAAGCCACCAGGTGGCATTGCAGCCCAACCTGCTCAAAATAGGCAATTGACAATTTATCAAGATTTGTACAGAAAGCATTTCTCCCCTTCATTCATTATCTCTAACTTTTAGAACTTAGACTATCTGATAATGATGATTAGTGTTCCCCCCAAAAAACCCAAAAAAGTTCTTTAAGTCTAGACTTTGTTTACAAAGGTAAAAAGCATTTAAATTCCACATCAGAGTGTTGGGAAAACTTTTTTGCTTTGGTAAGGTGATAGCAACAGAATTGTGTTCCTTTTTAACTTACTGAATGAGCTTAGATTCATCCACAATAAAAGATCGCAATGATTTCTTAAAAGCTGTGGAGTGGACAGTCATAGAAGAATATGTGGAGGATTCTATGTGGTTTTCTGCATCAAGTGCAAGATTTTGCTATATTCCAAATAAAGATGAAAAACTGCAATTATGAAGTTGGGTTATTTTTCCTCTTTTGCCTTAAAGACATTCTTTCCTTGATTTCCAATAACTGTTTAATCATGCCCTCCCTGCTCTTGGACAAAAGAAAGTACATACCCATTAAAATTAACCAGAAAATCATCTTTCATTAATTAAGTAAATTTTTAAATAGCTACTAACATTTGTCAGCCTGTTTGACAAATTGACTGGTTTTGACAATGTTACTGTATTAAATCTCTAGTTTGAGCAAGAGGGGGTTTTCCCCCCAGTTCTTTATTTTTTCGAATGTGTGCTTCTTTGTTTTCTTCTAAAATTTGAAATGCTAATGTAGTATTTTGTTTGCAGTTTTACTCACTGCTATTCCTCTTGTGCTGTTGCACTTTTTCTTAGGCCATTTAATGGGCATAAGCCATTTTAAGAAATGTGTATATTTTCAAAGTGTCTTTGACCTCCCACCTTGTTGAAGTCCAAATGTATATGTTTTGTTGTAGGCTGAGTATCTGAGATGCAGCGTAATCAAAGTACTAAAAATTCAGCTAGTAATGGAATAAGAAAAACCCCATGTGATTATTTAGATAATGCTTTCAGCAAATTATACTTAAACATTGATTTCTTCATTTTGAAAAGTAGTAGTAGAATAGGTAATTGAGGCTTTTGACCCTGGATATTAAACTTTTAAACATGATACAACAGTCTGCCTCTAAGCTTTGTTGTATACTGATATTGCTACTTACTTAACATCAAAAAGCTGTGGTACTTTGCCTTTATAGATTGCGCCTGTGTTCTGGAATTGCCTCCTGCTGTCCTTGAGCTGTTTCTTAGTTTAACGTGTTAGATTTTCTCATCAAAGCTTTTAAGCATGACGTTTAGTTAACACGTGTTCTATCAAATCTGATACAGTAGGCTGCCTTGGAATAAAACTGTTCTTTTCATTAACAAACGTGATAGCTTGACGGAACTCTTGCCCAGCACATCATGGGTTTTTTGTGTAATGATATGCACATGCGGATTTTACATTGCATGTAATCTTTATGTTTGCCCAGTTTGCAGTCATTGCTCTAGGACTAGAGTAAATTACTTTTTTTTGCCAAGATTCCAAAAGTAAACTGGCCTCATTAAAAATAATGGTTGCTGAGGAACAAATCTCTGGAAGTTGAAGCAGTTTGCTTATAGACCTGGTTAACCATAACACAGTTTTGATTCCCTGTCTGCCGATTCTGTTCAATATGACACCACTGCTGCTGAGAGCTGCTGTGGGATTCACAGCACAGAGATGAAAAACAAGACTGTCTGGATAAAGGGAAAAAAAATAGAACAATAGTATCCATTTAAGATCTGATGTGTTGCTTGAGATAGCTAAATAAAAATTGGGGAGTGGGGGGAGAAAGAACAAAGTAATAAAATGTCTTTAAATGGCTTCAGAAGGCAGAATTCTCTTTGACTATTCATTTGACGTAATATGTGTGTATATATGTTGTCACAAAGCCATGGCAATGCTATGTATTGCTTTGCCCATTTTTAAAGTGATTTGAGAAACATTTTTTAAACT
Organism: Galbula dea; assembly: GCA_013399015.1. Lineage (NCBI taxonomy): Eukaryota > Metazoa > Chordata > Aves > Piciformes > Galbulidae > Galbula > Galbula dea. The sequence continues at coordinate 268,524 of VWZX01003426.1, forward strand.
AGACAATTCAATAGAAGTGTATAATGGGAATGTTTAATTACTGTAATCAGAGCTATATTTTAGAGTGGCTGGATTTTGTAGTATCTATGTACTTACTGCTGTAAACTTTACCAGAGTTATTTCCTGCATAAATATTTCTAATTTGTTTTCAACCCTCTGTTTGTAAATATTTTTTTGCTTAAGTTAGTGAAAATGGAAGGGGTTAAATAAGCAGCATGTGGTCTTTAGAAAATTTGAAAAATGATGGCTACTTCCATGTCAAACGTTGGGATTTTTAGGATACATCTACATGTATACAAAGGATATGGCTATACATGTAAATTTTTGCATTTAAGGTTCCCAATAATACTTTGTTTTAACCCTACCTGAAATTGCAAAAAGTACAGAAAGGCCGTTTTCTTAAAGTGGAAAAATAAAAGTTTACATATTCCCAAAGACTCTCAGATTTGTGGCAGATATACTGGAATCCCATGACTAAAATAAAACAAAATCCAATTTTAAATTTTAGTTTAGTTTAGTCAAGTTTTTTAACAAAACACTGGTTAGTGGCAAAGTAAAGGTAACAAACGATGTGAAACTTCTAACCTCTGATTTGTACTCCAGCTCATACCTACTTGGAAGTGCGTGCAGGGGAATAAATTATAATTCTGTAGTAAACACCCTCAAGCTTTCAAAGTAGGTGCCTGGGACCACTGTTTTCACCATTTTCTAGGATTAGAGAATTATAATTTCTTAAATTGGGTATAAAACAGGTAAGTAAAGAGATCATAAGGTGAAAACCTTAGAAGCTCCAGCAGGTTTCAGAACTGAAATCTGCAGAATCTGCTTTAGAAGCAAAATCCAGAGCTGGCCTATGTTGGATAATGGGGTGGCACTGAGAAGTTGGGAACAATGTCTTCATCAAGTGGAGGAGCTTTTCAAAGGTCATTCTTGTTACTCATTTCAAGTGTCTTTCTCCCATAGTTATTCTTCCCCATACCTTTGCTCAGGGCTATGCCTGGCTGAATAGTGTGGTGAGATTGCAGAACTTCTCCCTCCCAGGATACAAAGTAATTAATAAGAAAAGCTGTTCTGTGAGGAACTGAGGTGTTGGCTGGAGTGTTTGTGCAACAAGGGGTTACATTGTTGAAAAGAAAACATGCTATTGAAGTAAAAACTATTCAGGAGCAGCTGGAATATGAAATCTGAATTCTTTTATGGTCTTCTGAGAACATCTTCTAGATGGGTGCTTGGTTATCTGTTCCAGACTATTACTCTCTCGAAAAAAACCTAAAAAATCCCAACAATTAGAGGAACAGGCAAGGGGTTTCCTATCATGGAGGAACAATACACATCCTGGAAAAGCATGCCTTTCTGTCCTTTGCTGGTGTGTGAACAACGTGGCTGATAGGAATGGGTTTGGATTTTTTTTTTTTCCTTAAAAATAAAATGCCTATTAAATAAGGTGACAATAAGGTGAGAATATTTAATCTTGAAATTTTAAGTACATCGCTACTTGTTCCCAATTGACTTTTTAAAATGATTTCAGAAATAATGTTTCAAGCAAGTAATACAGGCAGGTCAGTCAACCATGAAAACATGGCTGTATATGGACATGGTATGTACCTAAACTGTTTAAACTTCTCACCTATGTACTATATACTTTTTAGATGCTAGTAGATAGGACATGTTAAATAGCAAATGTATGTGCATTTATATCTGTGTTCTTTTCTCTTATCTTACAGTGCCCTGCATTACATACCAGAAATGACCCAATAAAATGAACAACAAAAAGTGTAAAGTTTCCTTACAATAACATGAACCTAAAATAATCATTTTATAATGCCAGTGAGGTAGCTGACTCTGTTATTGGGTAATAAGATATTCTCTGATGTGTTTACTGCATTCAGCCTTCATACACAAATATGAATTGAAGCCATAAAGTGATAGTAATTGTAGTAGTGTACACCTTACCTTCTTGCTGAATTATTTCTGTTGCATTAAAGTTTATGTGCTGAAATAATTTGTGTTGCTACTATAAAAAATTTACAGAAAGAAGAATTGATATGTTTTCAGTTTGTAACTTAATTATGTCGTGTTCTCAAATTTTCTATCTGTGTAAAATCACTTAGTGGTCAAAAGTTGCAATGCTGCAGTGTCTCACAAGTCTGAGATAACTGAATTTTTTTGTGTATAAATAACAATTTTATTATATATATATAATGAACAGTATTATAGGAAAGTCAGATTAATATGATTAGACAGTGGGAAAAATATTTGTTACCATTTTTTGTAAACTGACATTCTTTGTTAGTTCCACACAGTGACTTTGGTTGTGTTCTAAACATAGTATCAACACTTTGCCCTCTTTAATAGTGTCAGTTTTAGATAAAAATCAATTAATTTTTAGTTTTAAAAAAGGGGTTTTTTTAATCCACATTTCTAGACTATAGGAAACTTGTTACCATTTTGATGGTTTTGAAGAAAAATTAACCAGCACAGTACAAATTATATCTGTTACATTAGATGAAACTACACTTGTCATAGACTTACATTTTATTATTTAGTATTTTACAGTCTTCCTTATGGTTTTCATGGCTGGCTGACCTGCCTGTAGAATGTGTCTGTGTTCATCTGTTAATTTTGTTTTTCTTTTGAGCAACACATTTTGTTGTGTATTATGAAAAAACCCTGTATCCTCTGAAGACCAATAGAGTAACAGCAAGAGTAATCAACAGTGAGAGTATCAGTAGGAGTTGAGTAACAGTAGGAGTAACCAGTACTTCATCTAGCATATGCATGGGAAGCAAACAGTAGATAGCAATTGAGATCTGTAGATACTGAATGACAATGAACTACTGAACAATGTGGTTTTCTTCCACTGACAGGCCAGTTTGAATGACAGAAGGCATGGATGTGTATGGTGAAAGAAAGTGAGGATGGAAAGGTATGTGCTTCCCAACAAAAATGGACAGGCAAGTAAGGTGTTAGAGACTGTTTTGGAGGAAGAACATTCTCTAAAGGCAGGAAGTCAAAAGGCAAGGAGAAATCACACACGCAGAATCACACAGAATATTAGGAGTTGGAAGGGACCTTGAAAGATCATCTAGTCCAACCCCCCTGCCACAGTAGGATTCCCTAGACCAGGATAAGACTGTCCTAGAAGTCTTAGCTTAGCCTAAAATTTTATCCTAAAATTTCTTGGGGAGCAGGGGATGCTGGACTGTTTGCTTGAAGACACTGCTTTGCTTTTTCTGAGTTTTCCTTTGTGTAATCTCTGAAGCATGCAGCTCTCCCAGATAAGTGGACTCTGAAGAAAAATATCTGAGTAGAAAATGTAATGTGTTTTGGGGGCAGAGTGTGACACCACTGGACTGTGAACTGCCCAAGAAAAAGCTGAAGTGTCACATAGGTAGGTAAAATGGATGCAAAGTTGCTAACTGGAACCAGGAAGGGGATCACGGGGAAGAGAGGGGACTGTATGCATGTGGGTACTAGTTTGGATAATATACTGATGAACTCGAAGTGCCAAGGGTTTATGTCTGTCTCCAAATGAAGAATGGGAAGCTTTTTCCTCTTGTTTTTGTGGGAGTAGTATGTCTGAATAAGTGTATTACACCATGAAAGAATAGCTTTGTTAATGTTAAGTTTACTTTGGCTCATAGAAAAACTATAGACCTATTGGGTGGAGAATATGATTCCTCAAGGTGCTGTCATGGGCACAAACAACTTGAGAAAGCATTGCAAAGCTAGAAAATCTAGAAAGCAGAATTGGTTAGCACATACCAGACTACTTCTTGCACGACAGGGCTATTCTGAAATCTTGTCTGTTGAAGAGGGATGTTTTCTATCACTCATTGGGAAGGAAATACCAGCATACTGTCCTGGTGTCTCATTTTCAGAGAAGTCCTGATTTATAGGGACTTCTGGAGGCCATCTAGTCCAGCCTCCGCCTTGAAGCAAGACTGTTGCCAAGATGGGATGAGGTAGGCTGTGGCTTTTTCTGCCAAGTCTTGAAAACCTTAAAGGGTGGAGACTCCACCACATTTGTCTGGTTAACCAGCTTCATTGCCAAACTTCCATCCCAGTGGAGAAGTTTTGCAGCCAATATGCAATGGTTATATACAGATGCCAGAGTTAAATCTCAATTGCCGCTTTTCCCCAGTGGAAAAGAAGCACATGAAAGAATGAAAACTTTTGGTGGGTATACTTTTCTAGTTAATTCTGATATTTTTGAGGCATGACAGATCTGAAAATTCTGTGTCTTGTTTCATGAATGCTATACCTTAAACATATTGTTGGAATTTTAAACGTAACAGTTCTCAGAGTCTCAGAATTGGTCTTAAAATATTAAATAGTGTCAGTGATCCAAAGACACATGTAGCTGGACTTAAGTTTCTCATTATCTAAGTAGTTTTGAAAATAGGCTTTGCATGTCAAGTTGTGTTTGGGATCCAGAATTCAGACAAGTTGACACATGATCCTATAATTCCTTTCATCATGTTGTTTTCGCTATATGGATTCAGTCACAAATTTGGTGGCTTGTCTTTGCCTGGATAGATGGTGACGAAGCCAAAGGACAGGACATAGACAATGTATAGTTCATTTTCTAATTCTGCAGCCTTCAAGAAATTGTTGACATATTTAGTCAATCACCTACTTGGATGCTTCTGTGAAAATGAAAAATGATTATATGATTAGGACATCTATAACACCTGCTTTGTCATAGGTTTGCTAAATGGGTGTTCTAGCATCTGATCGTATGTAATTGTTTTCTTAGAGCTGGGTCATTTCATCACAGTGAAAAGAGCTTCTATTCTTTGACCAGGGTTTTTTTGTGTGCTAAACAATAAGTCCTGGGAATTCCTTAAGAGTGGAAGCCTAATAATTATCTCTTTGCTGTCAAAGAGCTAGTCTAGTTGATGCTTGGTTTTTGCAATGTCTAATGTCAAGGTTCTATACCGGTAATTAGTACCAACACTTCCCACATACTGAATTTACGGCACTGTGACCACATTTTTACATATGTTGGGGGATATTTCAGTAACCCTCTTAACATGAGGATATTAAGAAATATACTTTGTTATCTTTGTTTTTTGCTGTCTGGCAGCAAGAGTAATTAGATCAAATTGTGTTATTCTTTAATGTTTTTCAGTTAATTGTACGTGATCTTTAAAAGAAGCATCCTTGCCATCCTGCCACTGTCATATAGAATTGCAAAATCACTTCTGTTTGAGACCCTTTTAACTGCTAGACAGTATTAAGTGGCCGGATAAAGCAAAAACACTCTCCTGGAAGCCTGCCAGAATGCAAGTAAGCTATTGATAGACCTTATGGTGTTATAGGAATGGATGAACAAAGGAATAACTTTTTCTCATGAACTGGCACATGAGTAATCTATGAAAGTTAGATTAAAATACTATTTTTTTTAAATGCTGCATGACAGCACTTCTAATAGGGTCTCAGAAATTAAATTCTGTTAATTTCTGACTGAACTAGAGTTAAAAGATTATAAGAACCTGTCTTGAAAATTGCATAGGAGAAGTACTGTCTGCAGCAGACATCTGCGTTACCAGTATTAGCAGCAGTACCAATGTATTTTGCTACAGGTTAGATAGTCAAGCCATTCTCTGACTACGAACTATAGAAGAGCTGTAAATCCTTACACCCAAATGTCAGTGTTACACAACTCCTCTTCATTTGAAGCTCTCTAAGGTTGTAAGGGATTATTTTTATTTGTATGTGGGGAAAACCATGTAATATATTTTAGCTTGGAATGCATTGTAGTTAGTGGATGACTTCATATTCTTTAGTTTTCTTTTCACAGGATTGAAAGCTATAATCTTGGAGTATCTGCCACAGAGTTTCCGTAGCTTGCATACATGCATCTGCTGCGGGTAGATGATTATTACAGATGACATTTGTTGGAGGCAGTATCTATCAATGGAAGGGAATGTTTCTTGGACAGCTAGATCCACAATTAGGAACATCTCTAGAAAAAAATAATGAAGATTGTTAAATCAGTTTAGGTCCCTGAGGGACTAATTCAGTGAGGTACTATTGCTAGAGGAATTAGCATGTTTTCTCACAATGTCTTATGCTACTACATATTTTTTTAAGTTTATTTGGATGTTGTTTGGAGTTTCTGCATTGCACTGTGTGGTGGGGATTTTTTCTGTGTCTCTGCTGGACTTTGCTTTTTCTTTGCCTCCACCTCAATTCTGTGACATGGGAATTCTGGCCTGATTTGTGTCCAGTGTGTTATTGCAGTGTGTCCAAAGCCTGGTAGGCTGGCAGACTTCTGGCAAGCCACATATTGTGTGTTTATCTGCTGCCGCCAGAGATTTTGCAGGATTTGTTAGCTTTAATACTTTCCTTTGCCTAGTCATGCCATGGAGTGCACATTCTTCAGACCATTTCTATATTTTGATGAATATAAATACTTGTTGCCAGTGGCATTTATTTTTAGTCAGCTGGTTTTTATTTGAGCACTGATTCTGGTTTACCTCCTTTTAACTTTGAGAAAGGTGGGTGATTGTCAAGAATAAATATAAAGAAAATATAGCTCTGAGCTTCCCTTCACATATTCCTGGTGCTTCTGCCTATGCTGTTTCATTGGTTTTCCTACAGATCATAAATACTATTTGAGTAGGAGCTTTAGATAATGACATTTAAGATCATATATAAATGGTTAATGCTGCCTTATTCACTGAAAAGCCCAAAGAGTAGCAGAAGGTAAGGATTAAACTCATGGACTTTCTCCAACTCCAGAGATCATAGAGATGATTTTTCATACCTTGTGATGAAAAGAGTTGATGTCTGTCTGGTTTGATGATATCTGTACAGTTTGTTGTTGTGGGAAATAATCTCCTCAGCAGAGCTATAGCAAGGAACCTATATACCTACTCAGCTTAATATAGTTGATGGCATGCAAAGATACGGAGATTACTGTAGGAGTTTCTGGTAAGGAAAACTTTGCTTTAGGGATTTTAAACTCTTGCTGGAGAAATACTCCTTGGGTCAATGTTGTGATTCACTGGGATGATGAATCTTAAGGAATATTTCAATTCATTCCTCCTGACATATCCTCCAGTTCTGGTACCTGAGGTTTAGCAGTATTTCCAGAGTACCAAGAGCACAAGCACCCTTCTTTATGTAACTCATACAACTTTAAGAGCTAAGATGACTTTACCAAAGTTCATTTATTCCCTTATCTGGTCACTGGGGATATGTTTACAGAAATGCTTCTCTGTATTCCACCAAGGCCAGCACCGTCAACTTTGACTCATTAAACATGAGAGAAATGGATTTAGTATGAGGGCAGATTTGGAATGTTGCTCTCAAGAATGAAAGGAAATAAGTAATTACTAAAATATGCATTCCCATTTCCATCTCTGTCCTTGCTAGGAGTGCAGGAGAGCATTTATTCTAATGATTATTATCCTCATGCACTTGCTGCAATTATTAAAGTATCCATTGTGGCTTTGGGATGGCTGGCCAGAGCAGCTGTTCTTTTGAATAGATCCCTCAGGTAATACAGCTAGAGCAGAGGTTTGATGAACATAAACAGGATGACAAAGTGACAGGACAAAAGGGAGGACATGGCTGCTGTAGTGAAACAGGGTAGTATCAGACCATGATTGTGGTGGGCCTGTTGCAGTGTAGGAGTAGACTATTGCAGGAGTCTGGCACATGATGAGTTGCATCTTGGGACAGAATGCAAGTGCATTTTGGGACTACTGTCGCAAAACATGTAACCCACAGTCTGTGTGTTCAGCAGAACATTAAAAAGAAGTATATTAAGTGGCAAGAAATTTAATACAGAACTTCCTGCTATGAAGCCAAGATGATCCTGCTATAGGATTACATTTTGCTTGGGAACTGATGCAGTGGGCTGTACCCCACAGTAGAGTGTAAGCAGCCAGAGTAGCAAAACTGCTAGTAATATGTGACAAAGCAAATTTCAAAGAAACCATTCAAGGGGCCAGCAGGAAGCTTTCTTTATCTAGTGATTGAAAATTGTGACTAAAAAGTTCTTGCCTGTCATTCTATGAGATTAAATTCTCTGATCCACTATCCTTTTTTTTTTCTCCCACTAGGTTATCTTATCTGTGGCATAGCTATCGCTTTGATGATTTAATTGTACTTGTCTCTTGACCTCTTTAATGATAGCCCTCTGTTGGCCCACTCTTCCTTGGCTTGACCAGGTGGCCATATGGCAGCATCTTAACTTCCTCCAGGTGAAGGAAAAGTGCTTCTCCCATGCAAGAAAAACTTCTGGTAGTACAAATCACTTTCATTCCGTTTCCTATTTGTGACTTATGTCTCCTGGTTCTTATTGTTACTCTGCATTTTTCACCTCTCAGTCTCCTATTTGAAAATCTGCTTCAAGCCATCTTCTTTTATTACTGATAATGCAAATTTTTTTTCTATGTTATCTCCTCAATCATAGGTTTTATGACTCATAACATAGTAGATGCTGGGAGCAGTGGAGAAACTAAGGGTTTCCTTTGGCATAAAGAAGATAGGGCTTGTCAGGACTGGAAACTATACTGATAGTGGCCTCACTTAAATCTTACTACTTGATGCTGCCTATTAAATAGTTGAAACACAAATCTCAGATAACAGCCTTGTTTGGCCAAAGCAACCTTGCAGGTGAAAGTGTGACTTGTAGTTTTTGCTAAAACAATGAAAATAAATGATAAATCAAATTTCTTAGATTTAGTTAGCATAAACATTTTGTCAAATGGGACCTCAGAGATGGTGTTTGAAGGAATTCTTATCCCAGAGACATGATTGAAATTGAAAAGTTAACATTTATAATTTGCATCAGCATCACAGCTGGGTGACAGACATATCACTTGTCTTTTTTTCATCAAGGTAATAATCATACTTGTTGCCCTGAAGAGTGTTCCCCTGTTCCTATATGTTTCTTCTGTGGTTTATATCTTGATCAGAATTAAAATTTTCTCAAGATAGTTCTTTTCAGAAGCAGACTAAATGTGTTTTGGGTTACTAGCATCATTGGTAGTGCCTGGTGCTGTACTTACATGTCATATTGTGCTGTACTACATAAATACTGAAGTTAGCCGTAAAAAGGAGCAGAAACTTCATGTTGCTTTGCTTGTACGTTTTGAGTTTGTGAGTTAACTTGTTTTGTTGTTGGCATGTTTGTCTGATGTGAAATGTAGGTTGTGCTGTAGACATGCTCAGAGCAGAAGTGTGGTGACACTGGCACAAAGTTCAAATCCGGAAAGTAATTCAGTATGATTATGGAGATTTTATTACCCAGTCTTGAAAATATCTAAATGTAAAATCAAAGGGCAGAGCTGAAAGAAATGAAAAATCTACCTACAGATTGAATTTGTGTATTTCTTGCCCAGACTTCCTTTTACCAAGTAATAAAGCTGTAGTACTGGTTCACTATTATAATGTCAGAATTAAACAAATAAAAATTTGGGACAAAAATAAGACAAGTTCAGAATATCATCAGGCAGATCTGCATCAGTATAATGCATTTTTATTAAATATTCTTTATTACAATAAAGTCTGCTTCTGCAGAACAATTTGCAAAGATATACCTTTAGCAAATGTTCTTGTATGCCTGTGTTTAGTCTTTTTAATTGTTCTTTTGATGTAGGTGGAATGAAAGGTAAATGTAAATACAACTTTTTGGATAAAAATATGGTGAAACTCTTGATTCTTTTGTATGTTAAAGATTTGTATATCTTTTCGAGGGAGCCATTATAAAATTTGGATTTGTTTTCTTAATTGCAATGTCCAAATAGTTTTTGTCCATTGCCACCTCTTTACAGGTGCTTCTATTGGGCCACATCTTGTCCATGTCTGCAATTTTTTTTTTTCTTTCCAAAGTCCCAAGTCTAAGTTCATCTTTTGGCAAGTTCTAGGAAGTGTTTATTCTTTTGCTTGGATCACATGTGTTAAAATCTTGCAGATTAACTATATTTGTGGGGTTTAGTGTGAGTTGGATGGAAGCTTTCTATATGGAAATAGCAGCTCCATCTGTTTTGGAATAAATTACTTGTCATAGTGTCTTTAGAAGGTGAACACTTGTCATAGGCATCCTTCTGTTTCTGCCTTGATTATATTTCTGCCTTGACCACTTCAGTTTTCAGAGAATTTTGCTGAAGAATGACCTTACAGACTCTGTGCCTCACGTGCATAAAGGAATAGTTTTCACAGAAAACATTCATCGCTCTGCTGATAATGAGCCAAGGCAAAGAACATAAACGTTCCTACTTTATTTTCTTCTTTTGGCTTATAGTTTGATAAAAAGGGATAAAATTTTGTAGAAGCAGATGACCTAGGTTTTTTCACCAAATTAAATACTGAAAGAATTCCATTCAGGTCCACACTGACGTTCTCTGCTTCAGGGCCCATATGATCTGTTCTCAGTATTTGTGTGTATATTGGGTCTACTCTTAATTCCTTTGTGAGAAGAGGCTCCGAGAAGAAGCATTGTGATTACTGGGAATGTGGGAGAGGTACAGCAGCTACCCAACAACTGCTCTTGAAAGGATCCCTGCACCATGCAGAATCCACCTTCAGTGGGAAGTATCTCTTGTGTCTCAATAGTATTCCGGTGAGCCCAGGAAAAACCCTGGGTGCCATCTCCAAGTGACTGGATGCAAGAGGCTGCATAGCCCAAGCAAATTGTTACAAGAGGAGAGGATGAAATGTTTTCTGGAAGCCTGGAAAAACGGAAGCTCTTGCTGGACATAAAGATTGCTCTTTCTAACCCTTTAAAATGTCCTTTAATCAGTGGGAGTGGCCCTGAGTGAACAGATTCTGATCTAACAAGAGATTTACTTCTCTAGTCTCTCTGAGATCTGTCTTTGCTTCAGAACAGTGCTTTTATTCTTCCTTTCTGTTGTGCACCTTTCACTACCTGCTGCCACTCTGTGAATCTAAAAGTATTATGGGTGGTAGAGTTCCCTCTCACCCCCACAATTTCATCTCCACATTGTGAACTGGTTGCATGGAAAAAAAAGACATTCTTTTGAAGCTTTACAAGTCCTTCAAAATTATTTTGGTCACTTGGGAGTAGAAAAGACTAAGATATATTGGCTTTTTGGGGAATGTGATGACCAAAGTATATTCAATTAAATTGTAAGGCAAGAAATTAAGATGTGATCAAGCAGCATGGAGTCAAATACAATTCAGTGTTGATAAATATAAAGTGGTACTAACTAAGAAAAAAAAATTTGAGTAAGTTTCATTTCTGACTTATTTTGAGTGAGCTGAATGTACTTAAGACTTATTCTTTTTTTTCCTTTTAAGCCACTGACTGTACATCCTTATATGATAATTAAGAAAAACTGTTTAATATAGACTAGCATAAAACAAATAAGTGTTAAAATATATGAGAAGCAGGTCTGAAAAAAAAATACTGAAGTGTATATCCAGTATAGAAATGAGTGATGTGCCACACAGCTTTATGGCTAACGTATTTTGGTTGTAGTGCTTTCACAGAGATGCAGCTAAAATGGAGAGACTTTTAGACTAATGAAACAAAGGAAAAGAATGAAAATAGTAAGTTTCCTTTTTAAAATTTAATCCCCAAAAGTAGGTAATGGTGGCAGTATACACTGGCACAGTGTAGTTTGAATAAAGAGCCTGTCTGTGTTTGGCTATTCTCAAGGTATGGTGAAAGGGCATTCAACCAAATTCTAAGGCAACAAACTAAAAACAGGCAATCAATTTTTTTTCAGATACAGTGCAGCATTAATCTCTGAAATGAATGCACTGACATAAGTTTACATTTAAGGCAGAAGCTTGCTAAGATTAAAATAAAAAAAAATAAATCAGTATATACATCTACCAAGAACACCCACAGCTTCATTGGGCATGATTTAAACAAAAATCTAGGAGGCAGGTATGTTTTCATACTTCACTGCATCAGGCACCTAGGAAATGACAATGGGTAAGAATAAATAAATGGCATGTTATTCTCATGTAGGATTTCAGCCTTTCAGTTTAAAGACCCCCCAAACAAATAAAACGAAAACACACAACAAGAAAAACCTCACAAACCCCCCAAAATTTTGGACTATCTACGTGGGGAAGGCTAAGCTGTTCAACCAGATTTAGTGAGAACCTTGAACTATATGAGTTTCAAAGCTATGTTTCATATGAAACATCAGTGCAGAATCCTGCATAATGCAGGAATAAAACTTGCCATGAGAACTGCATGAACAGACTTTCTGATTTCTTATTTTCGTTTCTGGAGGAAAACCACAGTGCTTTTATAGGTTGGTCTAGAAATACCTGTGCAGTGCACCTCTTCTTCTGCTAGGGACCAAGAGCTTGGGATAAAAGAGTCAACAAAAGGAGCAATTTCTCAAATGTCCACTTCCTTTCATTGTCTTTGTGGGAAATAGTTATGTCCATTTTCATAGCAAGAAACTGACCTATTAGGAGCTTGGCTCTCAGTTCTGCAACTAAGAAATACAGGAAGTGAAATTACTAGTTGATGTAGTTAGGGTGGATCAGTACTGGATAATACCAAGTGGTGGAATGCTGTCATCTTGAGGGAGTTTCTCAGGTGACTGGGTTAGCTGAAATCAGATTTTCTCCTTTTTGTTGAAATACCTATCTTTGGATTATCTGTTCATGTCTTTTTTGCCAATCAAGCATGGGTCAATATTGCTTCTTTAACTTCTATTTATGCAGTTGTATCTTGATTTGTAATAAATAAATAAATGTTAATGTCACATTAACAGAGAATAGCCTGGGTCTCACAACAATATTTGTACTATTGTTACTGACTTGGTTTTGTCAGACATCAACAGCCTGAGGGTGCTGTCATCAGAGCTGTCTGCACTGGTTTGTATAAAAGGTGTTATTCAGGATTACTTCAATGAAATAGAACTTTTCCCAGAGTGGTGATTTATCTCTGCATAATACTGTGGGTTTTGTGGATAGAAAGTAGAATGAAACTAATTTTGCATTTGGTATTCTCTCAGACATTCCTAGTCTCATGTTTTTTTAGAAAATGCTTTCTTATGCCACCTCCTTAAGAAGGAGAGGATAAGGAGAGTGATGAGAGTTCCATGCACATCCCTCAGTTAATTTTCACAAGAATAGCTTTGGCTTCATTAGGAGTGAGGCTTTTAAAGCTCCTTTAAAAGCATTGCTCCTAAATCTAAAACAGATGTGCCAATAGTTTGCATTGCAATTATACTTTTCTTTTGCTCTTTTCCCATCTACTTCTGCCCAGTTCAACAAAAATAATTTTCTTTGGGAATGGCAATCTTTCTGACTTTGTTAGGGTAGTTTACACCAATTTTTGGATCCTTCAGTGCTGTTAAGTTTTTGCTTTAGTTACCTTGCTTAATTGAATTCGGGTACCCTTACAGAAATCAAAAAATAAACATGAGACTGCTTCAGAATCACTTTTCTGTCTGGAACAGTTTTGTTCTGAGTTCAGACATCTATTTTCTGTTACACTTGCAGATGTGTCTTATTTTTCTTATCATCTGCTCTGTTTTGCATCTCCCTCCCACTATTTTACAATCTTCAAAAGGCTTTTCTATTGTACAGTTTTAGTCAGCTGTCTTCTTCTCTTTTACTAATACTTTTCACATTCACAGTCCAGTCCCACTATCGTATCTGACTTTTGTTTCTCCTTTTCTAAAAAAATTGAGCATGTTCTAAATGTTGCAGACATTTCACTTAGATTTAGTATCTTCCCATACTACTGGTATGACCATGATCCATGACCATCTTAGGCCTTGGCAAATTGCAGAGTTTAACTTCTTGGCCTCTCGTCATCCTTTGTATCCCTCCCTAAAGTCTTCTTGCAATCTGTTGTAAATATGTTCCTGGAATCTTTTTCCTAGTTTCTGATCTGTCTTCATTGCATATCTTCCCCTTTCAAGAATTGACACAGCAACACCTCTCTCCCAAATATATTTTCCCATCTCCCTCACTCATGCCGAGTATTCTGCCAGCACAGTGTGCTGTGCCATTTTTCCAGTTTCTGCCAAAGCTTGACTCATGTCTTCCTTCACAACAGCTCAGGTTCCTAGACATTAATCAACTCATAGTCTTACAATTGCATCTTCATATTTTTCCCCCCAGTCTTCCAATGCTGATTTATTTTTTTTAATTTCTTTTGCAATCACTTTTGGAGACAAAACCTTTTAAGGGTAAATAAGTTTTTGAAGTAAATCTCCCCCCAGTCCTTTTCTCTTTACTGAAACCCACTCTTGAAAAGATTTGAAAAGATGAATCAACTCTTAGACAGGCAACTTCATTCCTGTGAAGGGAAGGAGAACTAGATTAGAGAGACTTGACTTCATTTGTTATCATCTGCCCTGAGACCTGAATTGCTTTTAAAACACACAGCATGTTGATCTAGCTAAGTAACCATGCTGTAGCCTTGTACTTAATATAGTTGAATTCTTTGCTGTAGAAAATGCCCCTAGTATTTTTGTTCACTAACAATATTTCTTTTGCTTTGTGGTAGTTTGAAAACCCCTAATATTTTACATTTGGCATAACATGTGCTAGATACAGATACTTACGCTAGTTTGTTCTAGCTAACCATGTTTTATCTGCTAACATTTCTTATGTCAGCTTTTGAACAACTTTTCAAAATAAAGAATTGCAAATTCACAGTGATGTTTTGAACAGAAACTTTTATTTATAGACTGAGCAAGTCAACAGTATGATGCTTACCTCTTCCTTTCTAAATCTTCACCAAACTTTTCTATTATATACATTGTTGCATTTACATGGTGAATTCTCTTAAGTAAACTCTTTCATGTCTGCATTGAGGAAAACTACTAATTGCTTAGACTACATCTAAATTAAATTCAGTAAATAAATTTGTGAAGTGCTGCTAGTTGAACAGATTGAAACACTGATGTGCTAGATCAAATCAGAAATCTTGCTTTTCATTACCTGTACCCCTGTGTTAAGGCAAATACCTCAAGCACAATTCACTGCTTTCTTGAATTTTCTGTTTCATGTTTATTTATTTCCTTTTAAAAATAATAATCACATGAGATAGAATTCTATCAGAGGTGTATAATTCCTGTTTCTACTTGTAAATTATGTAGGTAGTGTGGCTTTAACTCATGTTTGATTACATGCTGTATGTTTTTAAATTAATTTCTCTCTAAGCTCTTTGCAAGAAATAGTAACCCACTGCAGAGAGGTTACAGTACTATGGACTCTGTCTGTTCTGCCTTAATGATACAAGGGAATAGTTGAGCAAGAATAAATGAGGTACTTTTGGTGGGTAAAAATGTGAGCTGACTGTCAGTGTGAGATTGGTTCTAGGAGCAGTTAGCCAGCAGTAATAGGGCACACTTGAGTAATTGAATTTGCATAACAAGGCTTGCTGAAGAGATCTGACAGGCCCAGAGATTTGTCTGGCTGGAGATCTCCAGATGGACGTGACCACACAGCAGCTGGGTGGCACGTTTCTCAGCATGGTCAGCAACACCCAGACTGTCAGCTGGCCTCTGCAATTGCAAAGCCCTGGCAGGCCAGCTGGTGGCTTCTGACAGCCAGTGGCCCTGTTAGAGAATCTTTTCATTCTGCCTGTCAGGGTACAGGACCTGCAGGGACCAGTGGTAAGATGTAACAAGTCACCAGTGAGAGTTGTTAGGGTGCTTCAGAAACCTGCTTCTGTTAAATAGCTGATGCTTTACCGCTGAGAATGAACCTTCTGAAAGCTTTTTCCATCCTTTAACAAGGACAGGACTAACCTATTCTCCAACAAAATGTTTGGAAATCTATCACCTGGTGTTAGATTGTACGTGTTTAGTTTCAATGCCAATATTTCTGCATCTAACGAAGCATGTCCAGTCAGTGGCAGAAATGCATTTTTATGGGCTTAATACTTCTGTAGGATAAAGTACTAGAGATATTTTTCCCCTGTATCCCTTCAATAGGTACTAATATTGCTGTATTCCATATTTAGCAGGTTCAGCTAAACAGTGCAGTTTATGGAAATGCACTGTCAAGGAAAGAGGTAGTAACAATCGAGGCAATAACTTTTTTACTTGGGCAGCATGCACAAATATTCTGTATAGGTAGGAAAAAATTATGTCTAATACTAGAAATCTCTTATTTTGTCATCCTCCAAAAAGTGATGTAAACAACTAGGTCTATCCCTCTCTTGTTCCATGTTGCTTGGTCCTAATGTTTCTGAGCCCCAAACAATAAGCATTAAGCCATTGGATTTAAACTCTGTTCTCACTCCCAAACTTGGGAGTCTGCTCACCAGAAGTTTAGAGTCCAGGTGATTTTACTTTCAAAACAGTAATAAAACCACTGACAGGTGTAACATACTCTCATCTGCTTATTAGTTCTGTTCTCATTGATGCTACTTTTCCCTGTTTACAAGGTGACATAGTCAAAGCAGGTAGGTGCCTGCTGTGTAACATCAGTCACTTTTTTAGGTGTATGGAATCCCCAACAAACTGAGGCAACTAAGAATAGTTTTTTACTGGATGTAGTATAACTAGCTACCCTAATTTCTGAAGAATCTTCTTGCTTTACTGAGTGTACTTTGTTTTGGGAAGGCTGGAGGAGAGCCTTGTTTTCTACTGTTCTTCAAACATCAGTATCTGGATTGTTCCTCTGAGGTAGTAATATCATAGACTTCTGTCAAATCAGTAGCCTTACCTTTTACCCTTTTTTCTGAAAAATTCTGTGTTGAAGTTGAACATCAGTCCATTCCTTACCATGTTCTCTTTCTTTCTGGTAAGTAGCATGCAGCCTTTGTAAACCTGACCAGTCAATTCTGCCACTAGTTTTTTTGCCTTCCTCACTTGATTAGTCCTGTCACTTATGACTTATCATAAGCTTCATCTAGTCCCTACTTTCACCTTCTGAAAGCTTGGGTCCCTTTAACAGTCATACCTAATTTTACTGTAGCCATACTCTGTTACCACTCTCAAGTCAGGGCAACCTTGTTGTAGGCTCTTCCCTACCCACTTTGTAACTTGAAGGTAGCAGAGGGACCCCTGTAAGACTCCTTGTGTAATTTAATTGCTCATATCTCTACCAGCGGGCTAGGATTCCCTGCCTGGACTTCTGCACCCTGGCTTTAGTCAGGCTGGAGTCTTTTTTGATGAAGGAGGATTTTGTACACAACTGAGTTCAGGATACTTGGTAGCAGCAAAGGCCTTCTTGTGTGCAGAGGCTGTATTGGTGAGAGAAGTGTGAAACAGCCTCATGAAGCTTCCCATTCATCCAGTCTTCTGCTCTAGCATGCTAATTAAATGCTGGGTCCCTGTTCCATTTCTCTGTAAGCTGACTGGAATTCGCTGCCTGAACTACTGTACCCTGGCTTTAACAGCCTGGTGCCCCTCTGATACTGTCTGGAACCAGCTGTATAATGTCTTGTAATTTTTCTTTTTAATTCATCTTGTTCTGTTGCAGGATGTATCAGTTCTCTTTTGTCTCAAGAAGAGGTAGATTAGACTGTTAATTTTAAGACAAAAAAACTTCACAATCTGGAGAGATGGGTGGGTTTCTTCTTAGCAGGAGTGTTTATATACTACCTCAGAGACTGTCCAGAGAGGGCTCTTTCTTTTAAAATATCTTAGTATGAATGGAGAATGAGTAAGAGAAATTGTCAGAATAAAGACTACTTTGATTGGTTTATAGGCTTTAGACATCTTTACTTGATTTTTTTCTTACTGACTGTAATAAATGCTCAGCATGTAGTAAGTAATTTGCAAAAAGTTCCAGTTTGAAAGAAGTGGAGTAATGCCATTAAACCTTTTGGTTAACTCTTATACCTATTAATCAAGAAGGCTGAAATACAAAGTTATAAATGTTGTTGAGTCCTGTGATACTGCAGTGTAAAACTCAGAAGATTTGGCTTGTAGAATGGAACCTCAAAGCATTTCTGTTCAAACAGCAATGATGACTGAATAAATCACTGGTTTGTGTCCATGAGATTAAAAAAAATAGTGTCTAGAGAACAAACTCAACAAAACTGTCTTCCCTTGCCACCCTGAAATTTTGTTATATACACTGTTTTGAAGTGGAGAAATATTTTAAGTCTGTCTATATGATCCCTGGAAACCCATATGCTAAATAAGCATAAAACTTTTGAGTCCACTTTTCTCTGATGTTGGAAATCTCCTTTTTAGGACATTACCCTGTCATTTAATTTTTTTTTTCAATAATTCAAATATATTATTGAGAAATACCATTGATCATCTAGTCTCTCCTGGCACAGTAGTGCAAGTCTCTAATCAAAACATTGAACAGCTACCTCAAGAAAGGAGACTTGGCAATATTTGGAGATGCTTATGTAATCTTTTTACTGTTTTCTATGTTGAATTCCAGCTAAACCTTGACACAAAATGGAAAATAGCCCTTTTTAAAAGTAAGTGCTGTATCTTTGCTTTCTGTAGGTGATTCTGTTCCCTTTCCTTTCTCTGTTTTTTTTTTTCGGTCTGTAGTTTGCACAAAGACAGTGAGGAGTTGTGCTTGTACAATGATGTAGAGACTGTCCAGAGACAAGGAAAGTACTCTGCAAAATTGTACTCTACATACAGCAAAATGAGTTGTTGTAATGCTCAAGTGCACCTTAGATGTTTAGCCATAAGTGATTAAGGGGCTGGCATTTCAAATGTAGTAGGTGTGATTACCTTATCTGATAAGAACATAATGTTAAGCTGTGTTTGCAAATCTGATTACTGTGTATAGTCTATTTTAGTAAATTCTGGTGTGGATGCTTTACTTTCATGCAAGTTGCTCAGTAGCTCATTCAGGCATTTAGTTTTTGATGTAATTTCAAATATTAAATTCAAATTTGAAGCAGTTAGTTGTTTAAAGCTATGTAGAATTACATATGCTTTGTAAGTTTCTCAAGAAACAATTCTCTTCTCTCTTCCTGCTTTCCCCTACTACAGAAGAAGGGAGATGCAGGTGTTACCAAAACCTCTTTTTCTGAGCTTTCTAAGTACAGAAAACACAAATTGACATCCTGCCGAGACTTTGGATAGGAAACCAAAAAAATTTGTATTAAATACTGACCTGATCATATTTCTGTATTTTCCTTACTAAAGTCCCCAATGAACTGTAGTATGTTGATGAATAAGTGACACAGCAGGAGCCAGAGCCATACTTCTTGTACATGATCCCCCCGTTAATCTAAGAGAAGAGACACAAAAGTTTGCTGTTTGAGAGCGTCTATTGGAATTATGCCTATTCTGCTTATCCTTCTCAGTTTCCTTCTCATTTCTTTCATATGAATGAAAGCCCAAGTCTTAACTGGGCTACATTTAAGGGGAAAAAACCCCAACCAATCCAGAATGCTTGCTAATTGCATATTATAAGACCAAAGTAAGCACAGAAAGATCTCAGGATAACCTCTTAAAAACCTTATTTTCTGTGTTTATATCAAGCTAGTGCTCTTCTTTCTTCATCTACACTCCTGTGTACTTAGAAAGTTAATTTGAAACTACTGTTATGTCCCTATGGATGAAAATGTATTTTTTTCCTTTTCATTTAAAAGCATGCTTAAAAAATTATTCTAGCCACTCCTTTCTCTTTTGCTAACATTTCAGGGTGATTTGGGGCATTTTATACATAGCTATAAACTAAGTAGAAAACATGCCAAATTACGTGGTTTATTCCAGGGTGTTGCTTCCTCATTATCTTTTTGTGACTAGGGAGGAGAAAGAAATCCAAATCTATTGAAGATACATGCCAAAATATTCAGGAGAATACTTGAAAATGGGAGGGTTTGGGCTATTGTCTGAATTCTTTCTTTGGTACTAATAATTACATACGTGTATATGATTCAGTGCATTTCTAATGCAATCTGATTTTTCTAAATGAAAATTTTTGAACATGGAAAATAAATGTGCATCAAGATGAGAAAACTGTTTACCCTGAAGAATGGCTTTTCCTTTCCTTCTAGTGTATGGATCATATAGGTTCTCTATTTAATTTTTGGTCCTTCGTTTAAAGTAGACTGATTGCAGTTCTGTCCTCCATCCTTGCCTGTCCTGCTTTCAAACCCTAGTTATATCTTCCCTTGATTACTACATGGACCTCCAATTTAGAGTTGATATCCTTAATTTTACTGAGCATATTTACAATGCTTGAGTTGCAAATAACATTTTTTATTGTATTTTGTTTGTTTTGTTCCCTTTTACATGGTGAGGAAGAGTAGAAGGCAAACAAAGTAACACAACTGGTAAATAAAGTGGACTGAACTACACAGAGTTTGGAAAATTGGATTTGTTTGGTTGTCATCCACTTGCCTATAGGCAAGAATTTTTTCCATGTTGCCACTGTTGTGGTAAGCCACCACCAACTTTAAGATATTTTTAAGATGGTTTGGGAATCTATCTATCCAACATAGGAATTCTGGTTAAACTGTTACTTAATACATGTTGTATGCAGAATCTACCACTTGATGTGGAAATTATGGGGGCTTATTACCTTAGTCTGAGTGGACTGCTGTACCGGTGGACTTTGGCTGTGTCAAGGAGCTGTTTAGCTGTTTGGAAAGGGGAAGAAGTCATCCTTACTGCCTTATTCCTCTTCCTCTCCAGGAGTCATATGTAGTAAAATGGGATTTACTTGAGCAGAAAAAGAAATGACTGTCAGAGTCTTTAAAAGGGCTTATAGAATGAGTGGACAGTGAGAAACCACAGAGGCAAAGCAAATTCAGATAGCAGACAAGGGCTACATAGATTTGTAAGAGCTGAAGATGCAGGCAAACTGCAAGACTCACAGGTGAGCTAATTTGCAGTAGAGTAAGAAAGCACCATGATCATGAAGATGATCATCAGTTGCAGATAATGGAAAGGATTTGGGGTATCCTGGCAAACAGGTGTACAGTTTGTGTTTAAATACAGCCTGTGTTAACACTTCTTACCACTAGGTCTGGTGTTTCCAAGAGTGAGCATGCCATGGCTCTGCTACTCTATGGCAAACCCCTTTTTTCCTTCTGAGTTTGGAGGAGGGGTGTAAAAGAAGTCTTAAACTGCTGTCAGATACTCTACCCATTCAGCCGCACTGCAGCTAGCAGTAATTGCAGCTACATAGGACACCCTTTGCAAAACAAGCGAACACTTACTAGTCAACTGGCGTACAAGAACTGTTTGGCTTCTGAATGGAAAAACAAAGCTTAAACATATGTCTCTGCTGGCAGCACGAATTACTTTCCTGTGTAAGTGTTCAGAATTCCTTTATTCCTTCTTTATATTTCCAGTAGAGCTCTGAACTGGGAGTTCAGACATCAGGGTTCATGTTTTATCCAAATTTCAGTCAAGTCAGTTTGACATGTTCTTTCCTTGGCTGCCAGTGTTTATAAGTCAGTACTTGGAGTGATCACTCTTCTCTCACCCACAGTCATTCCATTCATATGTGGGCAGTTTGGGGGATTTCACGCAGTTATTTTCCAGTCCTTTATCCTGAAAATCCTTTAACCCTTCCAGTACCAGATGACAACAATACAATGTGAGGGGTGAAACCACTGTGGTTTTCATTTTAGAAGTAAAAGCAGCAGTTTTCACCTATTTTGCAGGTACTGTGTTTTAAAGTAGTTACTATGCTTATGTCAGTTAATATAAATTGACAGATAAATGCCATGTAGTCCTACCAAATTCAGTCTGGGTTATTTATGTACTGTGATGTACAGAATCCTGAAAAGCTGGCTTAAAAGTTCTGCATTTTTTTTTGTAAGACTCCAAGCCAAGTTAAATTAAAAAGAGATGTGAAAATATAACAAGATTGTACTAACCTCAGTGTGGCTGTTAAAAGGTGAAGTTTTTATTGGTTTTATGGTTTGTTGTCCACAAAGAATAGATAAATTTATAAAAATACTGTTGATTGGGGCTGTATTGTGATACTGAATTATGAAAGGAAAAATCTTCCCTGTAAATGTACTAAAATGTGGGGGTTTTCCCCTTATATTCATTACTGGCACACGCTTCTGATCTTCTTGAACTGTGCTGGTCTTACTAAGCTAAGGTAGCTTTCTTCTATAAGCTATGCAGCATCACTTGTACAGGCTGTTTCCTATTTACAGATTTACAGATTGATATTTTTATTGCCTTGTGCGCCTTAGAAAAGCAAGAACAATTTCTGATCATTTCCTGATATGAATTGACAGTAGCAAATCCAACACTAGCATATTCTTTTTTCTTTTTTATTTGTATCAACCTGGGGGTTATATTTGGACAGCCATTTTGAAATGTTTCACTGTACATCAAAATAATAGGTCCTAATGGATTGCTCCCTGCTTGACTAGACAAAAGTCTTCATTAAAAAAAAATCGTGCCTTAGCAAATTTAAAATAAATAGCAGAGCAAAATAAAGTATATTGTCTGTTAATGTCTTTGCTTGATCAGGGATTTATATTCTGTGTGTGGTTTTATTATATATTAAATTCTGACAATAAGGTAGCTTTTCCTCTCTCAGGTCAGTAGTGTTCAGATTAATCAGGCTGACATTTCATGCCGGTGGGTCATGAACTGTTGATAATAGCATTAAATGGTGATTCACTTGCTGCGGGGAGCACAGCTCATTATCCAGTCACTATATTAAATCATCGCCACAAACAGCTAGAGTCTTGTGTGTGTGTGTGTGTGTGTGTGTGCGTGCGTGTGGGTACATGCATCTGCAAATAAAGCTTTTTCCAGCAAACAAGGATGATGGACTTGTCCCTATTTGGGAGACGAATAATTGTCTTTGAAAAATCTGTTTATGTATGAAACAGGACTATGTGGTTTATTTTCTAGCTTCTCTCTGATACAGGGACATAATCATTAATAGCCAGTTCTGTGTTAGACAAAAGAAAATAAAAATACATCTGCATGATTTCTAAATGTGTTAGTGTTGGAAAAGAACAAAATGCAAAAACCAGAAATCTAAGTTGTTTGTATTCATTGAGTATGGATTTTTAGTTAATACTGTGTTTTGGGGGTTTCTCTATTAGTTTCAGATGTGCAACTTCCTGTTAAAAACAGTCATGCTTGAAAAGAAAAATTAGCCACTGTCCTAATGCAAGAAAACTAGTATCTATAAGAGAACTTTAAACCAGAAGACTGCCTAAATAGCTTAACAGTGGATTTTATGTTGAATGAGAGGAAATTCCATTCTCTAACGCCTAAAAGATTTTGCAGTTAAATGCAAATCTTACCTAGATTTAATTTGCATTCTTTAAAAATGAAATTTGAGTTAAGAGTATTGTGAGGCATATGTTTATCAATTACTATGAAATCTGGGATTTTTTTTTCTCCTACCTAGAGCAGGCAACTGGGATGTTTTTTTCCCTCCCTGTCTTCTACCTCCTTCATCTGAGACAGTATAATTTGTTTTATTGCAAAAGTGACTGTTGTTTAAAGGCATTGAGTAGAGGCAATTCACTTTAAAATAGGAAGGCTTACTAGACATATGAGCTTCTCAAGGTCTTTGTGGACACTGGATAAAGTTTGGGGTTTTTTTAATATGTATTATATATTTTTTTCTAGAAGACATTATGTTTAATCAGAATTACCATGAGAACTGTTAACCTCAGTGTTAACTTTAGAACTGAGAAATTTGGGGGTTTTTTACATGTACATTTTTATGCTTTTATAGAAAGGGTTACAAAAAGGGACATTTTTTTCTGAAGCAATCAGCACGTTGTGTTATGAAGGGAAACTTTTTTTTTTTTTTTGGTTAACAGCAGCCAAGAGAAACAAGGTAACATGAAAAAACTGTAGCCCACTAGAGGTCACTGTTTGGTAATCAACTTCTAATGAACCAGAACTGTCAGGAAGGCAAATAAATTACACTGTGGATTTTTCTAATTATGAATTCCTATTTAATCATTCAATGACAAGTTAACTGTGGCAGCGATTCTATGTACTTTGCATACACAGTTATGTTAATGTACTATTATATTTCTTAGGATGGAGGTCCTCCATCATTAGAACAGTTCATTACCAAAGACTCTCTTATCTAATCATAATTACTGATTATGAGAAATAATTAACTTTGTTACCCTCCTGATTCTGTTCATAGGCAAAATGCACTCTTCTTTTCTTTTTTTCTGTGGTTTCTGGTTGGTTGGTTGGTTTTGGAGTTGTTGTTTTTTTTAAATGGAAGACAGGGCACGTATCAACTCTACATATCTTTACATTAAAGAAAAAAAGGTTAATTTGGTTTTGAGCAAAACTGTTTAAGTTGTAATGTTGGAATAGTTACAGATAGTAGGGAAGAAAGTGATACATGGATTATTTTATGGTGGTTCTCCATAAGTTGTCATTTGGTACAGTTAAAAGTAAAAATGTGTTTTGTTTCATGAATGTGCATTTGCAGCATGTAACGATTTGTAAATTTAAACCATATGATTGCATATGTGCTTATCCTGAAACAACAGAAGTAATAGTAAAAAATAGTATCTCTTTTTAAAAATATTTCCATACTAAACATAGAATTAGTTCATACATAAAGACGTATGAGCTTTAATTTAATTACAAGGGTTTGAACTCATTGGTTAGGTGGTATCAAGTACATTTGAGAACACTGAAAAGTACATTGTATTTTAGGCTAGAGGGCAATGCTAAATCTAGTTCTCAGAAAGAGATGTGCTATCTGTTTTGCAAAGGAGTAATAATAGAATTATGTGCAGAAGATCCCTAAACAGGAAGTAGAACTGGAAAAGGACTTGTAATGAAGGGATTCCTTAAATGGAAGCTCTGTATCTGCTTTTCTAGCAGTTGTTGTCATCTTGCATTATTATTCTGCTTTGCCTTTGCAGTGCTGAATAAAAACTTCAAGAATTAACTATGAAATTGGGCAGCAGAAAATGCTTTGTTACTTTATGGATAAAGAGTTATATAAACATCTGTTTTAAAGGAGAAGCTAAAAGCTAGACCATGTGGGCTTTTTACTGTATCCAGAGGCAAAGTTCAACGCTAAAGTGCCTGCAGAAGGGTCAGACATTTCTGAAGCAATGCGCTCTGATGGTGCTTCAAATTCCAAAAAATTCTTGGTTCCATACGAGTGATGACACTTTAATGGACAAGGTTTAAAAGTTTGTTCAAAAATGTTCAATGCAGTCTTCAATCCCACTTTTGAAGCATTTCTTTCCAATTTCAGTTAGCAAAGCTGTATTAGTTGTTGTGTCACTGACTGTATCTGAAAAAGGTAAAATTAAAACTCTCTGCTGAGTAACTTCCGCAGAAAATCCTGGAGATGGATATCTTTTAAGATTACCTGCTTGACACTTCTTTCTGGCTATACATTGCTATTTTATTTTAAAATTTTGTTAACTTCCTGCTATTAGAAACTAGATAATTTTAAAATGTTGTGAATGTAAATATGCCCCTACTGGTTGGGAGTCCTGTATGGTATTGCTACTTCTTCGACTCTTTCGTAAACCAGAAATGCTTAGGAGTAGGTATGCTGTGCAGTTCCACCCCATTTTAATGTTTTCTGTTTTGTTTTTGTGAGTTTACAATGTTCTTATATTTTTATGTAACTGGAGACAACTAAGCAGTAAACTACCTGCATAACTTTAGACTTCTGCAGCTGGCTTTCTAAGAAGCAATCAATTTATTAGGAAGAACCTATACATGTTGAGCAATGCAGTTTAAAGGCATACCTCAGGGTGATTTCATTTTTTTTAAATTTTTTTTTTCAATATGCTTAATTTCTTCATTATTCAGCAGAAAACCACACTGCAGTGTTTTGTTGCTTTGGGGTACTCTATGAGGGTAACATGGTAAAGAAAATCATTCAAGTTTTAAGTATTTTGGTTTTGTAAAAGGGAATTCCTATCTTGTTAGTCTTGTACTAATACTGGAGAAATATGTAAGCAATAATATAAAAAATTCCCAGTTTATTTTCCCTGTAAATTCTTTTTTTTCTGTTCTAACAAAAGGGTTTCAGCTGTTATCTATGTATCCACAATGCTGTGTAAATATACTTGCATTTTGCTGTGGAGTTAAGGTAGAATGTGCAAATATTTCATACTTTCCAGACAGAGACATTCAAGTCCAACTAGCAAAATCTGCAAATGTGGTGGTATATGGCTAACTGTTTCTTGTAATTTACACAGCTTAGCAGGGTTGGCCACACATCTGGTTTAGCAGATCATGAATTTGCATGTATGTTGTTCAGTCAAAACAGATGAGAAGAAAAGCTGTGATGCCAAGGTGGACTGATGGTTCTATTTGTGGCTTTTGTAGTCCCACACAAATGTTAAGCTTTCGGGGTTTTGAAGTTGTTCATTTTGGTATTGCCTGTGGATTCTAGTTAGAGCAGATAGAATAGCTCTTCTGGGATTTTACCCTCCCTTTTTCTAAGGGGACATTACAAATATTCATCCTCTTGAGCTTTTTATCCTGTATGCCAGTAACAGTCTGTTTTCTGGTTGCTGATCTTCTACATAGAGTGGGAGCTTCTGAAGAAACTGGGGTTGTGGTGACCTCAGTGGGTATTAAATATACAGCTTTGTAACTTTTCTAATGGCAGACAAAAATTATTCTTGTTTTTACTCTACGTGATATAAAACTCTATGGTGAAGTTTTATTTCTAAGACTTGAAGCCTCATCCTGGCAAGATGGGAATTGTGCTAGAGTCTGTCTGCTGAATTTTAGTTGGATGGAGGGTTAACAGTGGCCCACGTAGTTGAGAAGCTGTGTCCATCTTCATGTTTCATTTTTAGACTTTCCCTAAGAGACTAGAAATTCAAACAGTAGTGCTGGGCAAGAAGATGCTGGCTATTTTCTTTCTTTCATTTGTATTTGATGTTTCTTTTGCATTTGATGCTGTACTTAGTCAGAACCTAGCAATGGTTAGCCAGATAGTTCAGTGCCCTGTGCTTTACATTTAAAGTGTCTTGGTCTGGTACCTTGGATATATGGAATATGCTGCCTCCTGTCCTTCACTGGTTGAAAAAAAAAAAACAACAAAAAACAAACTTGTTTTGGACTATGCTAAGCTCTATGCAGTTAGTTTCCTATCCACAACTGTAGATCCTTGCAGTGGTTGTTGTTAAGTTTTAATATTTCTTGACAATTCTGCAGGCCAAAATGCTTTTTAAACCATATATTTAAATATCAGGAATGGGTAAAAGAGTAGCTAAATCTAGTACTCCAGTAAGAATGCCTAACAGCTTTTTCTGTTGTCTAGGGCTTTTATGGTGCAGTAAGAACTAAAGGGAGAAAAAAGGAAAGATGACTGGCATGAATTACTTTTTAAAAATGTTTTTAATACAGAATTTTCGGTATTAAAAATAAGCAAATAGTTTAATCAGCTGTACTTTATTTCCTTTCTTACTGCAGTGCTGTTAACCTTTTTACTTGGTAACTTTTTGGGTGCTTCGATATTTCTCTTTGACATTACAATGACTAGAACTAAATGTAATGCTTTTTTAAAAAAAATGCTGCAGACAGAATGATCTTATCAGGCCTTTCAGCTTGTACTTCTGCTGAAAAAGTTAAAAGTATCTTCTGTGTGTATTTGCCTTTTGCAACTTATTTTCTTTGGCTAATCCTTTTGGAGGCATCAATTGCTACTTAATACTGTCTCATAAAATTTTCCATGTTCATTCCCCTCATATTAAACTGCCTTAACAACAGCTTCTACTCAGTTTTTGCATGATTAATTGAGAGGGCATATTTTTTTTTGTATTTGGGCATCCTTCTATAAAACATCTAAATCGGATTGAAGATTTTTATTCTGACATCTGTAGCCAAATTCAGGTACTAATCCCTGTACAATTCCAGTCAGGACTTTCCTGTAAAGCTTCTCATTATCATTTTGCCTATGTTGTTTAATCAGATCTTTTTCCTTCCCTCTACACTACTTTCTACTTTCAGTTCCTGATGATGTTTACATATTTTTTTCTGTGCCCAAAAGGGATATCCTCTGCTACTGTAACCCATGTATGTACCCATTGTTTATATATGTGTATCTTCATGATTCATGTAAGCCCCTAAGTATGTTCTCTGTGAGGCCCCCAAGGATCCTTGCATGTACAGCAATGCTTCTCAGATTGGCATGTGGGACTGCAGAGTTTGGTACTGTCCTTTGTCTTTGGACAGCACCTAGCAAAATAGGGACCCAACCATGACAGCAAGGGAAGTGCTAAAGAAAGGCTATTAAAGCAGTCTCTGGCTCCATCTTCTGCTTTCGTATTATTTAGGAGGCAAAATCTGTTTAATTACTCCCTCTCATGCTGGGCTGCCCAGAGCAGGTAGCATATTGTACACCTCTCTTGCATCTTTCTTTCAGTCTCTGCTACTGGTAGGAAAATAGCTGCGTGGAGCATTAATGCTGATGCACACAGTCTGATCCACTCGTCTTCATTTTGCCTGTGCTTGTTGGANAGGGAATTATTATTCTGCTGCTGACACAGGGAGAATGAGAGTGGCTTGATGCAACAGAAGATTATGTTCCCTGAGGATAAACAAACAGAAGGAGATAAATTAGGAGAAAGGATAATCCTGTTAATATGTGCATTCCTTAATTCTGATTCAGTTTTTCAAAACGTACCATTTCAGAGTTTAGAGATTTAATTAGTACCTATAAACCATCTCTTGAAGTTTACCTTTTAGATAGTGGAATAACACTCTTGAGTTGGCATTTGAGATGCACAAATTTGCCCATAAGCAGGAATTGTAGGTCGTGGTGTGAATATTGCGTGAGGAAAAAATAATAATGTCCACATCACCATGCCTTCCTCAATTAAAAAAAATAAATAAACTTTACTTTTCCAGACTTTTTCACAATACTGTTTGTTAGGAAGTCAGAGCAGCTTTTTCCTTGCAGTCTTCTGTTGCTTTTTCGGCAGAAGCTGGGCCATTGTGATATTTATCTGAATTCAAACAAGGCTAATTAAAAGAGCTGCTGACAGTTGTTGTGATCTGACTTTGACTGGAGCTTGATGGTCATTATGGGTAAATAATGAACCAGGTCTGCAAATGTAGCAGCTGCCAACTTGGGATATAAGAACAGCTATTGCGTCCAATTTAAGGATCTATCGACCGCTTTCCTTCTCCCTGCAGATCTTCTTCCTAGCAGAAAACTAATGTTTTCTACTGCTTTGTTTTGTGGTTTCAGCTATTTTTGATACAGTCTATAATTTCCTCTTAAATATTTAACCTAGTCCATTATTAGCTTTCAGAGTTAACAACTTTTCCATTGGGCTTTCTTTGCATTTTTATTTTCTTTTGGTTTATGGGTGAATTTTTTTTGCAGTTTGTTTTTATGTACAATGTAACTGCTTAAATAATGATAATAATGTTTATTTAATTTGCCTGTTGCTGCTGAATAAAAATCTACTAGGCTTTTTACTTCATACAGCTGTAATCTAAGAAATTGTACAACTGGATTATGCTGTAGAAGAGATTCTTCTACTCCCTTAAGCGTGCTTTTGTCTGGAGTAATATTTAGCATTCATTATATAGATCTTCAAAGTACTGACTCAAACCTCCATTTCCATTTCTGTTCAAATATCACTAGTTTATGAGGTATGGTGATGCAAAGCTCTATTTATCACAAGAGAGAAATAGCAATGGCTTTCGTTAAGGTGCACTTCCAAGTACGTTGTCGCTTCATTATGAGCTTTGCCTTGTCCCATTAGCAAGGAGGAACAATGCGTTAAAGGGGAAAATGCAAATTTTAATAATAGATTAATTCAGTTTCCTTGTGGAATCCCTGCCATTATAAATACAATACAGGCATTTAAAAGACTACAGAATTTTATATACACAAGCACATCTACCCAGCATTTGCTGAGCTGCCATTAGAAAAGGCAGCGTGCATTATGTAAAATGTACAAAGGTGCTTGTGCATAGTGCATAATGCGGCAGAACTAGAGATCTTGCTGGGAAGGTATGATCCCAAGTGTGCCCCTAAAAGACAAGTCTTGCTTTGAGATATAATGATGAAAAATTGCCCATTTATTTGTGTCTCTGTGTTTCAGCAGAAATGAAACTTTGACTCATTGTCTCTGTTGCTGCCGCAGGGGTTTTGTACATGTATGTGTGCATCCGCGTGCACGGGTTTTCCTGTTCTTGCTCTGGAAAGGCCAGCGATACGTTAACAAGGGGTTGTGTTATGCTGGTTTATGTTAAACCAGATCACCCCCTAACATGTGCAGAGCCATTCATCTGTGTCACCAAAACCCAAGAGAACATCTGACATGGACTTTGAAACAGAAACAGTGATCGCTTACAAATCAAACATGGCACGCTCTAAACCGATTGTGCACGGGCAATCTTTTCGAGAAAGGACAACTAATTGAACATGATAAAGTGTAAAGTTAATTAACACCCTTAAATTTGTTGATTACTTTCACGGGATTATATTGTTCGTTGAGGAGCAGCTTTCTGTCCCAGCTGTCGCCTTTTTAGCGAATGTCGCTGGTAAACAATAGAGACACCATAACAAGTCGTAAATGGTCCCTGTGACAGCAGCCCCTTGTGAGGCTGCATCTGTAGAAAATGATTAGAACAATTGCATTTTAAAGACGGCTCACATTGCAGCCCAGTCCCATCGGCCCTCTTCTTTATCTCCACTGATGGCAGACTGGTTAAAACATTTAAGTTCTTTTGAGCAAATTAAGTGATTTACTGTGTTTTAGTTATACGGCAGCAGGATAGCTTCATAGGTCTAGCTTTGATACTGATTTTTATAACAGGGAGGAACACAAGCCCTTTGAGTGATGGTGTTTTGTAGGTGTTGGTTCGCTGGTTTTTTGGTTTGGTTTGGTTTAGTTGGTTTTGGGGTTGGTTTTTTTTTTTGAGACTGTTCCATTTACTTGCTTCCTGAAAATATATTGATATGGCAGATGTTGTCTGCGAAGCAAGCAGAAAAAATTGATGCCCTATTTATGTTTTATAAAATAACTAGTCTCCTTGTGGTTATTTTAAATTTATAGTGTGATTTCAAATACTCTGTTTTTATTTCCAGTAGGGATTGGTAGCTGATTTTGCCTACACGTTCCTTTTAATTGGTTTTGGATTTATGTATGTAGCAAACCAAAAGCAACCCTTTCAGTTAAACTTTCCTTGTGTATCTTGGTTTAACTTTTTGCAAGTTGCAGAAGACAAAGTATTTTAAGTGAGCTGGCAGGTACTTAAAAAGAAGTGCTTAGTCTTAGAAATGCACACGTATATATAGGATACACAGATGCAAGCTCTCAAGTTCAACCTATCAGAAAGAGAGCAAATATGACAAGAAAGTGTTTGTTTGAGGCAACTAGAGTTGCTTAAGCTGCCTTTTTGTAAAAATACTGGAGAAAAGGACCAGTGTTCCCTTGCAGTTCCCAAAGCAAAACAGGCAAAGCCTCAACTCTTATGTTTGAGGGTGTAACATTGTAAAACAAGAGAGAAGATTAAAACTCTAGCACTGCTTTTCTTGTTTATTTTTTAATTCAGTTTAGATCACAAAACTAGTTGCCAAAATTGTTCAGTA
Organism: Galbula dea; assembly: GCA_013399015.1. Lineage (NCBI taxonomy): Eukaryota > Metazoa > Chordata > Aves > Piciformes > Galbulidae > Galbula > Galbula dea. Next base: position 299,931 of record VWZX01003426.1, read on the forward strand.
GACTACATGTTGAAAAAAAATTAAAAATAGTTTGTTGGTGGTTTTTTTGCCTAACCTTCTTGATGTAACCCTCATCTTCAGCTTATCATTCAGACATGAGTCTCTGAAGCAGCTATATTTACATTGTTTCACTTCTCAACTTTGTCAACAACAAATTTTTTTTTTAATCTGCAGGTGCAACAGGACAGTGGTTTAAACATTTTGGCACAGGGATATGCTTGGGTGCTTTGTGTTTCCAGCAGTGTAACTGTTTTCAGCATCACTGCAGTGGATGTGCTGTAATGTGTTGCCTTATAATATCACTTCAACTTATCTGGATTCTGCTTTTCTTATGAAAATGTGGTAAAACTTAAACCAAAAGCAGATACTTTCATGTAACATCATTACCTTAACACTTTTTTTTCTACCAAGTTATATTCTTAAGAATAAGCAAACAGATTGAAACCAAATTTCTTTAATGATGTAGCTAGAGAGGTGAGAGGTAAGACTTTTTAAAAAACAAACGAACAAACACACACCCCCAAAACAACCCCAAACCCTGGAAATATCAGTGACAAATTGCGAGACTTTTTGTAACTTGTTAAATACTGTTGTAATAAGCACAGAAAAGTGAACGTGGAAGGGCAAGGTGGCTACTGAGCTACTGCCTGGCCTGGAGGCTGAAACTTGAGGTCCACTCTTAACTGTCCCAGGATAGCTGTGCCCAGCTGCTGTTGTCATATGAGGGCTCCTAAGCTTCCATTCACATTTTCATCTCAAATTTTGAACTCGGGAACTGTACTGCATCAGGGTCACTGAGTAATCCATTGTCAATCAAAATGAGAAGCACATGGATTGAACTAATCCTTGCCCCACAAGTACATCAGCCAGATGCAAAAGGGTGCTTTGAAGAGCAGTTCTTTATGTACCTCTTCTGATAAAATAAACTTTTCAGATTGTAGTCCAAAACGTTCTAGTACCTGAGTGGGAGACCCATCTCCAAGTGGGTATCCCATGCTGCAGTGCTACTCTATAATTTCTCACCATGTTTTTTCCCAGATTCATTTTTAATCATGCTCCCTCACTAGCTAGATGAATTACTGTATTTAGCTGGAAACTTCTTCCTGTCAGTTTATATGTCTGGGAAAGACTGTGATGGTGTTATAACCTACAGACTTGAGTTGAGCTATTCTGTGGGATCTGCTGGTGTGACCTCCTCAAAGGATTCTGCATACAGGTGTGAGAAGATAATCCTAGAGAAGCTAAGTGTAGAACTGGAGCCATGGTCTCCAGCAGTCTTGCTTAGCAGTGGAGGAAGTCTTACAAGTGTTCTAATCACAAATAGTTTCTCAGAAAACCATTCCCTGAGGATGGGAAGAGTCTTTTTGTAATTTAGAAAAAACAAAGATTCTGAAGGACTTTTGGCCCTAATCAGCATTGATACATATTGCCCAGAGAGATTGTGGAGTCTGCTTCTATGGAGGTATTCAAAACCAGTCTGGACGTGCTTCTGTGTGACCTGGTCTAGGGAATCCTGCTGCGGCAGGGGGGGTTGGACTAGCTGATCTTTCGAGGTTCCTTACAACTCGTAATATTCTGTGATTCTGTGATAAAGCACTGTCTTAGGTAGGAAAAGATCTTTTAAAAAAATCAAATGACATGAAATAGTCATTAGCTTTTTAAAATTACATTAGCTGCTCTGCTTTCTCCATTGCTGTCTCTAATGTTAGAAGCTGAAAATACTTTACTGGCTTGTGTTGTTAGTATGAAATCTGTGACTGTGAAATGAAGCTGTGAATTCTCGTCTAATGATTTTTTATTTCTATTTTTAGCAGAAGTTACATTTCTTATACTCCTATACTCCTTGCCAAATTTTTTTTTTTTAAATTGCCAATGTTATAGGTTTGCCGCATTGATTGTTTAATTCTGATTAAATAGCAGATAGTTGGCAAGGACCCTAGATGATAAAATTTACCCTGAAGTAAACAGGTTTTTGTTTTTAAAATGAGCATTTTCCAAGCCTTTTGCATTATAAAACAAATTGCTCTTTTTTTCTACTTAACTAATTTATTTTTTCTACTTGAAATGTAAGTGTTTGAACAAGTGAGAGAGTGCAGCTGTCAGAAGATTAACCAGCTGAAAACTATTGTCAGCATTAATTTTGCTCTAATAAATGACTCGCTGAAGCTATTTAGCAGTCTGTAATCTAGATACAAGGCTATTGACCTATGATGGATAGTACTGGATTTTGTTTGTAAGCTTTGACTTAAATTGTCTACTTAATTTGCTGCAGGTCAGATCACAGAATTAGTGGTAAAGGCCATTATGTGGTTTGAATAAAAATAGCTAGAAGAATGAAATGAAAATCATTGTGTTTATTAAAGTAGCGGTCTTTGTGGTCATGTACATAGTAAACTGGTGGCCAACAAGATGACAGTGACCTGTTCATGTTAGCTGTAAATCTAGGCTTTGTTCTTAGCCTAGTTCCTCAGAGTTGTCCAGGGAGGAGCTGTTCAAGTCAGATTAAGGATCAGCTGCAAATAGGGTGTGTCTCAAATTGAGCAGAAAGCTCTTTACTGCTGTAGATATTTCAGTACCTCAACAGTGTCACATGTATAGACTGATTTTTTTAAACTTTTTTTTAAAAAAAGCTGTGGATCTGACTAGAGTTCTTCTGAATGCTTCAGTTTTGGACTCACCAGTACAAGAAAGATACAGGTTTACTGGAGTGAGTCCAGCTAAGGGCTGTGAAGATGATGAAGGAACTGCAGTATCTTTCATATGAGGAGAGACTGAGAGAGCTGAGACTGTTTAGCATGCAGCAAAGGCTCAGGAGGGGCCTTATCAATATACATAAAAAACTGATGGGAGAGAATGAAGAAGAGACAGCTAAACTCTTCTCAGCAGTGCCTAGTGACAGGACAGAGGCATTGGGCACAAATTAAAACAAATGCAATTCCATTTGAAACACAAGAAAACACTTTTTACTGTTAGGGTAGTCAAAACACTGGAAGAGGTTGCCTAGACAGGTTGTGGAATCTCCATCTTTGGAGATGTTAAAAAACTGACTGGATGCAGTTCTGGGCAACCTGCTCCAGCTAACCCTGCTCGAGCAGGTGAGTTGAACTGCATGATCTTGAGAGGTTCCTTCCAATGCCAGCAGTCTTGTGATTCTGTGATTCTAGGTTATAGTATAGGTTGAGCAGCTACTTCATCAGTGGAAGCCTCTTTCCTCTACTTTGTTGCCTATTTTCACATAATTGGTAGGTGTTCACTATTTCTGAGACCTTGAGCAGTCAAATTTGTCTGAAGTTCTTAAGTGACTTAAAAAGATGGTGCATGTTAGAAGGCAGGATAGGGGAAATAAACGCTTGACAGGTACAGAAAGGGGCATTTGTAGACAGTCACACAGAGCAGTTGCACAGAGAGTGCATCAGATGAAATTTTTATACAAAAGCAAACAAAAATTCTTCAAATTTTTCAGTGTGAAGAGCTGCATTGTGGCTGTCCCTGATGTTGGAAAGGAGAAAAGGATGTCTAGTACTGACCACTTGATTCTTAGCTGTGCTACAGCACTTACGTATGCTTAAGGATTTAAGCTGAGAGAAGCTGTGATTAGCCCGTTATGGTTGCCTGCTTTATCAGAACTTTCTGTGCACAAACTTGATTGGTATCATGGCTTAGTTGTGACCTTTTTTCCCCCCTCTTTTTATTGTCTTTTATTACATCAATTCATTTGTTAAAGGGAAGCAAGGAAAATAGTTATGTCCTCTTTAAGTGGGACATATTTCTAAGAATAACACTTTTGCAGTTTGAGCTTAGGTTGATTTTTTTGGTTGGTGTTTGTTTGTTTGTTTTGAAAACAAACCTTTGTCTTCAGCAGATAAGCTTTTAAGAGTATGTTTTCATTTTTTGTTACACAACATCTAGCTCAGCGAAGGCTGTTCCATTTACAGTCTGGAAACTATTTCAACAGAAATATTTAGTAATGTTTATTGTGGTCACTACTCAGTGACAAGGAACTGTGAACCATAGTTGGAGGGCAGCCTTAAGACTTACTGTAGAAACAAAAGGGTCTGCCACACAGAGGAAGAAGAAACTGTTTCACTTGGACTTTTGTTTACAAGAACACTGTACCTAGCTGAGCACATTTAATTTGAAAGTAGGTTGTTATCTGCAGCTCTACATCCTAACAGGCCAAAGTTTGATGCATAACACAGAAAATTATAGTGGCTGTGCTTCCTGCTGAAGTGAAAAATAGCGAGGAAGCTGATGTGTTTATCAGTTTGGGCCAAGATTTTCTAGCAATTCTATCCATTAAATGTTGGGGATGAGGAGATTAAAGATGTATGAGTAAATCATACTGCAGTTTGGCTTCTTTTAAGGACTAGAATATTTCATGGAGGTGAGAAGTATCACATGAAAGGTTTGCTGGTTTTGTGCTTAGAAACTATATAATCGAAGAACCATGGTGTGTGCTTACTGACCTGTTGTAAAGACAGGACAGACTTACAGGAATAAAACACAGGTAACTGTGTTTGTGTATGTCTGTATGATTTTTACATTGGTTTTTGTGTAATTCTTTACATCATTGTGTATGTGTTAACCTTACGTGTAGGAAACTAAAAGTTTCTTAGATTAAGCAGAATTTTGCTTCACAGTAGAAACAGAATAGGCTGCAGAGATTCAGAAGGATTAGTTTTTTGTGCCTGTGTCTTTTAGATGTTTAATTACGTGAAAATCAGGAAACATTGCTGAAAATTAGACTAGGTTTGAAAAAGCTTATAAAAGCAGAGTTAACTTTGAGCAATAGTTTCTCAATAGTCACATGCAAACAGTAGTGTGACAATACAGAAATTTTTTTTAGTAATTCAGATACAGTGAGTTTGGTGGGGTGCAAAGTTGCAGGAAGGGTTGTTTTTTCATATGAAACTATAAAGAGTGACATTGCCAGTTTTCTCTAAGTCTTGTGAATTTTTTGTCCACCACTATGCCAGATTGTGATATTAAATCCAATGTAATCTTGATGCAGGCGTTGGAGCTGCTCGAGCTGGAAACCTTACTTTCATGGTTGGTGGAGTGGAACAAGAATTTGATGCTGCCAAGGAGTTGCTGACATGTATGGGTTCTAATGTGGTCTACTGTGGAGAGGTTGGAACTGGACAGGTAATGCTTCCTGTGGGGTTACTAGTTATCTCAATCTTTTAGTTTTCTTGCTTTGGTTTTCTTTAATGGCACCTACTTTTTATTTCAGAATTAAATGCATGATAATGTATCTTTGTATTTGTTTGCTTGTTTAATTGTCTTCAACCATGTGTTTATAAAATAACCTCATGGCACTCTTCTCTAGCATGTTGCATAGTTTAGTACCAAAACATCTGACCTGGTGCTTCTCCATATTGGCTTGTTGAAATTATACTTCTTAGAGGACATGTTTTATTTCTGTTTCTCATTAATTTGGATTTACTGAACATTCTGAAAGACAAAGAGCCTGTACTTGGCATGTATGCTAACTGAGCTACTGTACTAAGAAAAAAAGTTATTTCCTAATCTCTGAAAGAACCATAGGGCATTCATTGACTTTATACTATTGTAGATCTGTGCTTACTGGTGCTACCTTTAGAAAAGTGCTGCCAGAACATACTTTATCATACTGTCCCAGTCTTACTTAAAGAAGATTCCTACATGTTAGGTCTATGACAATGCAGAAACTAACTGATGGTTTAACTTATTTTCAGGCTGCAAAAATCTGCAACAACATGCTCTTGGCCATCAGCATGATTGGAACTGCTGAGGCTATGAATCTTGGAATCAGGTTTGTTTTATTTTCATATTGGATTGAAGCATTTTTTTCTGTGTTAACAGTTTTTGTGTTTCACAGTTGACTTTTGTTAGAGACAATGATAGTTAGATGGCATAGATCAACTTTTGCCAGAAGTTCCTATAAAACCATTAACATGCTAAAGGAATTATTAAACTGAAGAAGAGCTCTTCAGAACAGGAATATTCTCTTGTGTTGGCAGTATAGGTTGTTGCATTCCGCATCTGAAGTTGAGAGTTTTTGCTCTGCTGTACAATAATAGTTGTCTTGCATTATAAACATGCAGAAGTAATATAGAGGTAACTTTTGTTTGCATTCTAAGCTAATGGACAGTGTATTCAGAATGTAGTGCTCCCATATGGCTTTATTTACTTTCTTAAATTGTTCCAAAATATATTGTAAAATAAAACTTCTAGTAGAGTATGTATATCAAATTAAGATCAAAGCATAAAAAAGAATGTCTACCTTTCTGTTCAACTTCACTGCTACAGTTTATCCTAATTGCCAAAACTCCTACTTTGTTACAAAGCTGGAGTATGCTCCACTGGGTGCTTGCCAGTGTTAAGAGTACCATCTCTTTTCTAGCAGATGATTCATAGAACTTGTAAGTGGCAGCATATTCAAACAAAATTACTTTTCCTTTCCAATTGTAACCTATTTATTTTGCTGTGGTCTTTGAGATTTTGTGGTGTTTTCCAGTAGAGTGCATGCAAGTACCAGTTCAGTATCTCAATATTTGAATAGTTCATATATTCTTTTAGCCACATCAAAATCATTTGCAAATGTATAGACGGAGAAGTCCTATGTTTGAAGAGAGTACCTTGCATTTGTGTATCTTTTAAGAGCTCCTCATGAATTATTTATCTGCACAGTTGCATTCTTAAAATTGGCCTGCTAAAACTACACATATTGTAGACACTTAGCAACTGGGCTTTAGACCATGTGTTCATGTAGATTTGATAAACTATAAAAACAGCAAGAGGGCATCAAATACCTAAATAAATAAAAAAGAATGCCTACATATGCGCACATAGATGAGGCAATGTAATGGATTCACATTTCCTCTTAATTACCATATCAAGATGCAGTTGTTTTATTGAATTGCCCTTGTCTCAGATGTTAGACTATCTTGACCTATTAAGTTGTCATGTTGTAATTGAGATAAAAGAGGAATTTGCTTTGCATCAGTGCTAATTGGTTTATCAATATCCTGTACCATTTACATTTTAAAATAGAGAGTCTGTAAGATACTGAAGCATGTCTGCATCAAGCCATAATAAAAACAGTAGCATTGTTTACAACTATTACAATCCAGGGTAGTGTAAAGCTTTCATTGGGTTCTGTTTTAAGTTGTGGTTCACTTAATAAAGCATATGAAACCGATTTTCCATTATATTTTTATCTACATTTGTAGAAATTATTAGAGCTAAAACTGAAGATAAAATAAAATGAAGAGATTTGAAAGGTAGATATTCAGGGCATTTAAACTCTGTGCAGAGTAAGTTGATATCTGCAGTTATAGCTTGAAGCTGCTTAGAAATTTCATTTTTCATTTTGTCCTTTTTCTGTTTAGATTTTGGCCAAAATTTTGTAAATTTGCAAAAGTCCAGTGTGAAGGTGGCAGTATACAAAACTTCCTACCCTACAATCATAGCAATCAAGAAGGAACTGCTCTTATTGTAGAAGAAACCTGCTGATTGTAACTCAAATTATACAAAGAACAGAATCTCATTTAGTCCAAAACTGCATGAGGTTTAAGACAGAGGCAGTAATTTAAAGCCTTATGAAGTAATTTAGAACCCTTGCATTGATTTTTAATGTGCTGTGATTTAAATCCTGGAGAAGATGACTTCTACTAATAACTAGAATAAGAGCTTTCCATTTCTGATGTGTACAAATTTCTAATGTACAAGTTAACAGCTGTAATTCCAATTATTAGAAGTTATACGATATTAATAAATTTATTAGTTTTGTTTTTTTCCTAAGTCTAAAACTCAAAGGATAGTGTGGCTGCCTAGTATGGAGAGAGTAGGAAGCTGAATTTTATTTATTAGATTCATGCATACCTGGTGAAGAAAGTCTTGTTCTGAACCTAATAATGGTAAAGGACAATGGATATCTAAAAAATTCATAATAGGAACTGTGGAGCTTAGACATGTTCGTAAGTTTTAGATAGAATATAAAAAAATCTTCATGTCATGCATTGTGTATATCTGCTACATCATTTAAATCTTGAGTTTTAGGGAATTTGGATAACTAATTATTCAAAATATTTCTGACTGAACTAGATGTAACTACAAAGCTATACTACAGCACTTACTCTGAGCCTAAGTCTTCAAAATGGTGTGAAATTAATTCTATTAATAACCCACTTCTTCTCTGATATTTTCATAAACCATGCAGCCTAAGTTTTCATTTTCTGAACCAGAGTTACTGTTTTATTAATTTCAGATTTTAAAATTGCACATGCTATTGATTTATTTATTTATATTTGAAAAATATATTTGGAAGAATTTTTCATGTTTTAACATAAATAGCAAATAGAATGTGGTGAGGAGGAAGGAAAACTGACCTTAATGAGCAAAATTTCCACAATAAACTCCCAGAAAAATAGGCAATATTGCCATATAATTTCTGCATTTCTATTCCACTTGCTTTTCTACTTTACTCTTAACATCATCTTTACTTACTAGTCATCTTCTTTTACTAATGAAGTTGTCCATTTTCACTGGAAGTGTTTTGATTTAGGTTCTGTGACTAATTTAAAACAAAAAAAATCCATCTTGAATTATTTCCATGGTAATGCTTGTTTTGGTATGTTTTGGTTTTTCCATTAATTTCCTCATGCTTTATGAACATTGCTACTAAAAGACGTTCTGGAAATTAATTCACATTGTTGTATTTTCTTTTTTTCTAACATAGTAGTGCAGCTTGTCTGTAGAAAAATGCTGAGCAGATTTTGCTGTATGGTTTTATGGTTGATGTGCATATTGCAGAATACGATAGTGACTTACTGTGTCAAACAAACACACAGAGTACATGGAAACTTCACCAATAAGAAATAACAGCATTAAATTATATTGTCCGCAGACAGAGACTATTTTTCTTTTTGCTGGTGATCTCAGTGTCAGTAACTTTCTTTTACTGAGCCCTGAGTTTCAAGGAAACAGCATCTAATACTAGCAAAATAAAGCTCAGAAATGAAATATTGCTGATACCTGGTTTGTGTTTAGATCAGATGGAAGTTACTGCCTGTCAAGCAGTTTTCAATCCCTTCGGAAACTGCCTGCACAGACTCGGGAAAGGGCTTCTGCAGTGACATAAGACAGGAAAAGATTGCCCTGGGCCCATCCTCACTGCAAATTTTAGAGAGAATGCCTTGAAGAATAATTCCTCCAAGAGTACTGTGGTTCTGCTATCTGCATGGAGCTGTAGTTAAGGCTTGTGAAAGTTAGTAATGACACCTGAAAACATTTACCTTGTTTAAAACACCAATAGCAGAGTTATTTTTAGCTCTGATAGGAGGGTCCCAAGGTTCTGTTTGAATATTTGCAACTTCATATAGCATTTATCCAAAGCACCTTGAAGTGGAGAAGTCTCAACAGTTCATCTGCTTGAGTTGTTACACTTTAAAATGAGACCAAGTCATATCTTTTTTGTAAGACTTCAATTTTTCCTGTGTGTTCTGAACTTTTGGAGGAGTGTATGAAAATTTCTGCATATGGTTTTATCAAAGCTCAGCAAAACTTGAGTTTGAGCAGTGGCCAAAACCATTTAACCATTTTTACTTTTTTATGTGTGATGTGTGTCTGTCGCTGAGCTTCTGCTGTTCAGTTCATTAGGAATGTTATTGGAGAAGCATTGATTTGAGGGAAGCAATTGTTTTTGCTCTATTATAAGTACAGCTAATATATGAGCTTCTTTTGTGCTTATAAGAGAGAAGAACATTTTGGTAATTGTAAATTCACACGTGCATGCACAAGCTCTTGCCATATCCAATGGCAAGTTATTATGGGGACTGGCAGACTGTCATCATTTTGATAGCTTGAGCAGTATATCTCTTGAACAGCAATGGAGCTCTTATGCAGAGAGTATCATATGTTCCCAGCCAATTTACAGGGAAACAGCAATAACATTTTATCATGGTTGAGAGCCCAGTAGCTGCTTCCTATTAAACTTGCCCTTTCAGATACCTGTCTTGGATTAATTTGTTGATTTCAAATGGAAACTCAGTCTTCTCCACTGAAGCATGACTTTCTAGGGTAGACTCTCACTGAATGACAATTACTGTATATTCTAGCTGGTTTCAGACCATTACAAGCTTTGGGCACAGTGGAAGACAGAGGACTTCCACAGTAACTGATTTTAATATATGTCTAATTTTAACTGTCAGTTATATATGCACCAGTGGATGAATCCTCAGAAAGATGAAATGCAAAGCACTTCTAACTTGCTCTTATTAATGATACACTTGCTGTAAAGGAGAAAAAAAAACAGGTTCAGGTCTCCTGAAGAGAATCTGCATGTTGTTTAAGAGAATGAATTCTGAAGAAGCAGGAATTTAAACTGACACTATCTTCTTTTTCTTTTCCTAGAGCAAAAATATGCCAGATCTAGTGCAGACAATATTTTACATATCTGTATAGCACAAACATATCTTTTAAAATTTACTTTCACAAAGAGCTAGTTGGAACACTGAGAGAAGAGCCTTCTCTGGGAGGGTTATATGCATTTTGAAATAATAAGCTTTGTGTCTTGCAGTATACTCGCAGCTGTAATTATGAGCCTCTGCATGCAGCTAGATATAGCACAAGTAGGCACCACATAGCTAAAAGTACTGATCTGGATGAAACAGCAATAAGGAAACAAACAAGCCAAGGCATTTCTTTTGGCCAAAAAAAGCAACCTCTGTATCTGAAAGCTCAAGCTTTTGATGAAGACTTTGATGCACTTGGCAAGATAAAAGTACAGTTCAAATACTGTGAAAATATATTTGTGCTGGAAAATACATATATATTTTTAAATAAATGGCCATTGAAAGCATTCAGTTGAGTCAGAGGGTTGGGAAAGTATGGGGAGGAGAGTAAAACTTGATCCCATTCAGGCTAAGAAAACACTTTCTACTAAATTCCACCAGCTGCTGTTGCAATTGATAAATAAGAGTTCACAGCAGTAATGCTAAATAGGTACCTTTGTGGTACAGAAAGTGATTTTGCTTTCCTTTAGGAGGGCGGAACTGCAGGAGACAACGTGCAGTTACAGGAATAGGACCCATGCTGCAGGACTCTCTATCTTAAGTGTAGTTTTTCAAATCCAAAATGATTAATGGAGTAAATAAATTTTAGTAACTATTCCATTGGTGATGAGCTTTTCTCATCTACAATTTCAAACCTTTAGTGCTATTACAGTGCCTGGCAGCAGCGTTGGGATCACGATGGCTATGGAGATCTGCAAAAACTCTGTGGTGTAAGTGGTGATGTAAAGAGTGTTGACTTCTGTAAAAAAACCTTTATGGAAGGTTGTGATATATCCTTTTAAAATGTCATTTTCTGATCTTGGATTGTTACTAGAGATAATTCCCTTGGTTTCTTTTTTGTCATGAGTGTAACTCAACATTTGTCCAGGGCCAGATAAACTGCTGCTGCTTGTCATTGGTATAAATGCAATTGGTGTAAAATTACACTTGCAATTTAGGATCGGCATAAATGTGAATTCATAAGAGGGTTAGTTTCCTATAGTATTGAAGAACTTTCAGTGCCTACATTGAGCAGCAATTTATGCCATCAATTCCATGATAGAATAAATGATGTTTCTACTTGGACAAGCTTTGTTTTACCAGGATCAGTAACCTTATCAATGGTTGACCCAGAACTATAATATATGTTTGCAAATAGATAACATATGTCACAGTGAGAGGCAGACTTGCTTTATAAGCAGGAGTATATAATAAAGATTTAATAATAGCAAGGGAAAGAATGTACAGATGTATACAATAGAATATTTTTGAGAAGTGTAGCATTTTTGTTCACCTTATTAGAGAAGGATCATTTACATTATCTTGCTTACATCAAAAATGCACTAGCATTCATGTGTAAGCACATCACACAACTGCTTTTACACTGCCACACTTGCTTGTGAATTTTTTTCTTTGTTCATCTTTAGATAATGTAATTTTGATATGAAGAACAAGTATGTGACCTAGTAGGTAGCAGAGCAGTGAATGCTTTTTAGTAATTGAAATACAAGAGAACTACTGTTCTCAGCGGACCTTTGTTTTGCTTGCACTTTCAAAATTGCTAGGTGAAGGGGAGTGCTTAGTGCAAAGGGAAAAAAGCTCTGGAAACGTGCTGCTTAAATGGTGGATTGATGCTCTTTAATTTAAGATACAGCATCCCTACCCCCAATATCAATACTCTGTCATTTTTCATGACTTATAATAAAGGGAGAGAAATAACGGTAGAGTCCTAAGATATAAAACAAGTCACCCATGTCTTGTGCATTTTGACATTAACACTTCTCTTCCTTGACCTTTGACAGATTAGGCCTTGACCCAAAGCTGCTGGCCAAAATCCTAAATATGAGCTCAGGTCGCTGTTGGTCAAGCGACACATACAACCCCGTTCCTGGAGTGATGGAAGGAGTACCATCTGCGAATAATTACCAAGGTGGCTTTGGAACAACACTCATGGCTAAGGTACCTAGTGCTTGCATGTAAAGGATGTACAGTTACTTCTTTCTGGGCTTCAAGCAAATGTTTTTCTCAATGTTTCCTTATTCTATGCTGGGAAAAAGTGGTTAGAGTAGTTGGTACAGTGAGACATCTGGAAGATGTTGTCAGTCCAAAAAGTATGAGAGAAGCCATAAACTATGCTCTGATTTTTACTTTTTTGAAAAGGTCAGCAAAGGGTAAATGTCTTTCAGAGCTGTTTTGTACTATTTCATTTGAGGAATCTCCAATCTCAAGAGAAGAGGTGCAAAATGCTTCACAACCTGTAGCTAAAGATAAGCTTTACTTGCATTTTGGATTTTTTTTTCCTCCTTCAAATCTCAAATTTATAGAATGGAGTTTAAAAAAACAAATCAACCTTCCTGCACTTTGGAGTCAGATGTCCTTGTCCATTTAATTATTGAGGTGTTGTCAGGTATTTCAACCATCTTAGAGCCAAAGTTCCATTACTAAAGTGAATAGACTTACTTTATTAAATTATATTTGTGCTAGCGGTCTATTCAGAGTTTTCAGGGGTTGCTTCTGTGATGCCTCTTCAGAAAGAAATAGATCACAATCACTGCTACCTAAACCAAGCCTTCACTAGTTTGGAGTTAGATGATTTTGCCATTCTACTATTCCATGATTTAAGCTTTGTTGAATAAAATCAGTAATATGGCAACAGGTTTCACAAAGGGCATTAAGAGGCTAGGACTATGTTATGGAATATCTTATTGTAAGTGAGGTTAATGTAACTGTTCCTGGGTTTGCCAGTATTCATCAGTCTTTCAACAAAATTACTAGACAAGAAGGAATGATCTGCTCTGATGCAGATGAAGACTATTTTGGATCCTGTGACATCTGATACGTATGTTTTTCCCATTTTTCTAGATCTTGGAAGTCATTCAAGGGTAATAGGAAGAGTAGCTATAATTCTGATTTGTATCAGAATGACCTTTATAGAGCCGATTTACAGATCAAAGTGACATTTAGAGAGTAGAGTAAGATCTTCAATTTCCTTGTGCTAATTCAAATCCAGACACACAGAAAGTAAAGACCTGTCTTGTAAGTCATCCTTGAGAAGCCAAAGGTGCTCTCAGCAGTACTTAGTCTCTCACTTCTGTATCAGAGATTTGTTATTTAAAACAAAACAAACCAAAACACAGCAAATTCTATAAATCACCATAGTCCTGGATGGATAGGAAGTCCAGGCTAGTAACTTCCTAGTAACACTTGGGAGGTTCTTTTGCAACTTCCCAAAATGTCGACCGCAAAATAGACTTTGTTAGCAAAATCTTATAAAGGCAGTCTTGAGTTGAGACATTACTTTCATACTTAGGCAAGAGGTCTGTTTATATATCCAGGCCCTTTTTAGTTTTTCATTCTTTGGTTGGTTTCATGTCTGATTCAGCTTAGAATTCAAGACATCCTCCAACTCAGCTTGTCATTTCTGTCCAGCATGTGTGGTGGTGACTAGCTAACTATGGTTAGTTGCAATACCTGGTACTTGCTTTGAGTTTTGTCCTGTTTGTTTCAGATTATAGCTGTAGTTGACCAAGGACTGCTGGAGGACAGGCTTCAAATTCACCCTCTTGACAACATCCCCTCCTTTTTTTCCCCCCCCAAATTTAGTGTTTAAAATGCAGTAGAATTCTTCTCTGTATCCCTTTACCTTCAGTCATTAAAGAAGTTAACTGAAGTTGTAGCAATCGGAGGACAGTCCGCTGAGAAATTCTTTAATACATTCTTCCAGTTAGGTTGCAAACCCTTCATAGTCACAAAGTGTCCTGTTCCTCTCCTTTTGCTATTAACTGGTCATATTACAGTAAATGCAGGTATGCTAAGTGGCTTCAATTTGTTGTTATTCAAATCCTTCCTGATTTGATTTTTAGCCTGTTTTTAGTCCTCTTGCCCAAAAGAAAATGCTGCCACTAGAACCTATGTGAGAAGCTTAAGTGACTAGCCAAGGAAATTTTATTTTTCAGAGATGACATAACAAAGTGGGGGAAAAGAGTCTGATTCTTGCTACCAGGTTATAGAGTGATATAGAATTTTAAAATTCCTCCTGTCCTGAAGGAGGTTGCCTGCCTTGCAAAGTTTGGTGCTTTTCTATTGAATAACACTGAATTGCTATTTTAAAAATTAAAAACTAGACAAGACTCCCTTCTTTCAGGACTGTGTTTGTTGGCAGTAGAGTTCCTTTCACAATGGAACCCAAATAACCTGTAATATGTAAATGGCTATTTATAGCCTCGTTTCTCCACTGACTTTTTCTTTTTCTTTCCTACCATTCTTCCGCTCTGTCCTCTTCCCCCCTTTTCTCCATCCCCACAGGATCTTGGCTTGGCTCAAATTTCTGCCACCAACACAAAGACACCAGTTCCTTTGGGATCCCAGGCACATCAGATCTACAGGATGATGTGTGCAAAAGGCTATGCCCTGAAAGACTTCTCAGCTGTGTTCCAGTTTTTACGTGAGGAGGAGACCTTGTGAGCTGTCCCTTGGAAATGGACACAATAACAAACCACATCTTTTTGTCCTTATAGCTCATTTGAGAAGTATATGGGTTTAATCAAATACTGCGCATCCTGATCCCATACAGACTAATCATCTTTGGTTGTCTAGAATGCCACGAACTCCAGGGTTTTTTGCAGAATTCTTAAGAGCAAGCTGAAGGAGGAGATTGTTTGGCAATTAGCCAGACAGTGATTTCTTTTTTTTTTTAAAGAACTATCAAAGTTGGTTGGTTTTTTTTCAGTAGATGCAATAAATAAATATTTTTTTTTATTAAACACTTAACTGTTTGCATATACAATAACTTACATTATGGCTATAAACATAGGTGAATCTTGAATAGTAAGAGAACGTTATAAAGTGATTTTATGATATATAGTGATCTATTAATAAGTAATACTATGGAAAAAGGGAAGATTTGTTCAATGAAGAAACACAGCTTGAGATGGATTGTTGTTTGGTTTTTTTTCATTGGACCTACTAGCCTATAGTTTCTCAGTAGTGAAATTTTCCTGGGACTCAGGTTGCAGATTAAGTTTATAGGCACACGTTTCCAAGTGGAGAGCTGTTACAGCATGTTTACCTGATAGACTTAGTTAAAATAACATAGAATGTGTGTCCTCTTGTAAAGCTCAGTTATTGTATTTTGCTAACCCAATTTTATATTTTCTTGTGTTCTGCCACACATTTTCAGAACTCAAGAACAGCATTTACTAGAAGTTCTAACAAAGTGTACATTTGTTTTTAAGTATTTTAAATCTAAACAAACCCCATTATTTTGAAAAGAAATAAAAATCTGTACTCGTAAATACATGCTGTATGATTTTTGCCTTTTGCTTTCATGCACTCTTGTACACACTCAGTTAACCAAAAACTTGTATGAAGTGGTCTCATTTTTCAATTTGCTTGGTTTTCTACAGATTATCTTGCAAAGCCAAGCTCTTCAAGAGCTCTCATGAAATGCAGATGGTAATATGTGTGCATATTACCTTAACCATTCACCGTCTCCTTGGTCTTGCAAGCATACAGGTATACACTTCGCTTTATGAATGTAAATGCTTGTGTAGATTTTGCTAGATCTGCTCACATACAGACTTGCAGGCTCTAGACTTGATGGTCAGTTAAGCATCTGCATTCCTATTTTGGTTGTGTGTTGGAAGCTTTTCTATGTACACATTTGGGTAATAAAATTGTGTGCTTGAATTAGCTCAAGTCTGTGAAAAATCTGAGAACTTGGACATTATATTTTAACACATTAGCAACATCATCCAAAAGTCATTAAATAGTGTTGGTTGATCTGTTCTCCTTTCAGTTTTCTTTGAAAATGCTTGACATTCTAGGTTATTCAGGGTTTGGGGAGTCATTAATGCTATAATGCTATATCAACAGAAACAGAAGTGCTGGACAACTGGGAGCAATCTTATCTTTAAGAAATTGTTTGTCTCTCCTTTGATAAAAATACTGTTTCTACAGGAATGCATTACTTCAGAAATTAGACACAAAACTCTCTGCAGTAAAAATTATTGAAATTGCAAAGTCAACCACTCAAGCGCTGGAAAATGTGGAAACATGGAACCATAGTTGCAGAAGTGTGGTTTGACCTTTGATAATGAGGTCACTTTCTATGAGAATTTTTTCTATGGGACTCCTGCCTCACATAATGCAAAAGATGGATCTAGTCTCGTAATGAATTTGGGATCATTAGGATCGTTGTTCTTTTGGGAGTTTTATAACAGATGAGGTAAGGAATTGTATCAGAATCATGGTTAGGTTCATCTCCTCTGTATTTGACTTGGAAATCTGACTGGCATCAGCAGGACTGCTGAGAAATGCTTCGTTCTACTGTCCACCCCAGCCTGTAGCAGCATTTGCTAGAAATGTGTTTGCTGGTAACCTTGGGTTTAGCTGGGCTCTTTCTTTTTTTCTTTGTTTTGTTTTTTGCTGTTTGGGGTTTTTTTTCCATTTGTTTTCTGAAGACGTTGTATGCATACTTAGATGTTGGGAGCTGTGAGGAAGGAGAATGTTCTCAGTGAGACACACTCTTTGAAGCTTTTACCTTCTGAAATCATAAAGTCTCTGTTAAGTACATAGGAAATTTGTTATTTTTATGTTTCTCCCAAAAGCTTGTAGCTTAGCTTCCTGGGTTTCATTTCTCCTCCCCCACAACCTCTGATCAAATTTTAAATTCCTACTCCAAAGCATAGGGTGCTCAAGTTGGAGGAAAGGCTGCCAGAATCCTATTTTGGCAAACCAACAAAATGTTCTGTGGTCTCCTTCTTGGAGGACGATTTTGGCTGAAATTAAAAACAAACAAACAAAAAAAAACCAAACCCAAACCCCAGCTTCAGGGCAAGACAGCCAGCATGTAAAGTTTTAGAACAAGCAGTTAGTTTGGCAAAGTTAGAAACAACTTTTGAAATAGATCTTATTATGGAAAGTGCCTGGAAACCTTTAATGATGTCCAATACCTGAAGGCAGCAATACACTTTATATTAGAATACACTTTTTTCTGATTCTGCAGGGGAATGTTGTATAACTGGATACATATAATGGTGGTGGTATACATGGTAGCTATGGCTATTCTAAATATGCATATGTATATAATGTGTCTTTTGTTTGGGGTACGCTTCTGGTCAATGGATATTAAGCAAGTACTAAAACTGTTGTCACTGCCAGAAACAGGTGTTGAAAACTGTAATTTGTTGAGTTGAACAGAGAGATTGTAAAGTTGGTTGAATTTCTACACTAATTACCTTTTAGTACATAGACACAAATTAGGTGCGACAAATTAACTACAAATTTTGTAAATGTCCCAAAGGGAAACTTGAAGTAACTTAATTTTAAATTAGTTTGAATGTTAAACTAGCCCTCCCATCATGCTTACTTTGGAAACTCACCTATACCAAATGCATTTATTGACCAACAGGAAAACACTGACAACCAATACAAGTAGTGATGGTTTTAAAAGAAATCCTAAGCAGCCTTCTCTTGTTTATGATTCAGTACAACTCATCGTAAGCAACTATTTTTGGTGGTTGTTTAACATACGAAGCCTTCTATTAAAACTGCTGAGTACTATATTGCTTTAACTTTATTTATGGCTCTTACAAGCCTCAGGAGGAAGTGGAGGTATTCTGACCAAGTAAAAGTATTATATGTGATATTTTCTGGCTCTGCTTTAATCAATGGGAATTTTGCCACTGAGTACAATACTGCCAAGATTTCACAGAGCCTGTTGAATGCCCACATGATTCCAGTGCGGATGTGGCCAAGATGCAGCACTGGAGGAGCTCAGACACATCTCTCTGGCAGGGATTGTGCCACATTACTGTCATCAGTATTATGAGAAGTTGGGGTGATGGCTGTGAGAGGAAGGAGCCAGCACAAGCTGCAGAAGTTGCTATTGCCAGTCTCCATCCCAGCCTTGTCCACAGTGGATGAGAGAGATGCTGAGGGGGACAGAATAGCTGCTGTCCCTGCCTGCCTAAGAACAGAACTACTTGTCTGTTCAGCTGTTTAAATTTTACAACTCCTTGCTACAAGAAGATTTGATGAAATGATTTGTGGAACAGAAAGACTGGGGCCACCCCTGGAGTAAGCAGAGAAGGACTACCAGCATACAAGGGCTACTGTACTTATGCAGTAGATGTCTGTCTGTGCTTTTAGTCCACTAGCTTAATTTGTAAACCCAAATCTATCCAGCCACAACTCTGAGGGTCCTAACTTGATCAGTAGTGTGAGACCTGTTGTTTTCAATTAGTCTTTATATCATCATCGTCTTCTCCTGCATATAAAAAGAGATGTAGTTCAGCTTTCTCAAGAAAAGTTGAGAATGTTGTCTATCTTTAGAAGACTGACTTATAAGTTGTGAAAACTTTGAAGTAGTTCAGAAACCTCTGATGTGTTTTCTTGGTGGCACAACATGTGAAGCTAGGGTTCCTACAGTAATTTAGACTTCAGGTTTTCTAAGACCTTAAAGTTTAGGAGACATGCAGAGGGAAAGCCTTTTTATTGACTTCAGTGTCAGGTTCTTAGAGCTCTTACTGCAAGCCTTGCAAAGTTAAAAAATTATATTTTAGTAGTGGGAGAAGTTTAGTTCAACATATACAAATCAGAATAAATGATACTTTTGAAAAGCTCAAGCTTTCAACAGCAGGAATGTCTTTGCTGTTCTGTGAACAGCATAATGGATGTATGGGTCTTAAAAGCTGTTGGTATTTTTAGGATTTGTTGCTTTCTGTAAGTGATTTGTCGCAACCTGTCCTGCCTGCTGGCAGTTACACATTATATTTTTTCAATAAAAGTAATAGCAACAGTTACAAAGTTGTCTTAGGTGGACAGAGAATGAATGTTTTTATGGTTGGTGTTTTAATAGATGTATGACATGAAACTGGTCATCCGTATGGCAATGACTTTGTTTTGTTTTGTTTTTTCATCGTAGGTTGTGAGCTCATGGGGTAAACTGAAGCAGGTGGATAAACCTTTCTAAAGTACTAAATGGCTCATAATAACTACTGCATGATTAAAAGCTGTCTGGCTCTTTTTGCATTTACACCCAGCTCTTCCTTTTGACCTGGATCCTGAGATAAGGTCTGGATTTTCATTTGAGATCAGAGACAACTCAGTCTGTTTCTTCATCTACTTTTACTGAGCCTCCATTAGTGATGAGAGTGTTCTGTTTGTTGATGTAAATGCTGTATATGGAGATAATAAATGTGCTAACGTGTTTTGTTAAGATCACTAATTCCAAAAAGACTTGGAACACTGGACAAAAGCAACTGAAATACAAGTTATAAAAATATAAGTTTGCATGTACCTGAATTGCAGCTAACCTGTAAAGAAATGCAAATATTTTTCCAATACATTTCAGTGCTTACAGTATTTTTAGAAAATAAATCGTGTTATGTCCTGTTTAAATTCAAAGGAGAAAGCAGGCAAGTAAAAAAAAAGTAATAGCCTTCAAATATGGTCAGATGTAAGCTTTATTTGGCCAGAATCAAGTGTTGCTGCTCTATGTCTTCCAGTTTGAGACACATGACAAAACTAGCTTGGATTTTTGCAGGCACCTTATAGCACCAACAGCCGCAGGGAAGCAAGTGATGTGGGAAGTAACTTAAAAAGTACTTTGTAAAATCTCTGAGCTGCCTACTTTGTTCTGAGTGCTTTCTTCCAAATTATTTAACAGTGTTATCTGGTGTGTAATCACTGGTTGCAGACATACCTGTGCCAACTATAAGCTAGCTTGTTTGCATATCTGCAGTTCTGTAGTCCAAGAATCTTTCATGGGAAGTTGGGTAAATACTGGGGCAGCAGTGCTGTGTAGACAGGCTGTTTCCAGTACCTAAACTGGCTAGTTTGTGGCTATCAATAGTAGGCCATTTTTTCCTTTCCAGTCATGCTATTCCATGCATATAGAGCCTGCAAGCTTTCAATGATGACTATTTAGTAGGCTAATGCACTGGATGTTGTAGCTGTTACCTGTTTTACAACATCATCTTGGCAGTCTGTGCCCTGTTTTTTTCTTCCTCTGTACGATGCCTAGGACAGGTCCCTTGGTGTTGTGTAATTGTCTCAGGCAGCTGCCAGTCTGCAATCTACAGAAAAGACTAACTAACGTCACTCACTGGTGATTGAAGCCAGAGCTTTGGGCACATAGATACGCGATATGCTTGGATTACTCTTTCATGTCTACAAACAGGGTTTTCATACAAGCTCTGCCTTTTTTGAACCTGTATATTGCATGGCACAGCCAGCAGAATGCAGTTCTAGTCCTGCATCGCACCACCCAGCTCTGCCGTCTGAGCAATAAACATCACACCAGCCCCTCCAAACTTCCTGGGGCTACCTGTGGCTCTAGTTTTGGCAGCTTTGTCTACCTTGGCTCTGGCTGCCTGGAATCTACTTCTGTGCTTTCTCTCAAAAATACCTTTTCCACTGCTGCACCTGAGCTGACTATAGGCCTTCAGTGTGCCTGTAAATAAGATGTTAGGTCTTACTTGCTTTCTATGTGCTCCCAGCAGTGCCAGAAAGCACATAATGAATGTGTCTTCCTTGTTTCATCCAGACTTAATAAGTAAATGGAACTATAAACAGTAAGCCAAAAGGCTGGGGATGGCAGGCATTTATTGGGTAATAGAAATTTGTTCATTGAACTGGTCTTTGTGCTACTTCATGACTGTGGTATCTCAGCTTTTTCTGAGAGCAGGAGTGATGTGTGTTTCTTTTCATATGAAGAGGTGCCAAAACTGGCTCTATCCACTGAGCTGTGGCTGTCATTTTGAAACAGACTCATTATTTACATTTACAGTAAAAATGAAAACCAGCCATTTTCTTGTATTGCAACATAAATGATTTGCTTTGTTGGGGTTTTTTTAAACCATTTACAACAAATGGATGCTCTAATCCATTTTGTAGTATTTTACTTCTTTTTCCAGCTACGTAGCAGCCTACATATTATAGGCTATATATGACATCTAAAATCATCAAGAATCTGTAAGAAACTCAGTCTTCAGGCAACGCTGCCATGGTGCTGTTAGTAACACATTGCAAACAAGAAAGTAGTAAGTAGAAATAATGCACTCATTTAGAAGTAATAAATCCTTTGATCTTTCTTTGAAGCAAGGGTATATGCTTAAACTACCAATTCAGGGACAACCAGATGCCCATAAAGAATGGTTCTTTGCTTTGATAGAAAATCACTGAGGCCTGCCCAGCAGCTCTGGTCTGTAAACAGATCAGTTAAGTGCTCATCAGCTCTGATTTGCATAGGACAGTCTTTGCACACAAAACCTACTTCCAGCTTTATTTATTTGCAGGAAAGCTACTGGGCTCCTTTTAGTTAGAAATCTCAGTAGAAAGTTGCTTTGTGAGAAGGGGCAGGATCCTGATTTGGAAATAGTGTTTTTCCTCTGCATCGATTTTAAATAGGCAAATAGCCTGGCAAGAATAGGCAAATTAACCTGTAGCCTGGCATGTTTGCTGAGCCTCTTTAGTGCTGGAGTGTGGGAATTAGAAAAATAGCTCCTTTTTGGAAATTTGGAGAGGAATTACTTCCCTCTGCTCATTGATGTCTAGATAAAGAGCATACATGGGACAGGATTGGGAAGCGGATGCTTGTGTCTGCGGGAAAAGGATCCCAGAGCCAGTGTTCACCATAAAATACTTGTCACCTTTGAATGAAAATAAATGCCTTGTGGATGATTGCTAGTTTGTGTGCAGAAATTGTGTGCAGCCTGCAAATGTGGTGCTTACATTTTTCCCTGTTTAAACTTCTTTTGATCCCTGCAGTTACTTTTGTCTAATACAAAGGGAGGTCAGTCTCAGCCACAGACATAGCAGATGGTGAGATTCACCCCGGAGTATAGAAGAGCTACAATACTTCAGTGTCTTTTGCGTTTTAAAGTGCATTGCTTCTCAACTGATTTCAGCCTGACCAATGGTTTGCTTTCCTTCTGAATCAAGAAAGGAACAAAACTACCACTTTTTTCTAATGGAGAGGCAAAAATATCAAAAGGGGGGGCGAAAACCCACAAAGGATTGCTGAAACCGATGTGAGCAGCTTCAGTGCAAACCTGCTGTGGCTGGAAGGGTCTTAAAAGCGATACACTAGATTATTTCTATATTAATGATCTCACAAACTTTGGGGTGACAGATATACAAATAAGGGTATAATGTGTGCAGTGGTGTTTTAAAACAGAATACCAGGGTTAGACACAGGAAAGTCAATCGTGTATTTCTGCCTTACCCTATAGTAACAGTGAAAAATGTTATGAATCTGTTTTTATATTGCTTATACTCTCTATTTTGTCTCCTCTTTTGCTTGGAAAATAAACATAGGTTAGTCTCTTTGTGCCTGAAAACATAGGATGAAAGGTTGGACTAAGGAAAATACATACCATTTTCAAAGACAAGCTAAATATAGTTAGAAACTCTTTCCTATAAATCCCTGTTTGGTTTTCATTTATTTATTTCATCAGCCAGATGCTAGTTTTTCACCTAGGCTATGATAAGAACATTACCCACACACTTCCTCAAAAAATAAAATCTACATTATTGCAGGGCAGTCTGCATTAGCCCATCAGCCATCTGCCTTTGAAGGCTTGTGTTCAGCCCCTCAGTTTTATAGTGCCAAGATTCAAATATGGGATTGCTAGAGGAAATTAATTACTAGTAAATTTAGAACAAAGGAAACAACCTGCAATTTCACAGCATGTAAAACACCTTTTGAAATTCTTCGCTCTCTTCTTGGAAACCAGTGTGTCAAATTATTGGAATTATTTTAAAGGCCTCAGTAAAATACATAGCTATCCAACAAGCCATAAATCTATTGCTTAAGGATATAAATAGCAAGCAGAAAATTATTTTTTCTCTAGCCACTTTAGACCACATCTATTCAATGTGTATTGCAAAGCACTGTGGTGCTTGCTTTTCTGAAACCCTAGGTGCTGAGTATAGCCGTGGGCAAAGAATGGAATCTGGTGGGACAAAGTTGTGATCCAAGATGAGACATCCTCTGTTGCTGTGAGCAACTGATCCCTGAGCTCTACAGCTGCTGCCTCCTTCCCTTCCAGCCCAACTCCTTTCAACCACCAGCGTCCAACCAGGGATGGTAGTGGGCTCAGGGTCCCATATGGCTTCACACATCAGTTGTCCCACTTGTCCAGCACTACCTGCATCTTTCTGAGTTTTATGGAACTGTCTTCTGTCTTCACTTCTTAGGTGCTTGTGTCTGCTTATACAGCTTCATGTAACCTCCAAGAGGTACAAAGAAATGTCTTCAGTTTAGTCTATTGTTTACCTGACCTTTCTATTGATTCTCTTGCTGTTTGTTCACAGTTCTCCCTCTCCGACAGTTCTACTTTTCTTGTTGCCTCCAGCTCATTGTCTGTAAAGAGTCTCTTGCTTTCATCCTTCTACAGCCGCTCCGTCATGTTGTCTTCTCACTTCTTCCATCACACCTAAATGTGCGTCTTTGTCCAATAACGTGATCCACAGAGACACATCATTCTTACCCCTAACAGCACTACATGATTCTGCCCCAGCCATTGCTATAGTTTTATTTTCCTTTCTTTTTCCTTGTTAACTAGGATGTTTTGTCTCCCTTGACTCTTCTGCTCCATTTGAACCACACGTTTTTTCTCTTGTAACTTTGCAACCTCTAATACTCACACAGGGACAACACACACTATGTAGTCAGTTTTAAGAGTGATTTCAAAATCACTCTTCAAGTCACTAAGGAGTTTAGATTTTATATTGCCACTTTCACTCTTGTTTTCCTATCTTTTACCTTGCCCCTGCTCCCTGAATTGGCTTTTTGTTGAAATTAGTATCAAGTGTCCTCTCTCTTCTCCTTCAAAAACGGGGCATCAATATCTGTCTCTAAGGCTGTGTCTAAGCCAGTGATGCAGTCCAGAGCAGGAACCTGCTTTATAGTCTTATTTTCTGACCGTACCCATTTGCCATGCTTGGATTCATGTTGCAGTGCAAACCCAGAGGACACAAGCAGGTTTTCTTTCAGATGAAGCTATGGAGCAAGGTGGTGCTCCACATCTGCCTTAGGCATTCTGCCTTGCTCATGGGCCTTCTGTACACAGGACCAGACTACAGCTAGTCTGGAAGAAGCTCTAGATATAAATCACAGTGTGGGCATTGGCTCCTCAAAACCAACTGTGTAGCAATCCAGATTTGCTCCTACTGTGCTGCCGTTGTAGACAGATCCTGTACATCCTTTCAGAGGAGCTGATTTTTGATTGCTGCTATAAACCTCTGTTTGTTATTTTAACATTTGAGAACTATCTGTGCCACATCAGATCAATGTGAGTTGCAAGCCTTAGACTTCTGAAGTGTGGGGCTGATCCTCTTCTTACTGATACTGATTTTGTATCCAAGCACATTCATCTGTGGGGATTCTCTTTATGTTATCTGAAGTGAGATCCACACCGAAAAGTATTTTCTGTTTAGTGAAGTGTCATACCTGTAACCATATTGTGCATGTTGTAAATGCTTACTCCAGGAACTATACTGTTACTGACCTAAACAGTTGTTTTTGTAGTACAGGAGTTGCAACATTTAGTTAGCTGTGTATTGTGAAGGAGCTGACCAGGTTGTTATTGTGGAAAAAAAGATACATAAAATTGATTAAAACCTGTTCTCCATGGGGGCTTGTTTTTATGACCCTGGAATTTGAAAGATTTAAAAATACATTTGCATTCATGAAAAATGTATTTTGACAGCATAATGGCTGACAGTCCTGCTAGTTGTAAGGAATTCCTTTGATGATGAGCTACAAAGTCCTCAGTAGCCCTGGCAGAGATACAGGGTTTCCAACCCATTAGTGTTCCCTTTATTTTATTTATTTTATTTGAAAGCTTCCCTTCTCAAAACCCACAAAGGAAGAATAGGAAACAATCATCAATGTAGAGGTGACTTTTCCACTTCCTTCTCTCTCATGTAGTTGTTAACAGTAATTTACAGTTGCTCAGTTACATTTAGAAGGCTGTGATCTTTCTACCTAAAGTAATAAAATCAGTGTGTAGGTCTTATTAATTTACTGCATGCCATAAAGGCTAACAAATTGTACTGTACTAAAAGAATATTGCCAAAGTATTTACTAAAAAAACTTTCGATATTGAAAGTGATTCGGTTTCCTGTGGACTTCCTTACCTCTGCAGGAAAAAAATGCCACAGCATTAGGCATATTCATCAGCTGTGCTGTATGGCAGACCTGAGAAGTATTGTACTTTTCTAAATATGAAGGAGGAAAACTGCAGTGAATATTCTTGATGCATGCACACATCTTTATTTCCTTCTTTGACTTGAGTTGTGCCCTTTGGAAATGATTCTACCCTAAGCAAGTAAAAAAACGTGGATGTTCCTGCAGTCAATGGAAATTTTACCATTTTTTTCAGTAGGACAGGACTTTTTCTCCCATATTAATTTTTTGGCACAATTCAAATTGGGTTATGGCTCTTCAAGTATAAAAAGTGTCAGATGTTTTATAAAAATCTGATCAATCATTAAACCAAGTAATTTTGCAAGAAATAGTGAATTATGAAGACTTCTGAATAGAATTGCAGTGTGACAGGATCTCTCAAAAATGATCAGAAGGCAATTTGCCTGGACTTGAAAGCTGAGTTAAGATCAACAAATTTTGTTGATGAAAGATCCCATCCATGGCTAGGCTTCGCGAACGAAGATTTGGAAAGGGCTCTACCCGTGTTTGTTGCAAGCGCGTTGGTGGCTAAAAAGGCCAATACGAGACAGGCATGCGTGGTTGCAAAAGGCACAGCAGAAAGACTCCTTAGATGGTGTGTTCTGCAAGGCACGATTCTTTCTGCCTTTCTCCTCAAGGGTGATCCTCCATGCTTTCTCAAAAGCATCCTCAGCATTATAGATGGTGTGTCTCCAGGCCTCCTGCTTGGAGGCCAGAGTAGACTAGTTATGATGATCAATATGGCCAAGGCTGAGATGTTGTTTCAGGGAGTCCTTGTATCTTCTCTTTGGGGCTCCTCTCTTGCAGCAGCTGCTGGCAAGTTCACCATAAAGAAAGATCTTAGGGAGGCGGTGGTCCTTCATCCTTGAGACGTGCCTTGCCCATCGCAGCTGTGTTCTCAGTAACATGGCCTCAATACTTGTGACTGCTGCTTGTTCTAGAACAGATGTATTGGTCACATAATCTGACCAGTGGATGTTTAGGATTGTGCGGAGACAGCGTTGATGGAAGCGTTCTAGGATATACAGGTGGTGGCGGTAGATGACCCATGATTCTGATCCGTATAAGAGAGTAGACAGCACTATGGCTCTGTAAACTCTGATCTTTGTACTTTTCTTCAGGTGTTTATTTCGCCAAACTCTTTTATGAAGCTTTCCAAAAGCACTATATGACTTTGCTAGCCTGTTGTCTATCTCTCCGTCAATCTTGCCATCCGAGGAGATGAGGCTACCTAGGTAATTAAACTGCTGAACTGATTTGAGCTCTGATTCGCCAATGGTGATATGGGGATGATGGAAGACTTCCTGAGGTGCTGGTTGATAGAGAACTTCTGTCTTCTTTAAGCTGACTTCCAGCCCAAAGAGCTCGGCAGTGTCTGCAAAGCAGGATGTTAAATGTTGCAGAGCTGCTTCTGTGTGTGCAACAAGGGCGGCATCATCAGCATAGAGCAGCTCCTGGACAAGATGATTTAAGGTCTTAGTGTGGGCCTTCAGTCTCCTTAGATTGAATAGGCTTCCATCAGTACGGTATCAGATGTAGATACTGATACCGACATCCAATCCTGATGAAAGATAGCCAAGTATTAAATAACCAGAAGTCAGGAATTACAGGGTCACAATCAGGAACCTCCTCTAGTTAATATTTTTATAGATGGAGGTAAAAAAAGTCAACCCATTGTTGAAATTTGCAGCCACTGCTATGCTGAGTAGCAATCTGTCATTGCGTGGCCTCAAATGTGTGGAAAAATCACAGAATCATAGAATGGTTGCAGTTGGAAGGGACCTCTGGAGATGATCTGGTCCAACACACCCTGCTCACTCAGAACCACCTAGAGCCACTTGCCCAGGACCACATCCAGATGGCTTTTAAAAATGTCCAAGGATGGAGACTCCACTCCCTGGCCAGCTTGTACCCGTGGTCAGTAAATATGTGTTTCCTAATGTCCAGACAGAACTTCCTGTGTTACCTTTTGCCCCCATTGCCTCTTGTCCTGCCACTGGGAACCACTGAAAGGACCCCAGAAGCTCCATCCTCTTTACACATTCCCTTCATGTATTTATATACATTTATAAGATCCTCACTCAGCCCTCACTCCAGGCTGAAAAGTCTCAGCTCTTTCCGCCTTTCCTCACAGGAGAGTTGCTCCAGTCCCTTCATCATCTTCATGGCCCTTAGCTGGATTATTTCCAGTATGTTTTTTGCCGTGTACAAAAGCACATTAGCATACTTCCCATGTGCAGAGCTTCTCTGGGGAGGGGTAGGGACTGAGCTCTGGTTCTCTACACATCCTTTACCAAGGTGTTTCCCACAGACACCCAAGCATGCTGGTCTGCAGTGAGATGACTTAGTACTTATCTACCCTGTGGTGAAGTTAGAAACCTGTAGCATCACTGTAGCATTCTGCCCACAAAGGGACCTCTTCCCAACTGCAGAGATCCCCAAGTCCTCAGAGAAAGAGTGATCTATCCTTTCTAAAGTAAAACTTTCTTTTCTATTCATGCTGTAGTAACTAGAACCAACAAAAATACCAGGCTCTAGGTGAAAGATTTGTGCGGCTGGCCAAACCAGCTGTGTAAAAAGAGCCAGAATGAAAATAATTACATGTCTAAGTTTGAAATTATTTCTAGCATGCAGAGGCTTTAACTGCTAAGTTAACGCTTTTTACTGTGGGAAAGAGCTTATGTTTAATACTGTAGTGGGTGCTACAGATTTGTCTATTTCCCTTTGTAGGGTGGCCCTGTGAGTCATGAGACTCTTAATCAAGGTTAAAGGCAAACTTTGCCAGGCCACCCGTAATGTAGAGACAATGTCCTGTTTGAAACCTTTTCTGCTAATAGCCAGAAGAATATACTTAGAATTCAACTGGCAATAATTTCATTTGCTGTAATTCGATGCATTATGATGATTTTCACAGAATCACAGAATCATTATGGTTGGAAAAGACCCTCAGGATCATCTAGTCCAACCGATAGCCCTACACTACCCTCACCCCTAAATCATCCCCTGAAGAAACACATCTATCCTCTTCCTAAAAACCTCCAGGGATGGTGACTCCAGCACCTCCCTGGGCAGCCTATTCCAATATCTAACCACTCTTTCAGTAAAGAAATTCTTCCTAATATCCAATCTAAACCTACCCTGGCTCAGCTTAAGCCCATTCCCTCTAGTCCTGTCACTAGTCACAAGGGAGAAGAGGCCAACACCCGCCTCCCTAGAATGGCCTTTCAAGTAGCTGAAGAGAGCGATAAGGTCTCCCCTCAGCCTCCTCTTCTCCAGGCTAAACAAGCCCAGCTCCCTAAGTCTCTCCTCGTAAGGCCTGTTTTCCAGACCCCTGACTAGCTTAGTTGCCCTTCTCTGCACCCTCTCTAGTAGCTCAATGTCCTTCCTAAACTGCGGTGCCCAAAACTGCACACAGTACTCGAGGTGTGGCCTCACCAGTGCCATGTACAGTGGCAAGATCACCTCCCTGCTCCTACTGGTCACACTATTCCTGATGCAAGCCAGGATGCCATTGGCCTTCTTAGCCACCTGGGCACACTGCTGACTCATGTTCAGCCGGCTGTCGATCAGCACCCCCAGGTCCTTCTCTGCTGGGGAGCTCTTCAGCCACACCTTCCCGAGCCTGTAGCGCTGCTGGGGGTTGTTACGCCCAAAGTGCAGGACTTTACATTTAGCCTTATTAAAACTCATCCCATTGGTCTCTGCCCATCTATCCAGCCTATCTAGGTCCCTCTGCAGAGCCTGCCTACCCTCAAGCAGATCGACACTCCCACCCAGCTTAGTGTCATCTGCAAACTTACTAAGGGTGCACTCTATCCCCTCATCCAAGTCATCAATAAAGGTGTTGAACAGGAGAGACCCCAATACTGACCCCTGAGGGACACATAGCAGCCTAAATCTTCCATTGATCTAGGCTGAACTACTACCCCAATTTGAAATAAAAAATAGCAAGCTGATCATAAACAAATAATTAATAGAAGGAAAACCTGAATTGACTGGATTTGCTGTGAAATATTCACTCGACTCTATAAATACCATTTGGTTTCTATCCACAGGAGGAATGATTTACTTCACCCGACAGGTAAAACAGAATAAATAACAAGTCCCTAATACACTGAATCAAATGAGAAAATAAAAACTGTGATAGATGTGACCTTTTGAGAAATATTCAATTGTGTTTGCCACTACTTGGAAATAATACCATATACCTAACAGTAGGTAAGAGCCAGTCAGCAGATATGTCACTGTTTTCTGTTATTATCTTAATGTGGAATGCAATTTTTTTTAACAGATCCAATATGTTTTAATAAGTTGCTTGTTTCCTTTCACTCACAGAGTTTTTGTATGTGGGATCTCAAATAGGTGTATCCCTCCACTTTCTGCTTTATAGCTCATCACTGTCACACATTATATCAGTATTGCAGTAATGTGCAAATTTGTCTACAGTTTTGTCCAGAGGATCCCTGAGCCTGAAGTGTGCTGATGAGCTGGTTTTGTACTTTATTTCTTCTGATTTAGATCAAAAGAATGACTTGCACATGGGTGAGCCCTTTGCAATACACTTGATGGGCTTCCGAAACAGTGCCAGGTGCCAAATCTCATTTTTATTCCTCTGTTAGTCTGCATGTTCAATATGTAGGAATTTTCCAGAGTCTTTACTCACAGGCCTTATACCTCAAAGAATTAAATATCTGTTCTCATGAAGACCCTTCTCAAAAGAACCCATAGCTACCTTATATTCCCACTTCAGTTGCCATTTAAGGAGGGACCATGCTGTGTATTGACATGCAAAACCAAGCTCCAAAGAAGTGACCTGCTGTGTCTGAAAATTTCTTTAACAAGCAACTTTTAAATTAGAGTTAACCTGAGATTTAGCCAGTCTTCTCATTTGCACATCAATATCCTGATGCTCCTCCTTAACACTAGTGATGTCCCAGTGTTACTTTTAGGATAGGGTAGCTAGCTTTGATCTTTAGAGATATGCACACAGCAGAAAGCTGGATGTGATCTTGGATGAAGTTTCAGGAGTGTTTTGGCCAACTGCACAGGGTGTATGGTAGTGAGACACTGGTAAAAACTACAATCTGGAAAGCACCCGTCACAAGCACACACAGTTACAGGCAAAGACATGCTTTAGGCAGCAATACACAGATTACATCAGCAGAACTGTAATTTTACTGCTGGAACACCACCTACTCTGCTTACTTTTCCCAGTGCCATTGTCTTGGCCAAAGGCATCTCTCTCCCCAGCCTGCCTGGCCAGACCATGCCAGTGGCATCCTGCTGCACAAATGTGGTCTTGGCATGTGACAAACGTACCTGAAGAGCAATACCCTGGGGATTCAGGAGCCTGAGGTCCCTGAGGACAGTTTCTAACAGTACAGACAGAGACAAAGGCGTTCAGTAATTCAACCTTCTTTTTGTATCATCTGTCACCAAGGCACCCTCCATGCAGATGCATTTCTGATGGATTTTGGCCCTTACTGCTATGTCATAGCAATAGACTTTATTTCTGGGTATATCTTCTCAATGATGTCAAGAACTGAAGTTCTTATTCACATGAACTTTGTTCTCAGCTGTGTCTCTAGTTCTTCCTTCCTCCTGGTTCAGACTCAACAGTGCTTGTAGAATTGCTTGGAGAACAAATCATTAAAAGTTAAAAGTTTGCATCTAATAAATGCTGTGATTTCTTTCCTGTGAATATCTGCTTGTATAATTGCAGTGGAACAACTCCTGTGAAATAATTCTCTTTGAACTGTAGTCTTGTGTAAGGATAGAAAAGCGTCAGGTCAGATCTGACCATATAGCTCTGCCTCCTGTCACACGCAGTAGTAAGCAATGGATGTGGAGAGAGGAATGTGACAAGGAAAGCACATCATGAAATTTCTCCAGTCTGCTCTCCTGCTCTCTTGCTGGTTTGTATGCTTTTTTTCTAGTATTCTACTGGCCTGATCCAGTGAGTGGGGGACACTTAGCACCTCTCAGAATGTGCTTTGCATGACTTCGTGAAAGTTATATTAATCTTGTCAGGTCCCTGGTATTTGAGCTGAAAGCTTGAACAGAGTGGGCCTCACAAGCAACCACTGGGTTAAGATAGGCTTCCCTATCAAGTGGCAAAGGCCACTGAAGAAATAGTCATGTAAGTTGTGGAGGGGGAATAACATGATTATGACTATTTCATATTTTGCTATCAGGGAAAACTGCTTGTTCTTAGTCCCACTTGTGTTAGATGTACAGAAATAATCCGTTCACACGATGGAAATGTTAAATTACCTTTTAAAAGCCCAGGAGGAGAACTCAAGTGCACAATCAATGCTACTGATTTTAAACAGCTACTTCTTCCATTTTCCTCCTATACTTGCTAAGCAAGGAGTGATCAACATCTGAGTGGAGAAAAAGTTAACCAATTCTACTGGTGGCCCTCTTTTGTCAAGCCTAGAATTGTGGTTACTGAATAACATTAAAGTAAATTAACCCTTAAAAAACCAAACCAAACCAAAA
Organism: Galbula dea; assembly: GCA_013399015.1. Taxonomy (NCBI): domain Eukaryota; kingdom Metazoa; phylum Chordata; class Aves; order Piciformes; family Galbulidae; genus Galbula; species Galbula dea. The sequence continues at coordinate 332,163 of VWZX01003426.1, forward strand.
CAACAATCAACCAACCAAGCAAACAAAAAAATCACAGCAAAAAATCTCAAAGGTTCTGAAATTCAAGTAATATATTGATATTGCCGAAGCATCATGGAGTTGTCCTTGCTTTAAAGAACCCTGTTGTTGACAATAAAGAGCCTTATCCTGAGTCAGGAAGCATTCCTAACCCTCTGGTAGCCGTTCTTTAAGCATGGAAATGTATGCTACAAAATTTCCCTATTTAATTGCTCTGATTTTATTTAGAGAGAAGGTTAAGAGTATTAGGAAACACCTTCAAAGCAAGTAGAAAAGATTAGTTGTGGGATAGGTAGGAAGCTGTTTTCTCACTGGGATCTTCAAAAAGCAAAGATTTGTAAAGCTTTCAAGATGACTGGGGACAGGATTGACTTCTTGTTAAATCAGATAGAGACCTAATTAGAGATTTATGAAAGCAACAAAGCACCCTGCAGCAGGCAGTTTTCCTGCTGGGAGAAAACTCACTGAAACATGAGGATAAGGCTAATAGCTTCTAAGAAGAAAGAAAGAAAGAGAAAAAAATGTCCCTTTTAACTGTTTTAAACCCTCAAGCAATTGGATGTGGCTGGTCAGGGTTTAGAGGAGATAGCCTGACTTGCTTGAAATGAAGACAGGAGACACAAATCTGTTGCCAAAGGCCCCAGGGAAGGGTGGTCAAAAGACTAACTGAAGCGGTCAGCAGATGAGCAGATATCTCCCCTCCAAGTAGAGGGCTGAATTAGCCTTGCAGTTGCTAAACTCAGGATAACAAATCTGCCTAAAGCTTTGCTTCCTCATTGGGAAAATAACCTTTGAATGGATCTCTGGAGCAAGAGAAAGAGATCAAGGAAAATGTGTCAATTTGGGATAATAAAGGAAGCAGAAGGGCCATAAACGGAGCAGATATGCATCCCTAGGCAGCAGCCACCTTTTTTTCTTTTAGCAATTGACAGTGGCCCTCAAGGTGTTGTTACACATGATGAGTTCTCAGACTTGATACTGCATTTCTTCTTATTTCCATTTGCATAGTATATGACCTTTGCTTTTCTGTATATGAGATAATCTTGTGATAGAAATGTGAACATATGGGGAAAAATCATCCACGTGCCATCTAGTTTGGTGCATTCGGATTCAAAATAGATATATTTCTGAATGAATTTTTACAAATGGAATGCAAAGTCTAACCTGAAATTTTGATTGTATGTTTCCTTTTTCTATTGCAATCAATAGAAGCTGAAGTTTGAAAACTGAGAAAGCTTCAGGGCAGAAACCTGAATAGCTTCACTTAGAAACATTCTCTCATAGAAACAGGCATTCATAGCTCAGAAACAACCCTTCCGTGTTCAACACAATTTAGGCAGTCTTGCATGGTGGACCTTCTTTTGCACTTTCTGAGTGAAAAAAATGCTGGTCATTGTTTGCATTGGTAAAATTATTGCTATAATGTTAATCCATTGCAGCACAAAAAATAATATTCTGAAAGTTTCTTTAATGGGAAATAGTAAACAATGGAAGTTACTGAACTGTCATTTGTCACTATGAGTGACAAGCTCACTTATTTAGGACTGAAGAGGTCACAGAGATCATGCCTGGATGTGGTATGATTTTAGATTAAAACAAAACTTCCACTATTTTCCCTAATAAATGTTGAATACTTCAGTAATGGTTGCATGCTTAAGTAATATATGCATGCTCTGCTAGTTTAATTTTCATAAACTTGATTGATTCAAATGTTGACTTTACTGCCACAGCTTTTATATCCTTATCTAATCAAACTACATGGTTATTATTTCAATTTTACATATTTTAGAAATTAGATTATCTACCTTAATGGTACAGTAAGATTTTACATAGTTTACTAAGGAAAACGCTGACTTGATATTATTTCTCCTATTTTAATGCAATATTTTTAGTTTTTCTGGGCCGAGCTAAGCTCTTCAGAAATTACTTCACAGGAAAAGTGTATGATCAAGTTGAAGGGAATTAAATGATAATAAATTTATTGGATCTTGCATCCCAGCATTACTCCTGCTTATCACTTGGAACTGTTCCTCTGCAGGTGCTGTAACCTCATATTGTGGTCATAGCTTTCCTGTTTCATGGAAGTGTACTCAGTTTCTGTATTATTCTTATGGTCTTCTACTCAGAAAACGAAAATGGCTGAGTTCAAAAATTGCAGTATTCAGTTTTGCCTGCTCCTTCCTTCTCATCATAAACACAATCCACAAAAATCATTCTTTCTTTCTTTCCTTTAATTTCACTTTTCAGATAAAATATTCAAATAGCATTTGCAGTTTGAAGTGCCAAATTCAAAACCTCTAGTGAAAATTAGAGTGAAAATGAGACCTCTCAACTTGCTAGTCAGTCATGAAAACCTTAATCTTCAGCTTTAGCAACTGCAGGCCTTCTCCTTTGAAACATATTTGGGTCTTGTTAGCTGGTCTTCTTATCTGCCCTTATGACAAAATTTTTTTTCACTTTTGCTTTTACATAATCAGACTTGTATACATATAAACCATATAAATATTACAAGGATTGTTTTTCATGTCTGCATATTTTTGAAAGGTTGGTAACTCAAATAGTTAAGGACTTAAGTCTGAGTTTTGTCACATTGTGAGAAGACATTTTTAGATAATTTGTCATCAAAATATTCTGTTTGATTCAGAAATTTATCTTTACTGGTGTACTTTGTGAAAAGTAGACAACTGTGAATTACCAGTGCTACTTGATGAGTCTAGGATTTCTGAGGAGAGGGGTAATCCAGGTGCCACTAGAAATGTACACTGGTTTTGTTCATGTTTTATATTACCAGAAAGGCTGTTCTGCTTATTTTTTAAATAGATGATGTGATCAATACATTCATTAATGTGATTTATTGATTAAGCATTATGTGTTAATATCTTGACTTCTATGCCCCAGTGGTATGGTTTAAACAAGTTCCTTTATGTATTTTTTATAAACAAGATGGTAACTCAAAGTAGATCTAATAGGTAGATTGTATTTTGGAAAGAAGAAAGTGTAGACTAGGTGGCAAGTATTTTTTCTCTGATATTGTTCTCCCTTTTACCATGCTTTCTTACACTTTCCAGTGTAGACATATTGCATCTCACAGTTTGGAGTGCATTTGTGGTTGACAAGAGCTTAAGCAGAAGGGCTCTAAGGGATGTGTTGATACTGCCATGAGTGGCAACTGTAATTTAGTAGCTGGCAATCTCTCTTTGGAGTCAGAGTTGAGCTGCCAATGCAGTCTGGAGTTTAAGAGACTGTACTGATGAAGCTACTGTGTTTTGTGTGAAACTTAAAACCAGGGTCCTGTCTGTTTGTGGTCATTAAAGGCTTCTGGCATGCATCCTCTACTAAGCTGCTATATGGTATTTCTTGAAGACTTCTGTGTCAGAGATGGATTGAGAGATCTCTTTGTGTGGTTTCTAAAACACTTAAAGATTTTGAGGATCAAAATACTATATGAATGGAACTTACTATAATAATAAAATAAAAACACTCTCTTTTGATGGGGCCCTGGGCAAAGTGATCTAGTGGATGGTGTCCCTGCCAGGCAGGAAGGTTGGAACTAGGTGATCTTTAAGGTCCCTTCCAACTCTGACAATTCTCTGATTCTTCTTTATCTTTCAAACAGGAGCACATTACCTTTAGAAAGAACAAAACTAGCTCGAGGTTTCTTTAGAATGTAAACTCAGAAGATGTTGACCACATGTGGGTCAAGATCAACTTAAAATCAGGGTTTGGGTTTCAACGTAAAGGCTGAACCTCATCTAAGTTTCAGATTCTGGCTTGGTGGCAGGGTCTCCAGTGAGATCCCACCTCAACATTGTTAAAATTTCATTAAATCACCTGGTATCCTGAGATTCTCATATTTGCTCTTATCTTCAAAGAGAATCCTTCTCCCCTGGTTATGCAAGACAAGGGAACAGGAGTAGTAGTGTAGGGCTATCGGTTGGACTAGATTATCTTGAGGGTCCTTTCCAACCGTTATGATTCTGTGATTTTGTGACTGGTTGAAAGTCTTTGAATAAGACTTCTATGGAAAGGGTTCATGCCTGGCAATCTCACTGGATCTTCTAATGCCAGACATAGAAATAGGTTTGGAAAGAGAGAGAGAGGAAATTGCTATAGAGTATCATGTAGCTGTACTGCTGTGTATTTAGCATAACTCTGCAAGTCTTCACTGGCCATTTTTAAGAGCCACTTGGTAAGCAAAACTCTGTAGGTACTTAAGCAGCACTTAGGCTTAGATCTAAACTATCCATGCATCATTTATGAATATTCACAGTTAGCTCTTTGGAAACACATGGAAACACATGCCTTCAGCCCATCACTTTCTAACTCTGCAGTAATTCATTTTGCTGAGTACTTAACTATCTTTGCATAGGTCAGCACATTTCTGTCACACAGGCTGGCAGTACTTGCCTGGGCAATATAGTTGTAGGTCAACATTATCTGTAATCATGCCATGAAGCAGTCTGCATGTTTCAGGTCTATCTTTGGCTCATCTCCTCCATTTACTATAAGCTCTGTTTTGGGAGAGAGTGGAAGTACTTGCTGACTGGCAGTTGTAAAAGGGGCTCTGTCCAGGTGGGCATGTCAAAGGTAGGGGTGGCTGGAAAGCAGCAATTTTGTTCTGGAAAAAAAATCCCCATGTTTGACATTTGTGTTTGTCTTGTGATGCAACAAAGCCACAAGCTCAACCTGTTTGAAAGGAAATAAAAGATTCCAGCTCAGAAGATCTAGCATTTTGTTAGCTGAGGCAAACCCAGGAAGTGTGACTGTTTGGGCATTTGACCCTGTGTGTTCAAGATGTGCCCTTTTCCCTTTGACCAGCCATTCCACTTAAGAGCTCACAAACCTTTGTAATATTTGCATAAAAGATATCTCACAAAATGTTCTGATGGCTCGATCTGCTTTTTTCCATTCACAGTCATTTATAACATTCTTTACCTGATCTTACTTTCATTTTCATGAATAGGTGGGTATGTGTAATGTTTGGACAGTAGGACAATATTCTATATGAGAAGCTGGCAGTAATTGACCAAAAATTATATAGCTTATTAAATATGCAAGCAAATCTGTGTCTGCCTGCTGACAAAATGATGAATGCACTGAAAACAGTAAAAGTCTTCCTGCATCAGGCTCTTGGAAAGTGTTAAATAGCTTCAGTTTCTGTTACAGCTAAAGCTTCTGGTAAGTGCCTCTATACCAATGCATGCAACACAGGCAACAAACAGGAGGAGCTGGAAGCAATTGTGCTGCTAGAAAGCCATGACCTAGTTGTCATTACTGACACTTGGTGGGATGAATCCCATGACTGGAGTGCAGTCGTCAGTGGCTACAGGCTGTTCAGAAGGGACCTGATGGTCCACAGTACAAGTGAGCTAAGCGGTGATGTCAAGATTGGAGACTGCCTGGACTGCAATGATCAGTCACTGGTGGAGTTCACAATCCTGAGGGATATGAGTCAGGCAGAGAGTAAATTCAGGACCCTGAATTTTAGTAAAGCAAAATTCCAGCTCTTCAAAGGAACCCCTGGGAAACTGCCCTCAGGGTCAAGGGAGCAGAACAGAGCTGGCAGATCTTTAAGGATTCTTGCCATAGAGTGCAAGAGCTCTCAATCCCCAGGCATAAAAAATCAGGCAAGGAAGGCAAGAGACTGGCATGGCTGAGTCAAGACCTGCTGGGCAAACCAAAGGGCAAAAAGGAAGTGCAGGGGCAGTGGAAGCAGGTCCCAAATATAGTGTAGTGATCAAATAGAGGGTACCCAAATAGTACCCAAATAGAGGGTAGTGGTCAATGGCTCCATGTCCAGATGGAGATCAGTGACAAGTGGTGTCCCTCAGGGGTTTGTACAGACCTGTTTAATATCTTCATCAGTGACACAGACAGTGGGATTGAGTGAACCCTCAGCAAGTTTGCAGATGACACTACCTACAACACGGGAACAATCTTTTTAGAAGGGCCTGTTGCAACAGGACAAGGGGTAATGGTTTTAAACTAAAGGAGAGTAGATTTAGACAGAATATAAGGGAGACATTTTTTACAATAAGGGTGGTGAAACACAGGAACAGGTTGCCCAGGAGGAGGGAGATGCCCCATCTCTGGAAACATTCAAGGTCAGGTTGGACAAGACCCTGAGAAACCTGATCTAGTTGAAGATGTCCCTGCTAACTGCACAATTGTTGGACTAGATGACCTTTAAAGGTCTCTTCAGCAGAAAGCATTCTACAATTCTATTTTTCCATAAACTAGAACATTCAACATTGTGCCTGTGTATAATAGATATAACCTTGGAATATTTTCATTACCTTTTCTGTGTCTCTTGAGCCAAGGAGAGCATTTGGGCTGAGAACATCACAAGACTGGAACCAGAAACATCAAAATATATGCATGTTCTTTAAGCTGTTCCAGCAAAGGAAACTCACTTTCATTGAAGTACTGTAAGTTGATCTAAGTGAGTTTCCTGCTGTAATGAACTTTATCACTTTGATCCCCTTGAAGAATCTGAGTCAGAGCCAGAAAAACATGTAAATCTGATGCTACAATAGGAACATTTGTTTAAAATGTGTAACAAATCTTGATGGGTTTCTTGATAGTTAAAATAAACTTTATGCAGTACAGTCTTGAAAGCCCGGTGAAAAATGAATGGATAAAATATGTTTCAGCTCAAGAGTCAGCTATTTGGTCAGATTGCTTCTTTCTTTTTAATTCAGTATAATAAAAAGTTAAATCCAGTGAAGAGTCATTGTATCAAACTGACTTGGTCTGTTATGGCACAGCACATATTATCATAAAGAACCAGTTTCATACAGATAATTATTGTGGCAATAGAAACTGAAGCAGAGAGAGATGCTTGTTGTGTTCTTGTAGTCCTGCCAATGATTATTTGGAAGTTTGCAATCAAACAGAAAGATGAGAGTGTGTGTTAGGTTGTTGCACAGAGTTTTTTCATGCCAGGTTTATGTAAACAATTAAAAATATATATTATCAAGTAAAGCTTATGCTGCTTCTTTCCATCTATACCTTCTATGAATGTATCAAAACCAAGTTCCTGGCAAGTGCAGATTTTGATAATAAAATCTGATAGTCAGGAATATGTTTAGCATGTTTATTTCAGAATATTTAAATGTCCATCATTTTATGAGAGTTCTTTACAAATATACAAAATTTCAAGCTTAATGCACTAGTAATGGTCATCACAGCTACATGGCTCTCAACAAGAGACATCTGCAGCTGGTTCCAGTGCAGGCTGCCAGCTGATATGTTATCAGTTAGTCAGCAAACTGACCAAACACATCTGTGCTATGTTTTGCCTAAAGATTGCTGAATCACATTGAATGGTACTCTAAAACAGTGATGACTAAGTGCATTAGAAAGGGCAAGATGGTGGTCAAGTAAATGTAGAGAAAAAACTGCTCCCTATTGTGGAAAAGGCCAGTTCTCAAACTGCTCTGTACACAGGTATATTTGTGATCTTTTCTGTATGGCTTCCACTGAGTTGCCCGTGCAGTGAATCCAAGTGGTCTTCAAGCAGCACCAGTATGCTGTAGTCTCAACTTTTACTTGAGGGCAATTTAGAGAAACCTAGTATGTAAACACATTCTAGAAGGTAGAGAATTAATGGATGATGGTTTCTGGAATAATCTGTGTTAATCATTTCTGAAATAGTACAGTGAGTTACTTCAATAGCTCACATTTAATAAAACTACGAGACATGAATGAAAACTGGCGGAAAGAAAATGTAAAAATTTGAGTTAGAAGCACCCATTTGTGCAAGAGGCTGTGAGAGAAATGTCAGTAACAAAACTCTGAGTGATTATTTTGGCTCAATGGTATATGAACCTTGCTACTTCCCATAATTTACGATTTTTTTATAGAAAGTGCGATGCTGGCATAGCAAGAAACAGCAACTGAGGTGAGTGGCTGGCTGACAAACCAATTTAAGATGATGATAAGCACAGCAATGATGACAGGATGTGCAGGGGTGAGACTTCCCTACATCTTTACTCCAGAAACACTGATTAATGGGTTCATTGTAAGCCCCTTGCTTTTGCAAATCCTCAGATGAGATGAAGTATGAACAGATGAGTAACAGAAGAGGGCAGTGAAACAAGACAGTACAGAGACTAATCTTTCAGCTGAGGTGGGAAGGCTTTGTGGAAGGACTAATTTCAAGACAGAAATATTATGAATAATAGAGATTATTTCTGTAAATAGAACATTAGTTTTAAGTCTACAGGGAACATTTCTAATAATAACACAGGAAGAAAACTAACAGAAAGCATCCTTTTTTTTAATTTAAGATGTAGAATCAAAACTACCAATGCATATGGGCAAGAAACTGATAAAATTGTATCTTCTATAATCTGAATTTACTTCTTGACTCAAAGGGAAAACACAGAAAACTGTTTTATTGATTTCTTCATCTTTTGTGTATGTTACATGATTTAGCTGTAGCCCTGTCCTTCTGTTTTTTGAAGAATTCAGATTTTTCAAGTCATTGGTCAGCACCATAACCACTGTGCCTTCTACACATGAGCAGGGTCAGATATGGAAAGGATTAAGACCCCATTGTGACTGTAGGGACATCATTTGTCTCATGAAGAGACCTTGGGATTGTTTTTTGCAGCACCTTCTTGCTGCGTATGTGTTAGATGACTCTGAAAAGTTTTACTGGACTCTGTCTCTTGGACTGTGCATGCTTTTGTGGGCATTTTCACAGTTCTGTGTGTGTGTGCATGCCTGTGAGAGTCCTTGGGGATCTTGTTTGCAAATCTAACAAACCTGGTCATGGATTGTGTCTTTTCCTTATACTACTTTCCTTACTTGACTGACAAAAATAGTGCTCTCCCTGATCTGGTCCAAGTCTTTCAGAGCAGAAAGACAACTATCCTGGGTCGCCACAGTAGAAGCAGTTGGGGACGTATGGAGAATGTTACCCATCTGGTTCAGCTTGCTGTTAAAAATTGAAATGCCAATAGGTTTAGGTGAGGTTTTAAGGATCATATTTACAGACTTGAATGCTCATTTTCTGCCAAGTCCTTTATGGGTCTGTAAAAGGGGACACAGCTCCTTTTGCTATGTGTAACCTGACAGACAGAGCAGGGCGGCAGCAGAAGCCAGCAGTAGTCCATGCTCTTTAATTGCTAGCACGCTTCCAGGCACAGTCCTGGCTGTGCTGATTGCCCTTCTTCCAGACAACACACAGACACGCTTCAGGGGAGAGCATGTGCCAGGGACCATTCCCAGCAGGCAATCTTGACTAAAATACCCTGGGTCTGAGGGGGATGGGGAAGGGAAAGAAGAGGCTATGGTATGTAGAGCTGAGACATGCTGTGCTGCCTGGCCTCTGGGCCCAAGCATGGTGCCTGGTTATTTTACTTACTAGACATTTCCTGTGTGTCTCAATTCTCTGTCTGTTCAAGAGCAATAGCAACACTTTCCCACTTTGCAAAAAATAAATGCCTTTTTAATGTGCTATAGAGGGAGGTGCTATTTTAAGTATTCACCAGAGATGAATCCAGTATTTTTGCAGTCTCCTGGGAGAGTGGATCCATGGTAAGAAATCTTGATTCTGCAATCAAGATTTTGACTAGGTTTCAATCTGTGCTGATATCAAATCTGCAATTGTTTGAATTTGCTGTTTAAGTTTGGCACACTGTGGTGATAGTGTTTGTGCAGAGTTCAAGCTGAAACTGAACTAAAGTGGAAGACAAGAAGGGTTCAACTTCATTGCTCTGCCTGTTGGGTTGCTTTCTCTCTGGGCAATGTAAAAACTCAACTGTCTTTTTTTTTCCTTTTCCATGGCCAGGGCCAAAGAATGCAGGAACATTAGCCAAGAGTAGAGAAAAAAAATGGAGCTTTGCTGTAGCTTTAGGGATCCAGGATACTTGCCTTTCTCATCAGAGAGCAAGCAACCAGGCTGATATACTATTTTCCATCAATCAAGTCAGCAAAGCCAGGCAGAGCACTTCCTTTGACATCAATGCTGTGGTGACAGTTGTAGAGTTAATGCATTCCTTCTTAATGGAATACCATAAATCTAAGTTCAATGCTGCCAAAATAATGGCTGCAGTTCTCACTGGAGAAGTCAGATCACTTTCTGCATTCCCATGGGCTTAAAACAGTTTAGTTATAGAACTAATAGCAATTATTTACTGTTATTGGTAAGGATTTCTAAGGTAGTTTACAGGGATGGTTTACCTGTTTGAAATGATACTATTGCCTCTTGATTGAACACACCACAGCCTTTTAATAATTGTACCATATTTAACAGCTTCAGAAGAATTATATTTCTGATTTGAATCCATACGACAACTTTAGAAAGGAACAATTTATGGACATATGGAAAACAATGTTTTCATTGTGTCAGAGACTCCCTAAAGCAACCAGTTTACCTGGTCAGGAAACCTGATCATCAGATGAGATTTAGAGATACTTTTGAGGTTCAAATGAGAGTCAGAAGACCTCTTTGCAATCTCAGAGAGTTGCTCTGCAGGTTAGGTGCATAGCCCAGTGGCCTGCTGATGGAGGAAGGATGGATGCATGATGAGTCTCACAAGCAAAAGTCCTGATACCATCAGCAGCACAGCATCTACTGAGCATTTTCTTCATCACATCTTGATCCTCTTCCTCCTGTCCCACAAGAGTTTACTCAGCCCCCAAGGGGATATTATTTGAGATTATCTAACTTGCTAGAGTTAAACAGCTTTATAACATTATTCAGGCTCAAGGCTTTGCCTCTCACAAGTTTATTTTACTCTGCGGGGATCATAAAGCACCTTTCAAATTACCAGCCAATGCTGCTGGAGCATAGCAGAAACCATTGTGGTACAGGGTCCATCGAGCATAGAACATAACTGTAGCAATGCTTTAAACCCCTCTTCATGCGGGAATCTGGAGAGAGATGACAAATGCCCAAAGGATAGGTGGTGCCAGAGGGGAAGGAGGCGGATTGTGAGCATGGAGTAACCTACACTTTCATTCAGTGCATTTCCAAACTGCAAGCACATGCAGGGTTTACTCAGAGGGGGGACCCTGAGTGAAAGCAACACCACCCCTGCCTTCTGACATGAGGGAACCTCATCAACATGCAGGTGGTGACAAGAGCAATGATCTAATTCTACCCACCCTCTACAGGAAATAAAAACTATTGCTGGTTGCACACACTTTAGTCTGGGTGTATGTAGGTTAGCCTTTGGTCCAGAGCTATGAAGACACACTGGCAAAGAAGCAATGCACATTGAGTTGCTCATGGTACTGTGCTGATGTGAATGTTTGGCTTCTGGGTCAGACAGGCTTGCATCTGTCCAACTAAGCATGGTCTCATCCAGGCAGGCATGCGCTAAATCTGATCCCAGGGCCATTCACCAACACAACCGCAACATAAACACATGCACGTTCACTGCTTTCTAAAGCATAACGGATGTTAATAAGCAGATAATTTGCAGTGACTTGACTACTGCCTTTTTTTTAGCTTGTAGATAATTCATTAAGGCATTTCTGATCATAATTATGCCAATGACCTATTGTCACGCCAACTATTGCAAACCACATTTACTCAAACAAAAAATTGATGGTGTTCCTTTTTATTGGACTGAAAAAAACAAGTGGGCAAGCTTTCAAAAATCACAGTCAGAATACAGTATGTCTGCATTTAATTATGGGGTTGGAGCAATTAACACTTGGGCTCTGCTTTGTTCTGTATTCCATGACTGGTTGTTCATAAAATACAATTCTCAAAAGCTTACCATTTAAAATGTATTTAACGTATTTTTACTTCGCATGGAGGGGTTTACATACAACTGCTTAGGGCCCTGAAGGTTGGTCTAGGACTCAGGAGACCCTGGTTCTACCCAAAGTGTTCTTTGAGGAGGTGGAAAAGTCTTAACTTCTGCTGCTATCTCACTGACCTGCTGAAAGGTAATTCCTTGCTGTAAGACAGAGTACTTCATTAACTGTAAGGTTCTTGCAATGTGGGCTGCTTAAAGTATGTCACTCCTTTCTCAAATTTTACTCTTAATGCATGTGACTAACACAATTTACGTCTTTTATTCTCTGATAAAAAGAAGCCCTTAAAACCAAGCATTACACAATGGACAGTGTATACAGCTTTGCCCCTTATTCTTGATTCTCTTAAACATCTAAGTCTGATGTCATTCAAAACAATATTTCTCAAGCATGTATCTTAGATTAAAATGTGCTTCAGATCCACTGAAGCAAAAAAAAATTATGATACTGAAGACCTTGGGCTTTTATTATTTCCCCTCACAACGTCACATTACAGCACTTTCTTAATTGCAAAACAATTTTGGCTTGAATTTCTGTGTCTCAGTCTGCTGTAACTGTGACCTAAAGAACAGTACGCACACATGCAGAAATTAACTAGTCCCTTAGGAGCCCTCTTGCAGTGGAGAGTGAAGGAGAAGGCATATTTGCAAATAGCTATATTTTCTTTCTCCATCTTAATTGCTTCTGTTTGGAGCTTTTAAAATCTCACCTTACCATGTAGTCATTTTCAAAGTGAGCACAGTATGACTGACCAAAAAAAGATCTGTTTACTTTTTTATTATAATTTTGGTTGTGATATTTTATTAGTGGGGACTGCAACACCCCAGAGGACTAATGGTTGGTTGTGACACTTTTGACACTTCCCAGCTTATACTCTGATTAATTCAGCTGTATTAATAAAGTCCTTTTAATATACTTTTGTGAGAGTAATTTCCTAGGGCTTTCGGAAAAGTATATAGGAAAACAAACTTCACATGGTGTCACACTGACGGTCCTATGGGTCGTCAGTAGAGCTGGACCTTTGAACCTCTAGTAGGTGAGTTAGTGGAGTAACTGGTAATACTAAGCTGTCATCCTTCTGGGACGTTAGTACTAGAAATAGTTAGCAGTTTTCATAGTTACGTGTTGACAGAGGAATATTAAGACTCAGGCTGGGGATCTCAGTTACCATGTAACAGCTCTGGAAAGAGCTATCTCTTCCTCTCCCCTTCTCAGGCACAACCCTTTGCCAAGTCCTACAGCCTCTCAGTCAAGGTGCAGTATTCTCCTACCCCACTAGCCTTCCACACTAAGCTGGGCAGCCTCTCCTCATCATGTTGACCATTCAGTTCAGCCTCATATCTGCACTCTTCTTTCTTGTCTTCTTGGGCAGTCAGACCCAGCTTCCCTGCTCAGCACCTTGTGTGACCCATCTGGTCCCTTCAGGCACTCTTCTGTTTCACAGCCTCAGTGGTACCTCTGACACAGTGTCTCTCTTCTCTCCAATCCCACAGTTCCTTCTCAGTCTCCAAATCCTCCCTCCCAACCCAGCCAGTTGCCTTCTGCTTACCTTGCCTTCACTTCTACTTTTCCATGTTTCCTCACCAGCCTCCAATGTCAAATTCTTGCTATTAAAACCATTGGTCCACCTTCCTCCACATCTCCTGTCACCCTCTTTTCCCTAAAGTCAGAAAGAGCATTGTCTATGGCTGGATTGGCCTGGCTTAACCTTTGCCCTTAACTTGGTACCTGACTAAGACCAGCCCAGAGGCAGGAATACTTTGGAAATGCAGTGATACGTAGTATATGGCTGTTGAGCCTTCATGGCAGTTGCTAGGCCATTGGAAATGGATGCCTCTTACAGAAAACTGTCTGTTTTAACAGTTGTCTAGTATAATTTTTCTACCTATAATCCTTGACATTTCAGTTCAAAACAAAGGTTAAATGGATATAATGGTGGTACAGTCAAAAGGGAATCTTGAATTTTTTTGCAGCCGTGCTTACAGCTTTTCTTATCCAGCAGACTACATAAACTGCACACAGATTCCCACATGCTAGTGGTCCTCTGCACAGTCCTTTGATTTTTGACAGGACTCTTCAGACTCACTTTGGACTGGGAGACACTGTCATAGTTTTTGCTATTGTGGATATATTTTTGGTCTGGAGTAACCACTTGATCTAATTTGAAGAGGTTTTCTTATTCTTAAAATGACATGAAGTGCTCAAAGGATATTAAAGTACATCATTGCAGTTTTGTATTTGTAGGAGTATTGGCTGTTTATAATTATCTGAAATAAAACAGAAATGTAAATACAGAGAACAAGATGCATAGTAAACAATCACAGACCTGTAAGACACACATTATTTATGAACACAGGACTTAGGAACAAAGGATCAAACAGCTGCTTTTCTTGCCTCTTACAAAGCATTCCTGGCATACTATTCTCCTTGGTGAACAATTACTGTATTTACTGCACTAATATCTCACTTGATGTTGATTCCTGACCACTTTCCATAATTTCTTCTGTTAAAAGTCAAGGAATGATTGGGACATTTCGTCCTGTAATATCTTACCATGCTTTTTTCATCTCTAAGGGTCTAAATATACAAAAATTCCTACTCTGGTCCACAGCTACCTCCCAATTACTGGTGGGTTTTTGACTAACTCTCTAAACAGACTTTTTCTTCCAGAATGGGAAGGCATGAGACCCTGCTCAATTTAGGTATGCAGCATTGGGAATCACAGTTTGCAAATTGTCACCTGATTTCTTTCATTAGATCTCCAGAGCTTCCGCACACCAGAGCATGACCACAGCCACCTCCTCTTGGACCCAAAAGGGAGAGAGCTACAAGAAAGCAGAGAATAAAAACTTCAGCTACCTTCTCTGATTACAGCTGCAAAATGATTTCAAGAAATTGTTATTGAGAAATACATCCGCAGATTGTTGATGCCTTTGGCCTAGTGAGTGATGATCTGATTTCTGTTTAATTGACCAGCAGTCAATTTACATTTGGATCAAAGTTTGAAATGTAACTTGTTTCTTATTAGGATGAGCCGGCCATTATAAATGTGAGTCATAACAGCCTTCAGTTAGGGATTAATCGTGCAAGATGCTGAACACTTTTTGTGGAAGGGCAGTTACTCATTATACCACCTACCTTATTCCTTGCATCATCAAATCACTCCATTTCTCTGAAGCTGGTCTGACAAACTGCTCCTGAAGCCTATCCTGTAAATACAGACATTCATATGAACAAATATATTGTAGTGTTCACTGAGGAAGCAGAAATTATATGCAGTGACCCTCATTCAAACCTACATTATTACAGACTTAGGTCAACTGAAATCCATTGCTAACTGAAAACTGGTGGGAAATGGCGTTTCAGTTATTTGTCTATTTTACTCTGATTTCTGCCAATTAGAGGTGGCAATAATAAACCAAATACCTTAGTCAGTCATAAATAGACCTAACCTCATTCTTTCTCCGGAAAAAAAATCTATGTTAACTTAATAGTAGCATATTGCATGACACAACTGAGAAAATAATGGGAATTAATTAAGATAATAAAAATATTCTGTGTCTCTCATTGAAAGTCTTTACAAGAGTAACTAAAAAATTAAAATTAACAGTTTAAAGGTCAGGGTCAACAGCTGCTTCATTTTTAGCTGCTTTAACTCTAGTTCTCAATTATTTTAAATGTTACACCTAAGGGTTAAAGGAGAAAAAGTAAGGGGGAGAAGACAAAGTTCTTCAGCAGAAAACCCATCAGTTAATTCAATATATGGTGTATGAAAAAAGATCAAATGCAACAGAGTTTTCTTGGTCATAAGCTAATAATAAAGTCTCCAGCCAATGTCCAGGGTAGGGTTAGGTCTTCAGTGCTTTGATCTTCTGACTGATGACAAGTTGCTAGAAGTCTAGTGCACATGGAGAAGATACTGTTGTCTTTGGTGGAAGTGCCTTGCAAGAGCCACTCACAGTATCCCAACAGGTCATGTTCTGTCCCCCAGTAAACCTAGGTTCATAACACCTTAGTTCAACACTAGTTCAGTGAGAAACAGTAGCTGATAAAGGCCCTTGTGCAGTTAACGGAGGCAAAGACAGGGAACCCTCCAGAGGATTAGTCAGATTTCTTGTGGGCTAAGAGTAGCTTGCTTTTTTTAGCCCATAGCCAGTACAAGGCCATTTGACTTACCTGAATAAATAAAAAAAAGACCTTTAAGAGAGGTCAAACAATCTCTCATTTAATGGCCAACCCAAAAAGAAGAAAGTGTCTTCTGTCTTCTCCTTAGTTTAACCTCTGACTTGGTTGCTGTCTGAGACTTGAAATCCCTGGATTCAAAGATGGAAAATGGAGCATGTTAAAAAGACAAGTTCCTTCTTTCTCTGCAGGAACTCTTCAGACTCTCCACCAAGTACAGTGAAGCAACCCAGGTACCCTTTTTTCACTACAAACTTTGCTAATAAAAACCAAAATCAGGCAATAAAAGCACACTTTCTCCTGATGCTCTGTTTTCTCTTCCTTTCCCTCTCCCTGGCCCCACCTGTACTAACACAGTCACACTTTCAGTAGCGCTTCCTGGAAGCAATGCCAGCTTTCAGTTTTTATTAAGAAGGCTAGATCAGCAGTTTATAATAGTCCTTTTATACTTTTAATGTTGCCCATTTTACTGCTGCTTTAACATTCACTGCCCAGACCTGGCTTGTATTCCCTGTTCCCAGATCTGAACAACAGAACACCCCTATTAATTTAACCATGTCCTTTCAATTCCTACATTTCTCAAGTAGTACAGCTGTGATTTTGATTTCCCTGTAGTCCTTAAACATCTTTTGAATCCATACATGCAATCATTGCAAGGTGCAAGTCAAAGGGAAGCTTGCAGTTCCCTGTGCCTTCAAGAAATCTACAGTTGTACATTGCCCTTGCATAGGCAGTGGGGAAAATGTGCACTGTACAAAAGGGGAATAGCTGTTGGGTGCACTCAACGTCTTTAACATGCCCATGACGAGGCTCACCCAGCTGTACTGATGCTTGAAGGGGAATTATACCTAAATCTCACTGAAAACCAGGGTCTGACTCTTTTCCTTCCTGATTTTGGTATCTATATTCAAGCTGCAGGCCACACAAAGGCCAGCCTTCTTCCATGCACCCATCTCTCAGGTTTTGGTATTGTTCAGCTGCTCATTGTTTCCTGCAGCCTGATGAAGATGTCAGAGAAAAGGAGATGGGGAGGATGAACAATAGAAAAAACTTGTCCATGTTGGCTGCTTGTGCTTTGGTGATGGGCTGCAAGATGCTTCTCTGTGCAGCTGATTGCAGAGCCAGATTTCAAAAAATATTTAGGCCTCTAAAACCAGAAGTGGCTAGGATCTTTCTCCTTGGTACTAATTGGATGCACCAGCATCCAAATTGCAATTCAAAGAGGAATTCAGGCCAAAATCTGAGATTCAGAAAACCCCTGTTAAGATGGTGCTCCCTGAGGTGCCCAAACTTCCACTGTGGCTGCACTTTACTGCCATGGCCCTTTCTTGAATTTAACTCTAACCATCTAGCTGTGTTTGCTGAGGTATTCACAACCTCAGATAACTTGCCTGTCTGGACTAAAATGCCTGAAACAAATATTGATCGAGTTTGTGATGCAAGCCACTCCTTAGGCACACTGTTGCTTAAGGCAGGTCAAAGATTTATTGTGCTCATTTTAGAAATATCAGAGAGAAAAACATTTGCACATTGCTGTTCCTGAGTGGAGATCGCTCCTGCTCTGGGGTTATGCACTAATGTACCTCTCTGCCCTCAACACACTAATGAAAACAAATAGTATGGTAAAGTGTGATCTCTGTGTTAGAAAACTAACATAATTGTGTACATAAATGACAGTATATTACGGTCATTATTGCATGTAATATAGTCAACGCTATCACTAATCTGTAAAACCAGCAGTGACATTATGTTCATTTCTAGGTGAGAGGTTTGTCAATAGAATAAAAAATGCCTATCAATACATGGTAATATAAATACAGGTATCTATAACGGAGTACCAAAAATAAAAACAGGCAGGAAGGAGATGTCTTTTCCAAAAAAAATGTTCAGTTATAGACTAATTTGCTGTAAATCTGTCTTTTGCTTTCTAATAAATTGTTAACAATCAAAGACCACCTGCCTTAATTGCAACTAATTTTCAGGAAGCCTGATCTGGCATTCCTTGCATGCTGCTTGGGTGAAGTGAGTGTAGGGGTAGGAAAACAATAATACTAGTAAAGAAATACAGAAAACCTGACACAAAACATCTTTTTAAACACCTATAAAAGCCACTTTTTAGTAGCAGATGCAACGTACAATAATTAGTAGTCATTCAATAAACTAGCAAATGCATTGATGATAACCTCTTGATGCAAATGGTGGATGAGCCCACTAAGAGGGGAGCACTGCTGGATCCGACACTCACTAACAAGGAGGGCCTGCTTGGAGAGGTAGAGGTTGAGGGCAACCTTGGCTGCAGCAACCACGAGATGGTAGGGTTCGAGATCTTGTGTGGTAGAAACAGGTTACCTAGTAGGATCACAATCCAGACTTCAGTAGGGCCAACTTTGATCTTTTCAAGAAATTGCTAGAGGAAATCTCATGGGACAGGGTACTACAAGATAAAGGGGCCCAAGAGAGTTGGTCAACATTCAAGGATCACTTCTTCCAAGCTCAAGATCAGAGCATCCCAACACGTAGAAAATCAAGGAAGGGAGCCAGGAGACCTGCATGGTTAAGGAGGGAACTGCTGGGCAAACTCAAGTGGAAGAAGAGAGTCTACAGATCATGGAAGGAGGGGTTAGCCACATGGGAAGACACATACACAGAAGATCACAGATGTATTTATTTTTCAAAGCTGAAAAGCATCAGGCCACAATATGACCAGTTAGTTACTGAAATGAGTGGTTTTACACAACCACCATCTTAAAGAGATCCTCTGGCATATGGGTCATAGAAAGGGTTTGGAGGATTTCAGTCTAATAGAAGAGATAAATATGCTAGGCAACACCCTTCCTCTCTGGCACTAGGAAATGTTTTAGTGGAAGGCTAATTAGAGTCCTTGCAGATTTCTTCCTCTTCTGCAGGAAGATCTCTTCTTGTTTCAACTTTTCACCTGGCTCCATCTTCCTTGCAGAAGTGGAAGAGCAGTTCCAACCCACATTTCTGACAAGAGATAACACCATCTACAGAAGGTGAGTGATTTGGGGGCCTGGTCCTGGGGTCATTGCAATGGTCTGACTGCACGCTGCTAATGGATGAAACCTTTGTTTTACATTCTGCCTGAGTAATTGTAATAAATATTGATAAATGTGCTCCTTTATTAATTTATTTCTGGCAGAGAGTGTCTGTGAAGTTGCAGAATGACCTTGACAGAGGAAGCAGTGCTTATCAGGCATAACTATCTCTTCTGAGGGCACAGCAAAGACCAGGGGACCCTGTCAACACAGATGGAAGATACCACTACTTAACAGTAGCTTCCTTGGTGCTACAGAAGGATAACTTATTGCTTAAAGGCAGAAATTTAGAAGTATCACTTAAGTATTTTTCAGGATTTCTCCTAAATCAAGAGGTCATCAAAAGATGAAATAACACTAGGACATTGGTACTATGAAATGAGGTATTTTGCTCATTTACAAGAAGAGGACATGTCATTCCTGGCCTGGTTGTCTTATTTGGGATTGAGCCTCAGGTCTGGGGTTTCCTGCAGCCGTGGCACTGATCTGTGGCTGTGCTGTCCATGTGGGTACGGCACTCTGTTTATGTGCTGTGTTGCAGATGGGTCCTGTCTCTGTAGGCACTGGGTGCTACTTGGTCTAGTCTTTTTATAAGATCAAGGCTTTAATCTTGATTTCAGTTTTCTCCATAAAATTTGTATGCAAATATTTTCACATCTTACAGACCCATTATGAAGGGGATTGCCCTCTTGTGGGGTTTCTGGAGGAAAATGGACATATAGTGGACATAACTGTGAGCAATCTTGGACATTGTCTGACAGGATTCTGTTCTTATGGGAAGGCACGCTGTTTGGGACACTGTTATTATGCGAAAGCCTGAAAACTTGGACTCTGTACTGTGTGAAAGTTATGCTGGGAGGACAGACTCAAGGACAGTGTGTTTGTGCGGTCCCGGAACAAGGGGACTGACGGCCTTGCCACCTGCAGCAATGGGAACCTGGCGGGGGGAGTCAGAGGTGGAGATTGGTGCCTTGTGGTCGGTAGGTCTTGGCAAATCATATGTAATGTTTAGGCGAGTGGACAATGCATGTAACCAATTGTAATTTGGGCTACCACGTGGCACGTTTGTAGAAAAATGTATTTAAGCAGAGTGTGTGCTTAATAAAATTGACTTCTTGCCGTATTCATATTTAATAGAGTGCGGAGTTCGGGACTTCCGCGTCGCAACAGCCCCCTGAGCAGCTGCCATTTAGCTTGCCTGACTTTGCTATAGACTTTATTGGTTGGCAACAGAGTTACTTTGCATGTATAGAGCCATCTGTATCTGAAGCAGCTATTTTTTCCCAGCTTTGCTAGGTATTTTTGCATTTCAGAGTTGGTATTCTATTTGTAGTACTGTGTTCATTAAGGCACTTAGAATATGTACATCTCTTATTTATTCACAGCATCACAGAGACTGAGCTGAAACTCCAAAACCTATTTCTTTTCTTATTCCTTGCACCTTGAGGGAATACTTTGTGATCAGCTTTTTCAGCCACAAGTTGTTTTTCTTTTGGTTAACACATAGTGAAGGGGTTGAATTTTTTGCTCTACCCAGCCAAATCAGACCCTCCATCTTGAAATAAGTTACTCTTACCCGCACATCATCTCCCCAAACAGACTGTTAATTTAAAAAGCCAAATTAATCATGCTTTACATTGTTTCTATTTATGAGTAACTGGTAAAGGACTAATAAATGGTTAATAGATGTTGTAATGATTTGTTAATTGAGTATTGTAGAGTCAAACAGGTTAATTGGTTTCAAATAACCATGGCTTAAAACTGTATACTATTCTTTCCACTGATGTCCTTAGTAGGTACATTTAATTTAAGCCAAAATATATAACTCTGATTGACAGTGATATGTATATATAGTCATGCCTCTTAGTGCCTCAAATATGGAACTCTTTAACTCCAAACATTTTAAAACAACCACACGCACATACACACACACAAAAAAAAAAAATTGAAGTTAAAATATTGTGAAGCTAGTAGAGTTTTGGGGAAACCTTTTAAATTTGACTTTTGACAGTAGTAAGTCACTTTCGAGAACAGGCCATTTGTAGGTCTGCACACCAAATGTAACCAATGCATTTTCTGTGTGAGGCTTTGCAGCTCCTAGGTGTTTCTCCAAGAGCTGTGTCTCTCTTTTAGTAACAAACTTTTGAGTGCTCGAGAGAATCATGACAGTTGTACCCTCTTTATCCACTAGATATCTAACTGTACTTTTGACTGACAAATATATGCTGTAAAAGGGAATGTTAACAAATGTCCCTCTCCTCTCTACCTTTTTTCTCTTTTTTTCCATATCTGGTTTATTAAGGGATGAAGCTCTGAAACTTCTGCATGCCTTTCAAGGGAGACTGAGTTGACGACAGGGCAGAACAATGTATTTCCAAACAGAACTAATATCAGTGGATATCTGACCGCACAAAAGTCTTTTATGTCCCAGCTCCAATGCACCCAAGAGTCTTACTGTACCAAGGTACTTCTGCTG
Organism: Galbula dea; assembly: GCA_013399015.1. NCBI lineage: Eukaryota > Metazoa > Chordata > Aves > Piciformes > Galbulidae > Galbula > Galbula dea. The sequence goes on from VWZX01003426.1 coordinate 353,673, forward strand.
CTCTGTGTTTCCTATGTCTGGATTTTTGCTGCGCTGCCCCATTTTACACAAGCAATGCAAAAAAGCCATATGATATTGAAAAACATATCTTCCATACTCTTACCTATGAGAAAGGGCTGTGGCTAAATTCTTGTCATTGCTGTGTGTAGTAAATATAATTTAGACTGCATGATGACACTATGGTCACGGAGATGAAACTTCAAGGTGATTTGGACAGAAACAGAACAGGTGCAACCCAAAGTTGCACAGTAAAGTTTTCATACCTGTGTTCCAGGGAATTGTTCACTGTTGATGAACTATAAAAAAACTGCATTCACTCAGTAGTACAAATTTCCAGTAACTGAATGCTAACATTTATTCATATCCTACTAGTGAAATGGTTAATTAATAGTGACAGGGTTACTGGGACACTGGAGCAATCATGGTAGTGTTCTGCAAAAACATCTAGGAGAGCACCTCAGCATGCCCACACCAGCATAACTGATGAAGGGCAATTCCCATGATAAAAAAAAGACAACGCTATTTGAAGGCCATTCCTATACTTTGCTTCATTCTAATCAGAAGGAGAGAAGTTTATACTAAATAAATGCTCACTTTCTTCACTTTCTTCTTCACATCAGTCACTGTCAGTTTTTAGAGAAAATATGGCTCTTAATAGCTTGCAGTGGAACAAACATTTGCATAACTGTTACCTCAGAGCCCATAACTCTGAGCTAATAGGCTGATGGTGATTAAAATGATTAAGTGACTGTAATTTATATGATTAACCAATTATGCCATTCTCTTGTGATTGGCCCAGGGTAGGCTCTGGGATGTGAGCTTGTTTCCCAGCATGCATGCTGGCAGTCCACCGTATTAAATATTCTTTTAAATACTTGCTGTTGTTCCTGCCAACGGCACTGAAGGTGCTTTAAAGGTAGTTTAATTACTCCATATCATTTGCGTAGCGCAGAGAGTCATAAGCTGAAGGCAACCATGAATTATTAACCAAATAAACCTAGAACCAGCTAGGATAACACAAAATTACTGAAGGCAGTAAATAGGACAGTGAATTTGATCATCTGGAACTGATGGATGACTGACTGATGTATATGCAGACAAAATCACTGCCTTGAACAGAAGTTATGCTGATTTACCCCAGCATGACATCCAGATTTTGATCCTTGAAAAGTGGAAGAACCAGCAGGTCTGCAAAACAGGTAGAGGAAAATAATTGCAATTCCTTCTAGGTAAAAGCAGCAAACTGACTTGGTTAATTTGTAACCGCTTCCATTAGGAGTGCATTTGCCAAGGGAGTGAATGCTATTTGAGTGAGCTCTGGTTCTTGAAGGAACTAAGCAGGTGGGCAGGAAGCAATAATTAAGCATATTCTTTGTTAATCTCCTGCTAGGTAAACTGAAGGGAAAACTTAGTGTGGTTTCATCCCCCTCTTTCTTTCCTGTGGGTTGCTGTTGCTGAAACAAGACACTGCTACATTTCCAGCTTTTTCCCCTCTCACCTCCTACCAGCAGACAGTTTAATTCCATGCTTCCTGAGGCTAAACACATCACCTTTCTCCACATTACTTTGAATTTTAGCTGCTGTGTCAGCTGAAACCTTAAATCTGTTGCCAGTTAGCCTGGACTATCAGTTCTGATGCTACAACGTGGTAGTCTTTCAAGAGATGAGAGTAATATCCATTGTACTTCAGGAGGTGCTGCAATTTTCTTTGTGTTTTCTCATCTTTCTTGACTGGTTATTAAATGTCAGTGTCATACAGATTGCTAGTATTTTACTATCACACAGGTTAACTAGTTCCATGTGCAGTTTTGTCCCAAATGGTGGCCTTGGCAAATGGGCAAATATTACACTTTGTTGTTACTGCTGCTGCTACTTAGCTGTATTTAAGCATTGTTGTGATGCTGAGTATTCCCAGTGCTTCAGTGGATAGTTTCTTAGGGTACAGTATTGTATTTTTAGGGTGATAGTGTTTGAAAAGTCAATTGTTTCATGGATATGTAGTAGTTTGGATATCAAAATATGAACAACTGCTTTTGATCAAAGTGTTTTGTTCAAAAAGGCTTTGGCAGGATGGCTCTTCTGTCAGAATGTCTGTTTTAAAGTATACTGCAGAAAAATAAAATAAATTGCCAATACTCCCATGCTGAACCTACAGTGGATCCAGAAATTCATCTGCCACTTTTGTGTCTGTTAGATGATATCGCCTCCCTATTGCTCACAGAACGTGCCTCGTGGAGCTCTAGGGATGTCTGTGAAACCACCCATGAAGCTTCAGTCCTGAAGTTTGTGTACACATGTATCTGTCTATTTGTCTGTCTACCTTATTACTGACATCTCATTTTAGCCTTGACCCTGAGAAGTGCCATGAAAGCTTTAGCTCTCACTGAAGTAAATAGCTATAACTTAACCGAAAACAAGAGCAGTAGTTAAGGCTGAGGCTGGGCCACAGAAGATTCTGCCTCAGACTCTGTGTGTGACCTTGGCCTGTCACCTCAACCCTCTTTGCATCTGTTCCCTGTTGTCAGAGGGAGGAATAGCACTTCCATCACTCCTAGCATAGCTTGAGGACAAGGCCATTAATATACATAATGCACTCACATAGTACCAGGATGACCTCCACAGAAAAGCTTATAAATAAACATAAATAAGGACCTGATGAGTAAAAGGCTGGGTCCTGCCCAGGCTTCAGTGAGACTTAAAAAGACCACACAGAAAATGCATCTTAAAATAGACTATTTGAAGGTCATAGCCTCCTACCCTTACCTGTCAAGACCTGAGTGGAGGCTTTGCCTGTGAAGTGATGGCACTGCTGATGACATCAGCACTCTCCATGCAGGTTTTGGCAGGTGTTAGCCATTTGTTTCACCTTTGCTACTGTTCACCCAGGAATTTCTTCGGAGTCGTGACTTGCCGTGTGCTTTTGTGGCAACCACCATTTAGTTGTATGAAAAAAACACATTTCTACTCAAGATCTGCTGCTGTGATATCAGAATTTGAGAAAAGGCAGAGCCTCTGATTTTTTTTTGACAGTTTATAAAATATTAAAAGACAGTAAAGTTTTAAAACTCATTTTTAGATATCTATCCTCAGCCAAGTCCTGTTGGCCTAAGGGATCAATCAATGAAACAACATTACATAGAAATGCTGAATTCATGTTATCCTGGGTAATCTATATTTCAAAAATGAGACTGAGCTCTTAAATGACCTGCACATGGATTTGATCTGCTCCTCCCTTTTAACTTGCACATCAGTAGCCTGGATTTAAAAAAATCAGCTGTTTTGGTAATGTGGGAGTCCTTTCATTCCTACAGTCTTCTGCTTAATTCCAATAAAACTGGATAGTAATAAAGTTAAAATCCATTAGTGGGTACAAGACATACAACAGAACTTGTGCTCATATTTATACAAATGTAGAGCCATTATAGCCTCCTGTGCAAGTGTGAATTCAGCACAAATACTTTTTACTTTTTATATTTTCCCTTTTTAAAACAGCTAAAAATTCAAACCTCAACAGTGTAAGTCTCATTTATCTATGTAACACTATAAAAACTATTCTGGCAGAGTACTGCAGTAGTGGCTCAAAACATGACTGATGAAAACTATGAAAAAAAGGACAGAAGTACCTTAAATAAGAATTAGATTCATTCTGAACATATAAGACTTCATCTACATGCAAAGTGGTGCAAGAGGAGTGCATCTCTACAGGGAAATATTTTGTACTGAAGACATAATGTCCACATTGTCTGTGGTAGGACTGGAGGGCAAACTGAGAAGCTTTCAGATCAGCACCTGTGTCTGTGAGTGACTGGAGCACTCTGTGCTCTCTCTGAGAAGATCTTGCGGTTTGGTTTCACCCGAAACAGTCTAGATTTTGTGGTGACGCAGTGCTCTGATGCAGTTTCAACAGCTTGTGCAGGAGCTCAACCTCACACCTAATTACTGCTGCACAAAATGGCTTCAGCTGCTGGTTCCTAAAGATGCTTCCTAATTGTCAAATTCAAATCTCAGAAACACAGCAAGACTCCAAGTTTAGCTCTATCCTAACATCATGTTTGTACCTACTCTGTTCCCTCAGCTAGGAAAGAAACATGACCTGACTGTCATTTCCAAACACCCAGCACTCAACAGAAGCCAGGTCCCACACAATTTTTTATTTTTTTTTAATATTCCATGGAGTAGCATCCCCTTTTCTGGGCTAGTGCCCAGGAAGGATGGCCATCCCATCCCAAGGGGCTCAAAAATTTCATCTCCCTCATTACTGAGCAGCCAGCAGGGCTGCAGGGGATATTTCCCTGGGCTTTTAGCACCCCGACTGAGGAGGAAACTAGCCCTGACTTTGTTTTTCTCTGGTTAAATGCCCTAACCACTAAACACCTATACAAAAGGACAGGCACCTCCCAAACCTCCACCAGCAGCCAGGTTTTAAAAGGGAAGACAGATTAACACAGTGCATAGATGAAGTACAAACCTCTGACAAGTGCTCGGATCAGAGGGTTTCCTCACAGGAAAAACATTAGACTTTCTCCTCCTGAGGAATAATTGGAGGCCTGGCAGGTGTGCCTGGTGCTTAAAATAAAATAAAAAATTCCATGACTGCACTTTTCAGTGAAGTCCTCTTTTCCTGGATGAAAATCAATTAACTCTTCACTGTGCCTTGAGGCTAACAGACAGGAAAGAGATTAACAACAGGAAAAGAGACTTCAGCTTTATTGTACAGCCATGCGGGGCTCCCCATGCTTGATCCACTCCATGAGTCCTCTAATCCAGGGTCGTGTCTCTGCTGTGAAAGTCCAAGGCATTTAAGCACGTGCTTAACTTAAGGCATGGGAAGATTTTCAACAGCCTGGTGTAAGTCTGGCATTCACCTCTCCTCCTCCCCCTACTTTGGATGGGAGTTACACGCCTAATTTGTTTTCTACCCCTTTGAACATTTCCACTCAACATGCTTTTCTAACCAGTGAAGAACTGCTGAGCTGAGGTCTTCTGGAGTAATTGCTCTGGTATGGAAGCTGCTTGTCAGCCTTCTGTCGTCTAGAGGTTTGCTTAGGAAAAAATCTTTTTAAAATTCAGTTTAATATAATGCCAACCATTTTTTAGGTAGCCTTTTTCAATCCCATTAAGTACTTGGCTACAATGAGGGCCTGTGTCACACTGGTTAAGCACTGTTAAAAAAAAAAGCTACCTATAATTATATTGATTGCCTTTCATTTTTTAATTAAGATAGAGGACAATCTAAAGTGCAGTGTCCTATCTTTATACTAGGCATGACACCATATCCCACTATTAGCTGTTAAATTAATCTTCTCCTTAATGTACATCCTCAAAATAAGAAACATTTACTTACTCCTTATCATCCTTAGCTCTTTCCAAGCTCTCCAGTTTCTGTTATGTCATCTTTGAGATCAGAAAACAAAAGAATCCTTGTAAGATCTGTATCATGCCATTGTAATAGTCCCTGGCTTAGTCTCTGTCGTCTTCTTTGTTTAAATTTTTTTTCTATTTTAGGTAGTGCTAACAAGTGATTGCAGAGTAGCTATTGTGAGATCAGAATCATGTATGATCAGATAGTTGAAATTAATCCTTCCATTATGAATTCATTTCTATTAGAAATTAAATTCTTAAAATTCGTATCAGTATACTGCTTTTTCACCTGATTTGGGTAGGATTCTTCTTCAAGTTCCTAAACCATTTTACTTTCTTTGCAGCATTGTTACTTTGCTATCCACTCTTACAACAAGGGACAACTATTGTCCCTCTCCCTCTGCACAATGCTGTCTGTAGGGAAATGTGCCCCTCTACCATCTCTTTGATTTCTGTACATAAGATCAGCTTCCTCTGATACAAGCTGAGGCAACTTGTTCTGTGATGTGCCATGTACAAAGGCCCTCTTCTGAGGTATCAATAAACAGTGAAGACTAGTTGGAGCAATAAACATCATCTTAACAGATTGTTTGCATAGACTGTAGATGCTCAGCAGCCGATACCTGCTTATAGTTCAACTACAGCACAAATATTAGTCAACAATCTGATCTTAATTGAAAAACATTAGGTTATGGAAAGTTTCCTCCTCTGTTGTCAATCTACTGTAAGAGCTTCTTTGTTCACCTTAAAACCTGTATGCTTCTAGTTTCAGTTCTTCTGGTTTGGGTTTTATCTGCCTGGATCCTGTTATGCGTTTGTTAATTGAGAAGTGTCAGAGTTACTTAGAACTTCTTTCTCCAGGAGGATTAACCAGAAACAAGTTAGCTCTTAAATTTCGTCTTCATAAGCCAAATATCTAGAATTTCTTGTCTACCTTGACTTTAGCAAGGCGTTTTACACAGTTTCCCATAGCATTCTCCTTGAGAAACTGGCTGCTCGTGGCTTGGACGAGCACACCCTTGGCTGGATCAAAAACTGGTTGGATGGCCAAGTCCAGAGGGTTGTGCTCAATGGAGTCAAGT